>OU015493.1:34776596-35139096 GCA_907164885.2 Dolomedes plantarius
CTCGGTTAATTCGAACTTTCGGTTAATTCGAACTAATCCAAAGGTCCCAAAAAACTTGTATTGGAGTTAATGTTAAAAATAACTCATTAATTCGAACTAAATTTTTATCACTTCGGTTAATTCGAACTAAAAATTTGACAAAAAAAATTCATTTTCCTCGTTTAATGGAGAAAATACACACTGTATTTATTATTTTGTGTGTCAAAATTTCTTTTCTGCGTAAAGAGGCACATGCCTGCATTCCTAGACTATTGCATGTCCGCTAAACGTTAGCAGCTATTGTCCTTCTTATTAATGCTAAACGGAAAAAGCAATTTTCCTTTATTTGGATCGATTTTCTTAGAATTTCAGAAAATCTAGTCTTTACTACAGATTGAAGGGAGCTGCGTCAGTTATAACTGCGGTGCAGACAAGTTAATGTGGTCTAGATTTTCTTCCTCATTGTGTGGAGTGAACGTGTAAAAATTCAGGATGTCTACACGTGGAAAGTACAAAACCCTAACTTTGGAGACAAAGGTAGAAATTTTAAAGAAAGTAGAGAATGGCGAATGTAAAACAAAGTTAGCAGCTGACTATGGAATTAAAAAAAATGCTTTGTCAACTAATTTGAAAAACAAGGAGTCAATTTTAGATTCATGGGAAAAATCCAAATTTGGTAGAGGAAGGAAACGAATGGGAAATGCGTCCCAAGAAGTTCTAGAAAAAGTTCTACTGCTATGGTTCCAGGATGTTAGATCTCGAAATTATCCGATAAATGGATCCCGTGTGCTGAGGAATGCTGATGAATTAGCAAGTCGAATGGGTATTGAAGATTTTAAATGCAGTGATGGATGGCTTTCTCGATTTAAGTCAAGGCATAATATTTCTTATCAAACTGTATGTGGCCAAAGCTCTGATGTAAACGAAGACGTATGCACTAATTTCGGTAGGAAACTGCCAGGGCTTTTCTCTACTTACCTGCCGAAAGATATTTTTAATGCGGACATAATGGACAAAGCCATAATGGAATCTATTAAAACTCTGAAAGCATTTATTCAGATGGAACCGTCCTCTGAAAATGAATTGAAATGTTTACTTCAAATCGAGAAGCTGGCTGAACAATGTAGGCATCATAAACAGAACCAAACATCCATTTTACAGTTTTTCCCCAAAGTATAATTCATATTTTTAATAAAAGTTTACGTTATACTGCATATCTTCTGCTTCATTTTATGATTAAGGTAAGTCGGTATTGCTTTTTAATATGTTTAACTTTAGATAACATAGTATAATATATTTTCTGGGGTTATACATACTAGGAGATTTTCTTCTTCAGTGATACACATTTAAAGTTATATATTTTCTCTTAACATCGGATAATTCGAACTTTTTTCTGAGAACCTTTGAGTTCGAATTAACGAGCGTCCACTGTATATATATATATATACTTAATTATATATATATATATAATTAAGTTTCTATAATAGTTAAAATAAAAAATATAAAAAATAAATTAAAAAAAAACTATTATAATTTTTTCATACATAAAAAGTTTCCTCTTAAAACTAGGTAATGGCTGGCTGATAATGGTGATGTTCAGTTTTGAGCTATTTGTCCCGGAATCGTCACAGAAAAAGTTGGCAACCCTAGTTGCAGCTCCTCTTTCTAAACGTCCTTTTGCAGGTGGAAGACTGACCAGTTCCACAGTATACAACCATGTCTTAGGCGGGAATCGAACCCGTGCCCCCGGCGTTGCAGGCTGATGCCTTAATCACTTAGCCACTGGGCGACATAAATGCAAAATTTATCCTTTGCTTCCAGCCGCTTTGTACTCCCAGTTCTGCAAATATGAACATAGGCGAATTGAAAAATGTAAGAAGTGAACAGTCCTAAATATGTTACATATTTCAGATGTATGCAAGTTATGACTGCATATAATGAGTTTTCAGTCGCAGTTTAATAGCAGTTAGCATTTTACATCGATAGTTCATTGTTTTTATCTCACTTCACTCAACGGGAAATTTGAAGCGATTCTAACTTCGACATTTTTACTATGTAGTACTTCTCGATTAAAAAGTGAAGCTAAACTGTGAAAATTAAATGCTGATTCAGATTTCAAAATCTACCTGCTACAGGTTGTAATGTTTCTGAGTAGCGGGTACACCTGTTTTGTGTACCACTCTTTTGTATCTTAAATATAATTTGATTATACTTCCATTTTTGTTATAAGACCAAATCAGCATTTCAGTTTTACATTGTAAAGACTCTGAGTACACATGGTATAGGTTTGATTGTTAGTTTTTCACTGTTTAAGTCTTTGTCCAAAGACAAATCTTAATAAAGTGAGCTCTAATTAGATTTTTCTTGAAATAGGTGAACATAATTTTTAAATAGAAAACTAATAACTGTAAAAAAATTTACCGAAGTCTTACTAAAGAATTGTGACATTAAATTTTCAATGATATTTTTTTTAATGGACGTAATGTCTTTCCATACCCCCAAGCATTAATTTTTATTCAATAATTCACGAAGAAATATTCGAAAGTGAATTAATGTAAATGAATTTTAGTTACGACGAAATGACTAAATGAATTATCTCAAGGACATTCAAGTTTGTAGAAATCAAGTTAAACGAAACTTTATATATTTTGTTTAATAAGCAAGGGAATGATAATTTACTCATAGATTAAAATATTTTTTCACTAATGTATATTCAGTTTGGCATAAATTACTTTAAATGACAAAGACATGATTATCAATAATGGCTTCACAATTTGCCTCAGAAAAAAAAAGATGGTTCGAAATATTTTAGGAGGCGTGTTTCTGTAAAAATCAAACAACTTAAGTGTTCCGATAAAGTTTAATTAAATGCTGAAAGCTATCTAAAAGCAACATCAAATTATATTATCCACGAGACATTAAAAATTAAAATAGATGTGCTATTTAACGCTTGTTAAAATAAGATTATCGATCTTAATAAGATTAAATTACTGCAGCGGAAGATATAAAATTAAAGCAGAAACTAATTACTTTTAATGAAAAACGCTTTGAATTTTATAATTATGCATAATAAGGAATTTTTTGACTCCCATGTATTAAATCAATTACTTTAGAATATCAGTTTTATAGGAACTAAGGGAATAGTTTGGAAGCGTGAAATGCAACTCTTATGAATACCTTTTACTTTAAAGAACTAAAAGTATGTTGAAGAATTTTTGTACCCTATAATGAATAATCAATTTCACTATCACAAATATGTCGCTTTTAAAGAAGAAGCGTTACAATAAATTTTCTATACTTAAGTTCTTATAAAGGGAAAAATCTTTTTTTTAATGATGATTAAAAACGAAGTTTTTAATACGTTTAATATAAAATTTAGTATATTCAAAATTTATTCGTAGTAAAAAATAAACAAAACTGTAAATAATTTATAATTTTTGATTCCTAATGCCTGAAGAATGCAGGTAACTCTGCTTTGGATAAACTTAAATTCACGATCCCCATGGCTACTTATTTTTTATACTTAAGTTTTTGTATGAACTGAATAATTTTTTAGTATTTTTTTATTAGTTATTTATTTGTGTAGACAAGAAGAAAACAAAGGTATGAATAATTTATAATTTTTCATTACTAATGCCTGAAGAATGTAGGTTACTCAGTGCTTTAGATAAATTTGAATTCCCGATCCCCATGGCTACTTATTTTTTATACTTAAATTATATGAACTGAATAATTTTTTAGTGTGTTTTTAGTAGTTATTTATTTGTAGTCAAGAAGAAAACAAAGATGTGAATAATTTATAATTTTTTGTTACTAATTCATGAAGAAAGCAGGTGGAGAAATTTGAATGCACGGTCTGCAAAGCTACTTATTTGAACTTAATTTTTGCCTTTGACCATAACTTCCTTTTATAAAAATTATCCATGTGATTTTAACTTTTCTGATGCGGAGTTTCAAGGAAAAGTAACCCCTAATAGAAGTTTTTAGTCAGGTCATCTGCTTGACAGTGATTTCCGTATTGTGAGATTATAATTATTAATACCACGTAATTGATTTCGATCATATGGTACTCAGACGTTACATTAAGTTATACCTAATTTTCTCTTGCCTAATACTTCTTATAATACAAAGCAATATAGATTAGTTGCATTTATGCATAGTGATGAATAATTTAAAGAATGCTATCGATCATAAAATATTATTTTTCATTTTAACTTATAGTAAATGGAATAATTGGGTTCAATATTTATCAGGCAAGTTCAATTTACATTTATGAATAAATATGAATATATATGCACACTCATTATAAAATTACGCGCAAACAACGTAACACATAGAAAGATTTTCAGTATTGATAATACACTGTGTATTAATTGATTTCTGGGTATTAATAAATCAATCATAAAACTTAGACATTTTCTATTTTAACGTATATTAAATTAAATTATTGAGTTCAATTTATTCCACGACTTTTCTCCTTACAGTTAAGAATAAATATGAAAATATATGGAACCCCATTAAAAATACACGCAAACTGTCTAACACATAAAAAGATTTGCATTATTGACAATTCTCTGTGAATTATAGGTTATTTTAATATTTGGATGGTAAAAATTTATGAATTAAGGTCAAAATTTTTTCATGCTAAAAATAGGCACAGTTTTCCAAGCTTGAATAAAAGAAATTAAACATTTTTAAAGTTGTTTCTTCTACAATATCTAACTGAAACAAATCAAATTTTATGGAAACATTAGCTTCATATGCCCAGCGTTGCACGGGCGTACCCTTAATAAGGCTTACTTGTATATTATGTAAACTTGTAATTTTATGCCAATCGATACCCCACCCCACTGGTCAGCAAACCATCACCAAATTATAATCACCCCCCCCCCCCCCCATGCTGATGTCAGCATTGCAATGTTTCTTTCTTGATATCCCACTGGATCCCGACCCTTCGAGGAGTTTGAGGGCTTCCCCGTACATCCCTGTGAAAATCGCCGGTTTCATAAACAATGAATTACCTGGCGTTGCCCGGGGTAATAAAAATGAATGTAGTTAAACTGAGCTCTAGATGCATACGTACAAACAACCGAAATATCTATAATCCACACACACACACCTTTCCACGCTTCATTTAATTAAGGTTGATCTCTCACTTTTCCCCTACCACCAATTTGGTGTTCAAAAAATATATAAAAATACAAGTTATTTGATTGTTTCTAGCAATTTTAACAAAATCTAAGCGAATGCCGAACAATCGTGGCAATGATCGTGTTTGTTACATTTAATCCTGTTTGTTGTATTTTAAATCGAAAATCTTATGGATATCTGTTTCTTTCTTTGAGATATGAAGGAATGTGGGAAAAATACGTTTAGCCCCCTCCCCCCCCCCCTCTTGGGGACCGAATTTTGAAAAATCCTGAAATTGTTTTTTAGGTATTCATGTTCCTGACATTTTAAAGCAAGAATCTTATGGATATCAATTTCCTTCTTTGAGATATGAAGGAACATGTAAAAAACACGTTTTGGCCCCTCCCCCCCTTGGGCGCGAATTTTGAAAAAATCCTAGAATAGATTTTTAGGTATTCGTCTTCCTTTCATTTTAAAGGAAGAATCTTATGGATATCCGTTTCCTACTTTGAGATATGAAGGTATACGTGAAAAATACGTAAACACACGTTTATCTCCTCCTCCCCCTCCCCCCTTAGGGCCGAATTTTGAAAAATCCTGAAATTGATTTTAGGTTATCAAGTTCCTTACATTTTAAAGCAAGAATCTTATGGATATGTTGTTTTATCTTTGATATATGAGAGAATATGGGAAAAACACGTTTTGCCCCCTCCTCCCCCCCCCTCATAGGGGCCGAATTTTAAAAAATCGTGAAATTGGTTTTAGGTATTCATGTTCCTTACATTTTAAAGTAAAAATATTATGGATATCAATTTCCTTCTTTGAGATATGAAGGAATATGTAAAAAACACGTTTTGCCCCCCTTCGCCCCTTGGGGGGCGAATTTTGAAAAATTGCTTCTTAAATGACGCCTTCAGCACAAAAGTAATAAGCCCCTAAAATTTGATATCTGTATCTCCAATAGTTTTTGCTGGGCGTTGATACGTGTATAGATAAGTCAGGGCTTCTTCCTTTATATACTATATATATATATATATATATATATATATATATATATATATATATATATATATATATATATATATATATATATATATATATATATATACAGTACCCGCCGCTATTAAAATCATTGGTTAAAAAAATCAGCCGTTTATTAAAATCAAATTTAAAGGAACGGGTTCAAATCAATGTGAAATCATTATAAAATCACCGCTTAATAAAATCAGTACCACCGCTTTTAAAAGTTTCAGATAATTTAATCTATTTACCATTGGAAATAAGTCAAGGTCATGAATATCTTTTCATTTCAAAACGTGTGAGTTGCAATGCTTAACTTTTTTCTTTCCGAACAATATCGCATCTTTTATTTCGCATTCAGCAACATTCCTTACCTCTTTCATGTGAAATAAATGGGGAAGAGAACAAAGGAAAGGAAAGATAAGCAAACTCAGAACAGGATTCCTTGAAGATGATCATATCAGGGGGGGGTAAAAACTGGTTCTCGCGGCTTTCGGAAAGTTTCTTCATCTAATGGTCAGTTCGAATTCTGTCAGAAGTGAGGAAACAAGCCTAAGCGTAAAGATGTAAGTGTTAGAGAAAAGCAAGAAATGCTGAAAAGATATCTCGAGATGCCAAAATGCAGCCAACGAGAAACTTCGTTAAAACTGGGGATTTCTCGAACTGCCTTATTCAACTTGTTGAAGCAAAGAGACGTCATTTCTGATGAAATTAAAAAGAATGGAATATTATTATTCCGCAAAATTAAACGCAATGGAAAATCTGATGACATAGAATCTGCATTTTTAACCCCTTGACTACCAGGACGTACGCAGCATACGTCCTCTCATTTCATTTTTCATTAATCAGCGACCAGGACGTAAACCCCGTACGCCGTTCACTACACAGTAATGAGTGCATATTTGAAACGGATTGGTCAGGGATATGCAACTGATATAGCATGGTACTGGTCGGAGGTGAGTAGTAATGACCTTGATTCTACTACAAGGATGCCGCTAGATGGCGAAAGGAGCGGCGTGGTATGAATTCGCATGATCGCTTCAAAAATAAAAACGTCACTTGCGATTCGACTGTTGCCTGTATTCACGTGTTTTATATTTGCTCGTATTATTTAAAGATCCTTAAATTCTTCACTATTACATAACAGAAGTTTATAATTGATTTATGATACGAATATTTTACACCGCATAGCCTGGTATATAGCCCTTCACCGGCGAAAATAAGCCTGGTAGTCAAGGGGTTAAATTTGCTTGAGAACGCGAGAATACAAAAGATACCCATTTCTCGCTCAATTACATGCGAAAAATCACAGAACTTTGCTAGTCTGTTTGGAGAGAAAAACGTCTCACCTGCGGATGGACGACTAACCCGATGGAAGGAATGCAACAACATTGTTTATAGAAAATTGCATGACGAGAAGTAAGATGGGAATAACGAGCTGCTCAGAACTGGACGGAGGAGTTTGGGTTAAACTGATCATCAGCCTGATCAAATTTTCAACTAAGATGAGACTGGAGTATTTTACCGAGCACTTCCGGAACATAACAGGGTGGTTATAATTAAAGTTCCACTTTGAAATGGTCATAAAAGGAAAACTACTGGACTAAATGTTATCAAACTTAGTAATAGTTTAAAGGAGGTCATGGGAATTTCTTTTCCACCAAAAAAAGTTCAAATCTCACCACCAGGGGGTATATGGCGCTGTATGTAACATTGTTAAACGAAACGAAATAAGATATGAAGACATCGGTTTAAAATGTATTTAATCGTTTCTGAAACATGTTACAAAGCATGTTCAATGTGGCGTCCACCGTTTTCCGAAAGCAAGCTAAATCGCATTACTGCATTCTCAACAGCAGCTCTTAACATATCAGGAGGAATGTTACGGATATGTCGGTTTATCGCATCTTTCAATTCCGCCAAATTTTGTTTAGGTCAATGTATCTCAAGTGTATACAAAGGTTAAACCCATGTAACAAAAGGTTAAGTTAGATTCCGACCCTTATTTCGTTTGACAATATTGCATACAGTGTCATTTCCCCCAAGGTGGTGAGTTTTTGAACTTTTTTCTTTTTGACGGAAAAGAAATTCTCATGACCTCCTTTAAACTATTACCAAGTTTGATAACATTTGGTCCAGTAGTTTTCCTTTTATGACCTTTTCAAAATCGAACTTTAATAATAACCACCTTGTACTTTGATGTTTAAAAATGAATCTGCTGCAGGAACTGTAAAGAAAACGTCTTTGGTGATTTGTTCCAGCAAAAACTCTCGTTGTTTTAAGGGTGTTACGTACCTTCCAGTCAACTATGTACACAGTAGAAACTCATGGATGACCAGAGATATATATATAGACTTTCTGCCTGAATGGGACAAATAACTGAAAGAAGATAAATTCGTACTTTTGTTAGACAATTGTTCTCCTCCAAATGATTTGAAATTAAAAAATGTTAAACTAGTTTTCCTTCCCCAGATATCTCAAATATCATTCAACCTTTGGATCAAGGGATGATACGATCATTTAAATTTCATTATATAAAGACACTTGTTAATATAATTGTCAAACAAATTGATTCTTCTATTGCCGACTCTGTAAACAAGTTTCCAAAGTCAGTCAGCCTCTTGGATGCAGTGCATATTATTCAAAGTTCTTGGGAAACTGTTACGGCAACAACACTTTCCCAAGAACTTTGAATCATATTATTAACAGTTATCACTAACTGTTTTAAAGCTTGTGGCTTCAGCATACAAAATTCTAATACAGAGGAAGAAATTTAAGTTGAGGAAGATGAACCGACTGAAGAGTTCTTGAAATATGTTTCCATCGACGATGATTTCTAAACGTCAGTTGGTATATCTGACTCTGAAATTGCTTAATATTTTGTAAATTCAAAAGAATCTTGTTCTAATGACATTGATTCAGCATCCGAAGATGACAGGAAAAATAAACCCCCACCAACCGCAACTGAATCCCGACGAGCGTTAGGGGTTTTACGTCGAACATTCGAGCAAAAAGGTGGAGATAAAGAACATTATGGTAAATCTGACACATTTTCAAACATTACTGACCATTTGATAAATGGTTCTTCGAAGCAAGCCACAATTAGTCAATATTTAAAAAAAATATATAATCACACTATTAAATAAATGAAATAAACGTATAATGTATTAAATTTAAGTGCTTTTGATTTCTTTTTTCACTTTTATTTGTGGAACCAATTCTACTACGAAACATAAAACTTATTTTAAATGAATCGCCGGTTTTTAAAATCAGCCGCTTAATGAAATCAAATCCTTCAGGACGATATATATATATATATATATATATATATATATATATATATATATATATATATACATGTGTGTATGTGTATGCGCATAAGTGCGTGTAGGTTAGAGCAGTGATATTTACAAAGTGTATAACAAAATTGCGTTAGAATAGTTATATGTAATAGATTAGTAATCAAAAGCAAAGGGGAATTACTGCACAAGAAATATTAAAATTTATAGATACTAAGTCATAACTACTTATGCATTGTGCTTTACTACTGAATGAAAGGACATATCTAGAAATGCATTCTATCTCTTAATTTCCATCTAGAACACGACTAGTATACTTATCTTCATTTAATATCTATTTATCTGTATGCTTACAAGCAAAGTGTGTGGAAAGGTTTTATCCCTCTATTCTTGAAAAGCTAATAATAGTAACTAACATACACAAAATGACATTTAATTTAACAGATGTTGAAATACGTAATTGATATTAAAGAGCATTTTGTTGCGAAAGAGATGTTAACAATTTATTCATTAAGCGCTATTACGCTTTCGTGAACGTTATTTTCTTTTGTTTTTTGCACAGAAAGCTAAATATTACATCTTTAATAGTAACCCTGCATTACTTCCACGCAGTATTTATTTAGGTGTGTATACGCGACTCACTAATGGCAAACTTCATTGAAATAAATATTAAAATCTTAAAAGAATATAATTTTGAAGTCAATATTAGCATTATTTCGTAAACAGGAAAAATAATTTGAGATTAGCGCCAGTTCTTGCATTCGAAACCTTATATAATGCTTCACGCGGCTTCATATTCATCGAAATTAATTATTTTCCAAATATCTTTACGCCTTCCGATATATCTGAAGATTTTGTTTGCAGAATCCCTCCATATCACACGCCTACTTAGGTAAACAAATACAGATGATTATACGTGAATTAAATTTTCACTAGTGCATATTAATAATGAACGTTCAGTTATACATATATGCAAAACTTGTTACATGCAAAAATTTAAAATTGTTTGATTATGATATATTTTTAAGAAGTTCGATTCAGATACAAAATGTTAATATTAAAGGTTTAATGTTACTATTAATGTTACTATTAAATGTTACGCTATTGTATTATCTTACTATTAAAGAATTTATTTGAATAACTTATTAATCACTTGCCCTATGTAATTTTTAAGATTTAATTACTACAATCCAGTTTCAATGAATGTTAAGTTTCTATCCGTTATTCAAAATAGCTGACACTATAATATATCGGGGTTTGCGAATACATCACGAAATATTTTGGGATGGGGCTCATTTCAGTTGACGTTTCACATACGCCTTGTACCAATAGGTTGTAGAAATTTTATCTAATTTTTTTAACGATTTTGGGCATGAAACTAAGACATCAGTTCTTAACAGGCGCATTCTCGGCCACACATGTAAAGTATTGATTGCTATTAGGCTTCATCATATATTTATAAAATATTTCCCGAAATAAATGTTTTATTTATATATAGAACGATGACTACCAAAATCAGCCGAATAAAGACCAATTTCATAACTTTCAACCTCTTTTGAATTATGATATTCAAAAATAAATGTCCCAATCGGTGGCACCAGCTAGTTTAGATATTAAACCATCTCTGCAGAGCTTAAAATAATCACCTAAGAGAAAAAGCATATGTTTCAAAAACTTGGATATTTAAACAGAAAAAAGTCTTAAATTTTTCTTTTGTAGAACATATTTTGCCAAATAAGATTTAACTATTTGAGGAAAAATAATATGTAAAAATGCATTAAAAAACCCTTTTGATGGTACGTTTTTCCCCATTAAATTTTACTTTGTAGTATTTAAATATTCTGCAATATTTAACTTTCAGTATTAAACATAGGATAATATACTATACCACTGTATCAAGCTATTGTGTTACATTCAGCAATATTTACTTACAATAACAACAATGATAAATAAAAAAAAGAACTTTGCTAGGATTTACATTCCATGCCACATTTTATCTTAACCGTAGCTTATCTTTCCATCGAAAAACGTACATGTCAATCTACTTGCACCATCAGAGGAACTAACCAATAATCAGAAAACAATCCAGTAGTTTTGCTCCTAATTAGTTTTCTAGTCTGAAGAAGTTCCCTTTTGGGAACTTATCTCTCGTGTATTATCTTTATTCATTTTAACACTGAGAAAACCCACATTTCCCCAACCGTGGTTTTTTCTCTTTTTTTTTTCGCCCTGACAGCTACAAAAATAAATATTAAATTCTCTTCTCCGAGAATAGCTATTCTTTAATTAAACAAAAGCCGAACAGAAAAAAAAACTGTTATTTTTTTTAATATTTGCAAGCAATAAGAATTAGAAATGGCTTTATTTCGTAATTCAGAGGTATTGTAATACTTATCTTTTTAAGTATAAAGTTGAAATCGCATACAGAAAGGTCCTACAAAAACCCTAGCTTAGTGGTAAAATGCGAATTCAATGGTTGGCTCAACATTAAATCTTCGCAATTATACACGCTTATTGCCTGCAAAACTCATTTTTTAAATAAGGTTTTCCTTTATATTATTCCTGTCAGATTCCTAATTTATTGAATAATTTCCTCCTTGAAGCCAAAATCACTTTTGATTCTTCAGAAAATTTTGGATGAATATTTCTACAGTTTTTCCAGGAGGAAGGAGTCGGAGGTGATCGGTTTTTGCTTATTGCACAGTCTGTCACTCCATGGTCTGTATCTCTAGCATGATGGAAACAGTCACTTTTCGAAAATCATATTATCGTCTCGGTTAGTTTATATGCATTTTATATACAGTAGGATTACTCAGTTTTTTGCATGTACATATGTATGTATATAAGTATACATACATACAGACATACACATACATACACACACACACACACATATATGTGTGTGTGAGAGAGAGATTTTGATTATGCATTCTCTGCTTATGCCATAGTTATGTTCTCTGTTGCTATGTGTAGCCCAGAGACGCACCAAACCCCTATCTTCTCCCTGCGAAATTCCTTGCGGGGACAGTCTAGGGAGAGGGTTGAATGACCCCGACTCCTGTAGCCGCTCGACAGAGGGGTATGTTTTCTTGTGCCCCACGCGAGAAGGCGTGCTGGATTTCAGGTTCTGGATACAGAGCTAGGTTAGCCTCGCTATAGAGTGGCCTGTGTTGGAACTCCCTGCGAGGCACGGGAGAGATTGCAATTCCAACGGAGCGAGTCAAGGCCTACGTTGTGGTGTATGTCTGTTATTCTGATGGGAGCGAGAAGGCTGTCCGATCTTGTTCTGTTTAAAAGAAGCGAGCTTCCAGCTGGGCTATCTCGATAATTATTATTATATTGTACCGGAGACAGTAAAGTAGGCTCTACGGCATCTCGTATTTGCTATCTACATTAATAAATGATTATTGTTGAGTTTTCGAAAGCGTAGTTGTTTTAATGAGAGAAAGTGTGCAATTCTCAGACACCCCCCCTAGACGCCAGCCACGTAGACAGGAAAGTCTACACACACACACACACACACACACACACACACATATATATATATATATATATATATATATATATATATATATATATATATATATATATAATTTGTTTTAGTCATATAGTATAATGCTACTATTTATCTATAATACACATTCAAGCACTTTCTTGTATATTCTAGTTTTTGTTTAGAATTATTTAGGATATTTTTTTACGCCAAGAATTTACAGAATCAATACGACATAAATAAAGAAGAAATACAAGAACCGTATTAAATGAAGTTCACCAAATATAAATCCAATTCTCGCCAAAACAATTTATAAACATTGATGGAAACATGTTAAATATAAAATTAAAGACTCTAACCGATGGCTGTAGTTCTTGCCCCTTATATTTACAGGAAGTCTCGAGCACTTATATTTCATTTATTTATAACGACATGTGGATTACTGCTTGGTTTTCTGATTTCATCTGTAACGGGTAGCAAAGTGCATCGATGTAAAACAAAGTTTTTGTACTTCGTGCTCTCAGCTTGTCAATGAAAAAGCTATGCTGAAACAACCCATTCGCTTACCTGCAGAAAAGAGAAAGCATTTATGTTTTTTTTTCGTCTTACGAGCACTAAGGGGTAGAAATGGCTGGTTGGTTCAGGTTTAATGGCGCAAAACTTTCTGCGGATATTTTGAGCCACAGAAATGTATCGTGAAACCCAGAATTTCATACAAACGACAACAACAAAAACACGCAGCCTTATAAAGCATTTTACCTAGGAAAATAATCATAGGTATAAAAAGAATCAATGTAGGAGAGTACAAATACACCAGAAGCTTATAGGACAGATCAACAAAGAAATATAATACCCCAATGATTAATGTTTTGGAGAGACAGAATTAAACTCACTGCAT
This sequence comes from Dolomedes plantarius, assembly GCA_907164885.2. NCBI lineage: Eukaryota > Metazoa > Arthropoda > Arachnida > Araneae > Dolomedidae > Dolomedes > Dolomedes plantarius. Next base: position 34,790,416 of record OU015493.1, read on the forward strand.
GCTAGAAGAGAGTCCCTACTAAGAATGCATGAATATGGATTTAATGACGCAGGAAGAACATAAATAAGTTACAAAAACAGACGGCCTCCTTTTATGGTTAAAATTTTTGTAATTTCTGACAAAGAAAGCGCGAATTTTTTTTCTTATGTTCCGAGAAAATGTATTAATGAGAAGAAAAATGCAGTTTTCCGATATTACAGAGTTTCCGACATCATTATTTTCAATTTTTAGTTTTGTTTGGGATAGAATATTTCATCTTCGCTATACACTTTTATGTTAAAAAAAATAGAATAACTTATTTTTAGTCTGCTTCGAATTTATAAAAACCAAACTAATTTTACTTTATGAAATAAGCAAGTGCAATTAGTGATAATACTATACATCTAATCACTGCATTTAGATTGTTTAGGTTCTGAAATGCTAAAACTATACCTGGCAATAATCAGAAAAAATACTGTGAAACTCGGTTGAAATTTTAAATGCCTACCAAGGTGTCTTCAATTGCCAATGATCATCGCAAAGACATTGCTATATCAGTTGTTTCAAAAGAAATTTTGCTTTGAAAGTGAAAGAGGCAAAAAAGAAAAATCTCCCAAAGTGATACGAAAAACAAGTTAGTACTAAAACTGCATAATACTAAAGTTTGGTAGAAATTATTCCATATTAACTACAGCTGCGAATTTATCATAATCCCGTGGACGTATGTAATAGTATGTTCAACAGAATTATCACATTTACAACTGTTACATACAGATTTTCTTTTACATGAGAAAATCATAGAATTTTTTATCATTTTTCATAGCCGCCTCTAGTAGCTGAAAACAAGATAGGTACACTATTCAATGAGCAATTTTTTAGCTGTTCAGGCAGTAGATTGAGAGATTGTAAACTATACTCATATTCTGAGGACACATTAAAAAAAAAGTCATGTAATACACTGAAGTGCCACTGAATTAGGGATACCTACCTAGTAACGAGTTGGGCCTCCTCTGGCCTTGATAACGGCTGCCACACGACGAGGCATAGATTCAACAAGTTTCTGGAAACGTTCCACGGGAATGGCTCGCCAAATATTGGCTAAATCTGTCCATAATTCAGTAAGGTTCTTTGGTGCTGTGTGATGGCCTTTCACGCCTTGTTCCAAAACATCCCAAAGATTCTCAATAGGATTTAAGTCTGGGCTTCTAGGTGGCCAATTCATGACAGAGAAGTCAGAGGAATGCTCATCCAACCAGCCAGTAGCCAACCGGGACTTGTGAGAAGTACAGTTGTCTTGCTGGAAAACTCCATTACCGTGCGGATAACAGAACAGCATAAACGGATGGAGGTGATCACCCAGCAACTCTACGTACCGAATTGCATTGAGGGAGGTTGGTACACGCACCAAAGATCCCAAACTGTGCCACGAAAAAACACCCCAGACCATGATTGAGCCACCATGTCCTTGTACAGTTCCAGCCAGGCATGCAGGATCCATGGCTTCATGAGCCTGACGCCATGTTCTCAGCCTCCGTCGGCGTTAAGTAGTCAGAATCGAGACTCATCACTCCATGCTACTCGTTTCCAGTCCTCTACACTCCAGTCTCTGTGCTCTCTTGCCCAGGCAAGACGTGCAGCCCGATGGCGAGTATAGAGCAATGGTACTCTCGTAGGTCGACGGCTTTCGAAACCCATACGGTGAAGCGAGCGTTGCACAGTCCGTTTACTGACTGCACGACTGGCACCGTCATTAAACTGGGTGGTAATTTGAGCTAATCTTTAGCTTCGCTGGCTACGTACAATACGCCTGAGCCGTCTCTCACCACACACTGTCAAGGCTAATTGTCCTTTGCAGTTTGCCCGATCGCTAGTTTTTTTTCCACCATCCATGTATTCTTGGTATACTCTTGACACTGTCGACCTTGAAAATCCTAGCTGTCTGACGATTTCGGAAATTGAATGGCCCATGCGTCGCGCACCTACGATTTGTCCGCGATTGAAGGCGTCTAAATCAGGCAGTTTACCCATACTGGCAATTCCAACAACTAATTCAGAACAAACACAGTACGCGCTATATATGCAGTTACCACAGCGCCATCACTTGCGCATACATGATGCGCATCACTACACAGTTTGTTTAGGCTTTGCTATCCCTAATTCAGTGGCACTTCAGTGTATTTATAAGTGACTGATAAAGAATGATCTTTTATGTACAACATCGGCTTTTGGGAAACGAATTAACTATTCTTATGTTCAAAATTATGACAACAAATCAATTTTTCGAATTAATTCTGCATTAAAAAATGATAAATGAACATTAGAACAAAGACTTTAGGAACAAAGACCCATTTTATGTGATTTTCGAAATATGTCTCATCCTTCACTTCCTCCAGCAGCGTTAATTCATACACTGCTGGCTTGGAAAGAACATGCGGAAAGTTCCTGGGTTATATGACATTGTGGTGTCGGCAACCTTTGTTGACACATGCCTCCACTCCTTCCTTTCTATTCTGTGAAATGGGCAGAAAGGTTAAACGGTGTGTGTGTGATGTAGACTACACATTCCGCGTGCGGGAGACGTAATTGCCTCCATTCCTCATGTGTTGTTCGGAGAACAATATTGAAAAGGCAAACTGGCTGAGGGTGACATAAAGGAGTTCAGCTGTCTTGGCGGCAGATGATCTCCATGGAAAGACCTGTTAATAATATTTTCTGTTCCAGAGAATTGTACATTTTTCAGGCTAACAAAGACCCGATGAGGGGCCGATGCAACCTTTCAGCTCCAATTTCGGTTAGGTAAAATGGAAAAACATCATTAACGAGACCGTCCATCAAGAGGCATGGTAGATGTCCAGTTGAAAGAGGACCCTCGGCGACAAAAGAACCGACTCTGGGATGTCGTTTCAGCCGGGGGGAAAACAGCTGAAGGAGCGGTCAGGAGAGAGATGACGTCAGCGGGCTGGCGGATGGTCACGAGGAGCGCGGGGCTTTTTAAAAAGGGGATCGCCGACTCGCCTCGAGGGAGAGACCGGGAACTAGAGACGACTTTTCGAGATTTGACTGGAGGCTCGGGAGCTGTGACTTAGCTATGAGCCTAGCGAGTTTGGTTTGCACGTGTAAGGTGCCCATCTACTAAGTGTTACTATTTGTAAATAATAATGTACATAGTTTAGTAGTCCAATAAAGGACGTTAATTTAACCTAGAATCTCGTAGTATCTTGTGTCACAAAAACCATGACATTATTTTTACGAGGTGCTGTGGCCATATTATCACAACATGATTCTCTTTGCTTGTTTTAAGACAACATAAGGGAAATTGTAAGTACAGTAACCACCGCTTATAGTGATCAGTGGTTATAAGAATCGACCGTTTATAAGAATCAATATCGCGGAAACAAAAACAAATGTATTATTTCCATGTTAAAATTTTCACTTTAAAGAATCAATCCACCGGTTTTAAGAATCAGTTTACACTCTTCGCTTTCCTTTCATTTTTCCAAAAAAGCCACTTAAACCCTCAAAAGTAACAAAGTTCTTTCTTTTTTTCTTAAAGAAAGATTGATAAGATGCGATGGAATATAGTCATAAAATTCATCCCTTTCTTTTTTAGACATAACATAATAGTTTCCCCTTAAACGATTTAGCACAACACTGTCCTATTAGCTTGACAAGGGGGCATCTTTACCCGTCCGTGTCCGATTTCACTTTTCTCCACTGACATATAAAAATAAGGACTCTTTTTTCCCACCTCCCGCATTCTGGTTGCGGTTTCCTGGATCCTGAAACACACCAATCTTCGGCGAAGTGTCCACTATCACTTAGGCAAACGTGACATTAGTAGATTCAGCACGTTATCAAACCGCGAAACGTAAGCTAGAGGGTGAATCTTCGTCTGAGACTATTGGTATTGAAAGAGGTGTGCATCTATTTATAGCTCTAAAAATTAAGTTGTATTTTTAAAATTATAAAACATAATTTTAATAAAAGATAATTAATGTAAATTAATGAGTATTTTAAGGTAAATTATCTAATATATGTATATATAGGTGTGTATGTGCCTGTCCAAAAACCTAAATTTCGGTTATAATAAACCGCTTATAAGAATCAAAAACAGTAATAACAAACGTGATTCTTATAAGCGGAAATGTATGTTCAGCTGATTTAATTTTTATATCCTACGCCCAGCCGAGGCCATTCGGCCATACACTGTCTTGCTGTCCAGTACAAATGCGGAAAACCAAAAGGAGAAGTATCTCTAGTGTTAATATCCCTTAATTTGGAACAAATAAGGAGGTGCTGTCTATTCATAAAACCATAGGAGACAGAAGCCGTCACGCCGAATCTATTAAGATGCTGCTGGAGGTAATCATGGCCCATCAACATTCGAAAGCAAGCTACACCTGTCTTCCTGGGAAAATCGGGAGGAATCCTATTCTTATATTGCAAAAGACACTCCCACGTTTTCAAAGCAGCAATGTCACTATACGTTTTTAAATCACTATACGTTACGATGTTTTTGAATCTGGTCATAATTGCTTTTTTTGGTTTATCATGGGGAGGGGAGAATGATGCTGTGTCAAAAACAAGGCCGACTTAGCTAATGCATCCGCTTTCTCATTGCCAAGAATCCCCAACATGATTTGGGATCCATTGGAGAACAATGCTCTTCCCATTTTCAACAAGATGACTAATAATTTCCTTAAGCTGAACATGTCATCTAAGAGTCAATACTATTTGGTAGCCAGTTAAACTAATTTTTCTAAATAAATAAAATAAATAAAATAAAATAATAAAGAGAGAGAGAGAAAGAGAGAGAGAATTTAAAGGTCCCGAAATTGTCTGCGAAATTTGTTCATAGAACTTCGTTGAATCTGTAAAAACGATGCGCAGAGAATTTCACATAAAATCAATGCAGAAAGACTGGTTTATGTTGCAAAGTAGGAAAAAATTTCTTTTTACCATATATTATGTACTCTTTCCAACATAACACCAGCCATGCAAATGAGTGAAAATTTTCCAATAGAGGGGGAAATTTCAAGCGATTTTCTTGTATAACATTTTTACTCATGATGGCTGTCGATGGATTGATAGGGTTAGTAATGCCCCGTGGAGGACTTATTGATTTATTTAGGGTGAACCTCTTGATGAGTCTACAAAAGATGCATCAAAAGAAAAAACATGACCATCTTAAGAAAATTATTGGACAAATGACTCTTTATTTCTCTACGAAACTATCCTGTTTGTTAATCGCTAGTCAGATAAAACTTACACTGTAAAATGACAATTGAGCCGAAGTGAATGACATCACAATTGCCTCTCTATCTAACGCCAAGAACAGGATTTTCTTACAAACTGCTGGGAAGTAAACTAATACTGCACGTTTCAGGAATAAGCTATTTTTTTAGCAATTTAATATTACTGTACGATTCAGGAATAAGCAATTGTAGCAATTTTATTTTATTCGTAATTTAAATGCGTTTTAAGAAAACGTTACTTTGAAAATGACGCTGTCAGTGGGATATTGAAGATCCTATGGTTCTAGGTCATTTTGCTTTATCACATATATAATCGCTCTAAATTTCTTGGTTGATATTTTGAAAGAGTTCCATTTATTAAACTTGAAATACTACAGAAGACCCTTCTGAGATCTGGGAAAGTAACACACCAAGGAAGTTTTTGAGTGTACATAAGCTTCTTGAATTGTCTTAGTGGATACACGTTCGTTTAAAATGATTTGTGTCTAGCTAATAGTTGATGTCATTGTTTATGATGTCATTGTTATTGTTGATTGCGACTACAGTTAATTTTTGCTGATAGATATGTATTGTAGAATTAGGTCTTTTATTTTCTCGAACATTTGATGTGACATCAGAGAAATGGCAGAACCACTGTCCAGTAATGCGTATTCGAATGTTTCCGCGATTTGAATTTCGATTATGGGCAGTTGATTTTCTGTGAGAGATATGTTGTTTATCGTCCTATATGTGTATTGCCGTGTATCCCACCTGTCTCTTACATTGTCTCTGTTACGTCTGTATTGCGTTGTGTAATTTTTACCGTTGATGTATCTGTAATTTTTATTGTTTACCTCCTGTCGTTCGCGCTCTTTGTATCTATATTTTGGTCGTTCGTTCTGCCAGACTGGTCGATTATAACTTTTTTGCCTGACGTATCCCTGTCTGTCATTACCCCTGAAGTTCTGCCATTTGTAATTTTCGTATCCCTGCGTATAATGCCATACACGTTTATAGGAAGTATTGTGGGGACTCTCCCACAACTTATTGTATGAGTTTCGCTTCCTTACTTGGTGAGCCCCCTGTATTAGTTTAAATGATTTGAATAATTGTTTTGTCTACTCCTGTTCGTTCCACTACCCCTATACCAATTACTACTGCCTCTGAAATTGTTAGCTCTTCGGCTACTAAAGTTTTGTTTCTGTGTGGGATTTTCCCTGTAACCATTTTGGTCCATACCGTATCCATACCCGTTTCTGCTTGCCGCGGTTTGGTTTGCAGCGAAATTATGCTGGGGTGTTTGCTGTATAGTTGGGTCATTTGTTCTACTCATATCGTATCCTACATTTTTATTCGCGTCATTAATTGTTTTCAGCCTCTTTCGGCATTCTTCTATGCTATGCCCTATTTTTAGACACCAATTACACTGCCTTTTTTGTTCGGCCAAGTTCTTAATGGTTTGTTGTAATTCCGCTATCTGGGTTTTTAATTCTTTGACGTCAACCTGTTCCTCCTGTGTTTTGTTTAATTGTGTTCGCAGGCGTACCGTATTGACCGTGTTGCTTTCCTCGTCGTAAATTATACTTAGTTCTCTAGCCCGTTTGATTGCTTCGTCGAATTCTACTATATTTTCTTTTCTTAACTCCGTTTTAATTTCCCCCGGAATTATTTCCATGAATTTTGCTAATTTAATATCATTCGCTAGACGTTTTGTTTCCTCCGCTGATGTTTCAGTGATTCCTAAATAGTCATTTCCCAATCTTTCTATCTCTTGCGCTATCTCGTCATATGTTTGGGATGGTGTAAATACTATGTTTTGGAATCGCCATTGTTTTTGCATCCTAGTTGGGCCCGGTTGGAATTTGTTACGTAGGATCTCTACCACTGTGTTGAATTCTTTTGCGTTTTGGAGCGTCGCGTTGCCCTGTAAAAATTCCGCTGCTCTGTCGCGCAGTCTTGATTTGGCTAAAATTGCTTTCTGCATATTCGTCCATCTTGTCAAACTCGCGATTTCTTCGAATTGTTGTTTGAAAAATTCTACTGATTCGTTTTCCTTCCCACTAAAAACGGGTAGCGGTGGTATCATGTTTGTATCAACCATATGAGCGTTATTCGCCGTCGTGTTATTTTCACTACCTGTGTTCTCGCGCCTAAGAATTGTTTCCACTACGGGATCTTCCTGCCGGTTATTTGTTTTACTTCCTCGCGCCATGGTTATACTGGTCAATTAAATTCTAAGTTCAAAATATCTAACACACTTTACACACCCAACACAGTACTCCGTAACGTGTATATCAGTAATATATATATAACACTTAACTAAATATTTTTACATATATAAATATCAGAATTGGAATTTTACGCTGAGAGTTGTCCCGAAATTTAACCTATACACACATACATATTCCTCACAAAATTTGACACTATGATTTCCTACAATAATATAATAATACACAATAATATAACAATCATACACAATACATTTATACCGCAATAACCTTGTCCTCACTAAAGCAGTGAAACTGGATGGCACCAATTGCAATAACCCAGGTGGGGTTATCAGGCTGTGAACGTATAGCTATTAATTAATGTCGCGTTGCGACCAAAGCTGTTTCAACATACACCAATGAAAGGGTTACAACTCTCAGGAACTACACACAGGTTACATATATACAATTTTATTTCCACACATGTATTTACCGATTCATTATTAAGCATTGTGCTAAATACAGAATCATCCAATATGATATATTCAATTATATTTATAAACATTTCATCTTCACAAATAAAGCAAGCCGACCCTTGCGGGTTAAGAGGCGATAATGTAATAACGGGATGTGAAATAGATATAATTAATTAAATGCTCACCCGTGGGTTGCCGGCACTGTTGCTTAGTCTCACTACACCACTAGCGCACATAAGGTTTGGTAATACTTGATAGTCCGGGTACACTAGGTCCGTCTGAACAGATCGATGCGGGCAATTACAGTTCGCTGCTCACACATTGGTTGTCGGCACTGTCGCGTACTCACGTTGCACCACTAGCACACCTAAATTCGGTAATACTTAAAAGTCATTGTGCACTAAGTTCGTCGAAAGAGTTCTATATTGATACTAAAAAGTCAATGATCGATAATAACTCAGGATGGATCTCGAACACTGGGTTGCGATGGTTCTCTTAGGTTGCTTCACGGGTCAGTCAGCACTGGATGTTGGTCATCGACGTATTCATCATAGCACCTTGTATCAAATCACGCTCCGGTAGTGTTTACTCGTTGGTCACCTTATTTCAGAATACTTTCATCGTCACGCCGTATTTATATATATTTGCTTTATATTTCTTTATGTACTCTCGTGGATTCATCAATTGCGTTGCCTCGGGATGCTTCTCGTTCACGCAGCAGCTTACTTCGTCTCTTTTTCTTCCTTTCGTATGGCTCACTTTCGCATGCGATATTCTGTTGTTCGTAATTTCGTTGGCCAAGCGGTGGCTCCGTTATTTTTTGTTCATTTTGTTTAAGTCATGGGGCTCTCTCTTAAAAATGCTTCACACCATGTATATATATTTCTTTTCTTTTTGTGTGATTGGTTCTTGCCTTTTTGGCTTCCAATTTGCTCGCCCCGCCTCTTGATTGTGTTGGGGGCTGAGCCACTTAGTTCATAGATTGGTTCATGTTTTATGATTTGCATTTTTAATTATGTTGGGCGCCTCTCCTTGTCTGGGAAATTTCTCAACTCCTCATGCACCAGTTTCCTAATCTTTGATCTTCGATTTATGGCTGCTGTCCTCTTACTTATTTTATGGTTTTATTTCCCGTGTTATTGTGCACTGCCGACGCTCTGCTCACAGGTGCCATGAGGCGTCATAAATTCTGCTCACAATACCGGCTGTGTGGTCCTACCAATTTAGATTTCGCGTATTCACATCCCGTTTATTACAGGCATATATTGATTGAAGATTTAATAATATGTTACAAATATTCTAGATTGTCTTTTTACATATCGCACCCCGGAAGGCATAGGCGTAGCGTGCTTCTAACTTTCTTTTTTTTTTGGGGGGGGGCACGAACTGAATTCAGTTAGGGCCCTCCTCAGCGCTTTGACTGCCAAACGGTCCTTAAAATATGAAATATTATATACATTTTTAAAATTGAATAACAATAGAACTGATGTTTGAGTAGTATTCAAAAGTTATACCATGAGAAAATAAATATCATATAAATAAAATGAGAAAAAAATATACCATCGAACTTTTGCCATGGATCATATAATTGTCAAAAACTATGTTAAGGCTAAATACATAATCGGAATCTTCAGTTTCACAGTTGGAAAAAGTGAGAAAAACCAACTTTCTTAAAAATTTTCTACAATTTTTCGATTTTAACTGAACTTTTATTAACGTTTTAATTTAGTTCAAGTTAAGTTGGAGGGGGGGCACGGGGAGCACGTGCCCCTCCCCCCCCCCCCCCCCGACGCTACGCCTATGCCGGCACGAAAATTAACACAAGTCAAAAAATGGCAAATTTTAGGTTATGTCATTGAAAAACACGTATGAAGAGCCCATCGTGCACGAAAAGCGACACATCTCTATCTCACAGTTTGTCCACCTGAGGGCAGTTGTATAAGTTTTATTGTAATGCTAGTTCAAGCTGTATGATATTCTTTAAGTTAATTTAGCTCAAATGCTGCATTTTTGAGTTGTGTCACTTTTCTAGCCGGGGAGCGATCCTGTATGTCTAAAGAGATTTAACGTTTATATATAAAAAAAAAACAAATTTGGTTGAATACTCCTAAAAAATATTGGTAGCCGTGGTTCAGCGACAATTCTTTTACCCTCATTAGAAATCTCTCGTCGAGACGTTAAGAAATCCATAGACTAATTTTAAAAAATAGCGGGTTACGCTTTCTGAATTTTTTTCCCTGTAGTGTATTTGTCGGCTATGAAATCTTGAAGAGTTCATAAGAAGGTCAAAACTTAGGTAAATGCTTCCCGGGAATCTGCAGATGTTTATCTTTACTAATGGTCGTAAACTTATTGGAAAGGGCCATAAGTTATCCATGCTTTCTTATATACACATCCGCCTGCCGAAGTCAAGTGCTTTGAAAGGAGTATCTTTTGCTTAAGAGGAATTACTGAGGTACAGATTAAATTTTTATAATGCATGCGGGGTCAGTTATTTTATTAATATAACTTTATATCTTAGTGGACTGTATAAGAATACATTAACAAAAATATTTAATGTTCTTGTTTAAGTGCAACTAATCAATATTATTACTTCTTTTAATAAAGGTAATACTGGAATGGCTTACCTTTAACATCATCTGAATAATACTTGAATAATCAGTCAACACTAAAAAATTTAGTTTCATGCATGTATCCTTAAAATGCATTTAATAATTGACTTCATTTTAACACATAACTGTTAAATTCATGACACACTGAATAACCCTTCAGAATTAGGTTTTACAAAATGAGTAACTGACTGCAAAATGTCAGCAGTTTGATCAATAATCTGCACAGATCTTTAACAAAAACAGAAATACGGAATCGCCTCCAACATAGCGATTTTTGAATTCTTATATGACATTGATTAGAATAGAATATACACCACAACGGATTAAACATTTCTTAGCCATTTTCTTGTCATTACTCAGAATAGAATGTGCAACAACAACACAATAAAAAACATTTGAGCTTGAATTAAAAAAAGAAGTTGCATAGTGATGCCATCTATTGACCAGAAACACAATTAGAATACAAATTACAAACAATATGATGAATAAAATGAAGCAATTATTATAATGATTATTTAAAAAATAAAATAAAATTTGTAAGTCTTTTGTGAAGACTGAACAATGCATAACATAATGAATTGCTTAAAACAAAAATAAGCATATGCGTGATGGTCCTAAAACATCTTTATTTAAATATATTTAACAGTGTAATTTTTTTCAATAAAATATACGTCAAGATTTAAAGAAAAGAACGGGTTTTATAAAGGAAGATTTTAAGCCGTAAATTAATTGCTATCTCCCACTTATGACAATATTTTAAAAATCGTGAGTAATGGTAAAATTAAGCGTTAAACACTTTGAATAATTTTCTAATGAAACTCTTGAACGATTTCCCCAAATGAGCTTGCAATGAGCAGACCCAAACGAGCTTGCAATGATTAGAGAGGAGTTATCAATAAAGAAATCTTGAAAAATGAATTGCACTCTTTAAGTTTATGTTTTATGAAAGATAAATACCAAAGATTCGATTAAGAATTGTCAACATTTAAAGTATGCATATATCAACCAATTAGGTGGAAAAACATTATCGGTAATTTTTTTGTTTTAGTACACCTGGAGATGGAAATGCAAAAGTCAAATTTATTCCGGTGGCAAATTTTCCTATACCACCGCTTGAAGCAAATAGGGTAATTCCTGGTGGATTCTCTTTATTAAAAGCTCATAGATATCGACTTTTGTCGGTTACTGTAAGTAGATGTGAAACATATCTATAAACACAGACTTATGTAATCTACAGGGACCTCGCTTCAAAGCATTCCTATATTTGTATTCAGAGAGCAGCTGATCCCTGCTCTTTTGCTCCAAGGAGAAACAGTAGTTACATGTAGAAAGGGAAAGAAATAATTCAGCGTAGATTATGAATGTTATGGCAAAATGATGGAAAGATAATAATACTCCGCATATCCTTAGCTAGTTGTGTTGATTTCTTTTTACATCTGGAAACTTTTGTGATGATAATTTTGTTAGCTGACCGGTGTTAGTTAAGTTTGCCCGAAAAATGTCACCCGATAAATTTTTTTAAAAATGATGTGGGGTTTTAATACAATAAACCAAGAATTTTATGCAGTGATTTCAATGAATTAAATGAATTACAGGTATTGATTTACTTATAAAAAAGAGAAAGTTATTGACTTAAATTTAAAAACTTTAGCTTCAGAATGTCCTTTGTCTCTTCCTATTTACACTCCTGAATTCTAAAAGAAAAGCTAAATTTCATACGTAATTTAAATATTTTACTACATGGTTTAGTACGGCAACTTTTCTGTCTTTAATATTAAATAGTAATTGTCATCACATGTAATTTAAACCATCTCCACAATAGCTAGAAATCTCTTGTGTTATTCAGTTAATTTTAGTTTGTCAGGTAAGTTCTTTTCTAGTTATTATTACGAAAAAAACAGGTAAAAGTATAAAATAAATCAGTCATTTAGAGATTAAAATTTATGATTTTTTAATTTTCAATAACTTTACAGTCATCCAGGAGTTATTCATCTCAAGCGTTCTTAGAAATTATTATAAAAACAGTGAGTAAATTCAACCAAACTTAACTCAGTTTTGTTACGTTATAATACTCATGTATCAAAATTTCATGAATAAAACTAAGGTAAGAAGTTCCTTTCATGGTAACTTTCCTTGAACTTTTAGGTTTTTATTTAGCTTAACGCTATCCAGATCCCTGTTTGCGGATTTCCAGATGCCTTCATAGTCCAATTGCTTCAATTTTTAATGAACGAGGGGTTTGGAAATTTTACCTGGTGGAGTGATTACACGAAACTAGCCTAAATTTTTTTTTTTGAGTGGGGCATATTCAGTAGTGGCATTTTTTCTGTAACTTTTACACCGTAAATCTACATTACACGAAATTTTAACTATTTGGATTTCACTGGATTGCATTTGTTCCTTAGAAGAAAAGGGGGAGATTAAGGCTCTCTGAGTACCATCTTTAATAAGTTACAAACAACGAATAAGTTTAAAATATTCCCTGGATTTCTAGAATATCCGGGATAGATTGTTTAAAAAGCAAAATCTGTCTATATCTTTATACAATGAGTTTACATTTCTTATTTTATTATAAAATAATATACAAAATCATGTCAAATATCATAAGCCACCGTTCATAAAATAACATTTACAGTTTTACATTAATGACCTTAACATAATAAACTTACAGCAAGAAAATGTGATTGTTAACAGTTATTTAATTAGAAAAGATAAGAAAATAGCGACTACCAAAGCAAAATAAAGAATGATTTAACTTATGTAGTTTGAAACTTTAAACCTCCTCTTAAAATACTTTTGAAAATACGTTTCTAAAATTGCGAGAACAACAGCTGTCCAATTACTTACATCTCGTAGAGTTATTTTCAGTTTATTCATAAAAACTGCACTAAGTTGAAGTTTCAATAGCATTGTCTGAGGAAGAGCACTACGCCAGAAGCGAAAACGTTAAAAAAAATTAAATGAATAGCCGAAATGTTCAAAGTACTTTCTAGGTTCATATTTGAACTAATCTTGGCAATTGATTTAACTACGTATAAATGCCACAGACATCCCTACTCTTAAATCATGAATCCGCGAATACCTCATATTTAGGATGTTTATGACAGAAATTTCAAAAATTTATTCCTAGAAGAATTTTTACATTCCTGGAATGCTTCCACTTATGCAATGCTTGACGTTAAGTCGGCCTTTTTTAAAAATAACTCATCGTTCCTTTTAAACGAGATTTCTTTTCGTGTCAAAAGTTTGTATCCATGCATTAAACTTCACTTGAGCGCAAGTTTTCTTTAACTTAGGAGTTGCTTTAGAAGGCGCTAATTTCCTAAGAAAACTGAAAAATAAAATCAGCGTGTTTCAGATCTTTGAATTTCTTGCAGTAAAATTTTCAGCCCTATCTCTGGTTAGAAATACATACACTAGGAGATAAAAACATTGTTAGAATACATAAACTTCAATGAATTACTCTGTAATATATAGATTTACAAATTTATGCAAGACATATACATAGGGAAGCAAACTTTTTAGAGTTCTTTTATCTTTTTATACACAAAAGCTTATATAGGTATAAGAGGATTCTCATAAAGTGCATACTTAAAATGAGTATTTATCAGTAAATAATACTTCTTACGTGGTTTACGCAATAATGAAGAAAGGTATAATAGCATAATAGGGGCTTGTAAATAAACATCTTTAGGTACGTGAAAGTCTGAGTAATAAATAAGGAAAGGAGAGTTTGCTCAAATATCTCTTTATGAAAATACTAGCTGAAAACCCGCACGGAGTACATTCAAATTAAATACAACGGTCAATGTATGCAATTAGTGCCATATATATATATATATATATATATATTTATATATTTACAATGAATACTACGATCAATGTATACAATTGATGTAAAAATAAAATAAAAAAATCGTAAGGGATATTTTTATAGACAAAATAATATAGAAGAAAATATTCAAATTAAATGTAATAGGACTGTAATGAAGCGCCTACGATTTGAAAGAAAAATGAAATTAATTTTTAAGAGAAGCTAAAGTGATCGAAGGCTGTTTCCATTACATTTTGTAAGAATGTTAGGAAGCCGACTTTGATTATAGAACAGGGCAGTCGGCTTTATGACTTAGCCGATTAAAAAGCGGCTGAGCGGGGTTGGGGGTCTGAAGATCTCAGGCACAGATAGAGTTTGGCACCGAGTTTGACGTTAAGTCACAAAGCCCTTTTTTTGAGAATATACGATGGGGGACTCGGTTCCAAAACCGCAGAACACGTGGAGTGGACTTTGGGTGGTCTTGAAACGACGAAATGGAGGGCGTGCACGTTTTGAGAGAAGAGCCAATTAAAGAAATAAAAATTCAAGCTAAGTGGTGGAGTTTTAAAAGCTTTCGTGAATGGATGTAGGAGTTATGAGAAGGCGTAGGCAACGAAGTGAAAAAATAAAATAAATAGAAGAATTAGAGTTTTTTCGAGGATTCACTTTTGCGTTTATGCCGGGGTTGCTTCTTCCTGGTGCTTTAGCATTGCAGGTGATGAAGAGGTTGTTATTTTACCTGTTGAGGAAAAGTTGAGCTTTCCCGAGAGTTTCCCGAAGAAGTATTTCGTTTTGCGGTGCAGAAATCCGGTTGATGCGTCCCGGTATGATCGCCTCATGATCCTGTTACAAGAGTGATTGTTTTGCTGATGATGAAAATCTGGTCGCTGCCTTGACCAATAAATAATTAGATAAAGTGTGGAGAGAATTGCGCCTTCACATTGGAGTTCCGATTGAGTTGTCCCGGAGATGAGATAAGTTTCGATCGAGAGAGTTTGAGGACATTATGTTCCTGATAAATACCCCATCTTTTGAAAAGAGCGGAAGCAGCCTACGACAGAGCAACGACAGATGTCCAAGACAGAGCTAAGAAGCCTACGATAGATGTCCACGACTGATGTCCACGACAGAGCTAAGAAGCCTACGATAGATGCCCACGACAGATGTCCACGACAGAGCTAAGAAGCCCACAACAGATGCCCATGACAGAGCCAAGAATGCCCACGAGAGCCTAAAGATGTCGCATACCTACTACCCTAGAAGGAAGGAACGAGACCCCATGCCCTATGGGAGCGTCGACACTGGTGCTCCTGTGCGGTTAGCATCCAATTGAGTGAGTGTTAATAATTTTGTCTTGTTCAGACTCAACCTCGCAAATTGAATGATTTAATGTGGGATCAATGTTTTTAGAATAGATATTTTGAGGGATAGAAGGTCTTTGCCATAGGTTAAATAAATAAATTTATGCTCCCTGAAACTAAAAGGTATAGGTTTTATGAAATACATGTTATTGAACATAAATTGTATAATATAATATAATGTTATTGAACATAATATTGTTGATTTTGTTTGAGTTAAGTTGTAAATAGATAAAATTGTAAATAAATTAGTTTTTTTTGTAATTATAAATTTGAGTCAGTCATCTTTGTTTGCAGTGTATCTTAAGAATGGTTGTCTCTAGTTTTTGAAACAAGTTATTTGACCTGTTCGTTTGCCAACTGATGTCCAGAGCCTTGGGTTGTATTCAACAAAATAAATATTAACACAACGCACCCAAATACTTTTTTTGTTAAAAATAATATGTACTAACCCAAGTAAATACGAATCAAATCCAAATAAATAAGTCAAGACAGGCAACACGACAAGGATATACTAAAGAATATAGCACAGTTAATATAGTACAGTTTGAGGAACATAATATCTTTACTGAATTTTAATATTTTTTTGGATAATGTCGAATCGTCTGCCGCATTAGCAAGAAATTTTTTTTTTGTCTATTTAGTTGTTATGCACATGACTATAAATTTATTTAAAGTACCAGAAAAAGAAATCCTGTGATCAGCATTTCAAAAATTAAATTCTAAAAATTTATCTTTAAAAATTCACCAAAAATCATAAAATGGAGGTAAAGATTCGAAAAAGATTTCATTTTAAAGGAATTTTTAGGATCTTTCTCATGATATAAATTTTATAACCCTCAAATTATTATTTTAAATGCAAACTTTAAAAATGTTACTAAAACAGCTTAAAAATTTAATTTAATAAAATCTAAGAAGAATTTTTGAAAAATCTTTCTTAGTGCACCCTTACACCATAAGAAGAATCGCCATGTAAAATTTCAGCCCTTTAGGTCCAGCGGTTTGGTCTGTGCGTTGTATGTCAGTCAGTGAGTCAGTCAGCTACGAAACTGTTTTATATATATAGATAATGGCAGAATTTCTTTATAAAATGGCAAATATTTCTTTATGACAATATATTGGAAATTAATAGATTGCCCTGATAGCAATGTGTTTCAATCTGTATATATGAAGATGGCATCCTATGATTTACACAGTAAAAATCTTTTTTTTCTTTTTATAAGAGCACTCGTTAAAGTTATAATTCAACAGCTTCACGCAGCGTTTGATTTTAAACAGGCTTTATTATATCGCATGCAAAACATTCTAAACATGTTTTTACCACAAAGTGCAGGAAACGAGTACATAGATAAGGACAGACAAATATCACCTGCAAATAGATTAGAAAACACACGAAAAATAAAATGATGTAAGTTTAGGGTATGGTGAAAAAAATATTTCAAACAAGCCGTGTATATACAAAATCAAAATTCCAACAAAATGCTATTATAATCTATATATTTAAGTTGCTAAGCAGACATTTTGGGCAGTCCGTGAGAGAAATCTGTCGTGGGGTACGACATATATATATAAAAAAAAAGAAAATAGAAAAGGTGCAGAAAAACCAATTAACAAACGGGACGGAAAATGGAATAGTAAAATGACTCCAGACGATACGAGAAGAATGTCGTGGGGATACGATATGTTAGGAGTTCAAAAAGGGCAGACAACCCAATTAAAGCGAGAGACGGCGGTGCTATGAGAAAATTGGAATGGCAATTGATCAGACAAAAGAACCGGATGAAGAGAAGAAATTGAAAGGAAACAATTAAGAGTCGAAACAGCGAGGGAAGACATCGAGATGAAAAGGGAATTGTTGACAAAGAGAAGAGGACCCCACACATAGGAGATGTTCTGGGAAAACACATTTCCTAGAAAAATAGGAATGAGTCGAGGACGGGATTGTTCGAGTATAAAACGCCCCTCACTCTAAATGGTTAAAGAAATGATTAGGGGAGGCACAAGTTAACGAATCAAAGTGGAAGTATAAAGAAAAAGGTTGAACATGAGAGACAAATAAAAATGTAAAAGGCGGGGCGTTGAGAAGATAATAAAAAATAGAGAGAGTGAGAAGAAAAGGGGATATCATATTGATGGTGACTCTGAGAGTTGGCACCCAAAAATAGAGAGTTGTAGCCTCGTAAGCGAGAAGGCAAAAGAGAATATATGGGAGATTGCGCCCCGACGTAGCGCATCGCTGTAAGCCGGCAACTCAACGATGAAAGGAGCATCAAGGAGCAGCGGAACCGATATAGATTGCCTGAACCCCGCAAGCTAGCATAGAGAATCCTCGGAGCCGACATAGATTGCCTGAACCCCGCAAGCTAGCATAGAGAATCCTCGGAGCCGACATAGATTGCCTGAACCCCGCAAGCTAGCATAGAGAATCCTCGGAGCCGAGATAGATTGCCTGAACCCCTGCAAGCTACCTATGAGATGATAAGAGGTGAGACTCGTAACCACGACGGAGTGCCTAACCCCCACAAGCAACGGATGGAGAACTGATCCGGCCGTTATAGTCTGCCTATTCCTACGTTATTGAGCGAGTCCGAATAGAGACCCCAATAGATTCACCTGAATATGCCAGCCAAAGTCCACTTCTGCAGTCTGCAAAAATGGAGGTAACCGTTTATTAACTATTGCCAAATTTCATGAGTTACCCGAGTCTTATATGATAGGCGGAAGTTAAGGAATAATATAGATATATTGCGTACTGAAATGATATTAATTTAAATAAATGAAATAATATAGGCAAATAATACATTGATATAATGAGAATGTCTGTAAGTTCAAATTAATAAGAATATAATTGAATGTATACTAATATTTGTATTGTATGACTAAATTAATGTATTGTTTAAAATCAGAATAATGGTATCATTGCCTACCACTATAACCAATCACGACCCACCCAAGAAAAATCCTACAACAAAATCTACTGCATAAATTTACTTCATTTTGATCTTAAACAAAAGATTGTAATCCGTAGATTCGTCAAATTTGGTTTTTGTAACCGCAATTTCTATTAATTAGTGATAATTTACAATTGAAAATTGATTTTTGCGCATGCTCAGTGCCATGTTTTAAAAAACGTTTATTCCGAGGAGTCTCTCTAGATCTCTCTCTGTCATATTTATTTTTATGATAATTATGTTTTTGACGTATAAGATTAAACCTGATGGAAATTGGTTATTTCGCGCTGTTTAATTTGCAAAAATTTACAATTAAAAAAATTGCTTTCAGCGCATGCTCAGTGATATTTTTACATCTGGGTTTAGATACTCATTAAGCACGAGGCCGATTAAACACATTAATTTGTTTTTGCGCATTATTATGATTTTCAATATTTGTCAATGATGTGGTAAGTATAATTTGTGTATCCGTACATTTATTTACTATCTAGCAGTCATGTCTTGACGGATACCAACTAGTGCTATTTTAAAAGGCACTTAAAAAGAAAGATTCTATTTTTAAACAATCATGCCAAACAGTTTTAACTTTAGAACTACTGTAGGGGTCAATTTGATCCCTAAATGAAATTCTTCCTATCGTATACGTTTTATTTTGTTTCACACAAAGGTGCAATTTTACGACATTTTCTAAAGTACACTCATGTCCAAAAATTAAGGATAATTCAGAATCACACGGAAATCAAACTCTAAAGTTAAAATTTCACCTGTAGAATTATCACACACATCTTCAAGAATAATATGCAAATTAAAGGAAGTCACCAGATGACGCCGATAGTACGTCACAATGACGAGAGTGTAAGAGAGAGGTATATAAGGAATGGTGGCAAAGAAGTAAAATTGTTCACAAGCGTTCTGTAAGCCACTCAGTGCCATAATGGAATAGTTACGATTCAGAGGAAGCATGTGGATAATTTTTTACGTGGTAGAATTATCGGTCGCCTGGAATGTGGGCGTAGTCAGATGGAAGTATCCGAGGAATTTGGAATTGCCCAAAGTACCATCTCTAGACTTTGGCAACGATTCCAAGATGATGGAAATGTCAGTAGACGTTACAGTAGAGGCCGCCCCCGAGTTACAACGCCGAATGAAGACCGGTATTTGGCAGTAACTGCCGAAAGAAGCAGACGGAGCACAGCATCCGACCTGTCTCATCAGCTGTCTGCAGCCACGGGTACCACAGTTTCAAGGCAAACCGTGTACAGACGTTTGGGAAATATAGGTCTATATGCTTGCGGGCCTGTCAGATGTGTTCCGCTCACGGCAACTCACTGTCGGCAGCGATTAGCCTGGAGTAGAGAACATGCAATGTGGACATCGTCACAGTGGGTTTGTGTGATGTTTTCTGACGAGTCCAAGTTTAGCTTGCAGTCAGATTCACGTTGGACTTTCATATAGAAAACTCCAGGTACCCGTTACGACCAAGACAATACCATTGAACGACACCGTTACGGTGGTGCAGGATTGCTCGTTTGGGGTGTAATTATACTGGGCTCGGAACCATGAACGGCCACATTTATCGGGATATCATTCTGGAACAACATGTACGTTTGTTTAGGGGTGCCATGGGCGCAGAATTTGTGTTTATGGATGACAACGCCCGTCCTCACCGATCAAACATCGTAAACGAATGCTTTCAATCTGAGGATATCACCCGTATAGAATGGCTAGCATACTCACCTGACTTGAATCCGATAGAGCATATACGGGACATGCTTGGCCGACGAGTTGCAGCCCGTCAACCATCTCCTACATGTTTACCGGAACTTGGGAGAGCATTGCTGGCTGAGTGGAGTAATCTTCCCCAAGATCAGCTCGATAATTTGATACTCAGCATGCCTAGACGTTGTACTGACTGTATTTCATCGCATGGAAGACATTCAATGTATTGACCATCATACCAACCATGTAATATTAAGATTTTCTAAAGGATATATTTTTCACAATTGCTCCAGGGAGCAAAAATCGTAGTTTTTAGGAATGGTATTATACATATACCATCTTTTTTGTTCTTTTTCTTTTGTTTAATAAATAGACTTTATGAATAAGTCATGTTTGTTTTGTTTCTGAACCTTTATTTGCCGGAGCTGGCATTATCCTTAATTTATGGACATGAGCGTATTATAAATATTATGCATGCATTTTTAAATAAAATTTCATCTATTAGTTTATTTACAGTAACTACTTATACCTAGAACTACGGCTAGGGGTGAATTTGACCCCTATCACTAGATAAATCCTGGAGCTCGCCTTCGTTTCCGTTTCATGTATTTATTATTCTGTAGATAACACAGTCTTGTTTCGAATAGCTCCATATGTTCCCGATATAAACACACATTCGATATCCCCATCCCCAATTAGCTCTTCTAAAAGTGAATTTGAATGTAATTTTATTAAAGGTGAAGCAAAAAAATTGGAAAGAATTATGTCCCGGAAGCGGATGAGGAAAAATTCAATTCCTGCAGAGAAACAACAATATAGTTCAATTGCATGCAAATGATGAAGATGAGGCTAAGGACAGTACAATTTGGAAGAGAGAAATTTCAGCTTCAAATGCACCTAATGTGAATGCGAAAGACAGTCACTTTAAAATATTTTTAAATAGACCCCTGGTCCCACAAAATATGCTAAAAGAAACATCTTCGATAAGAACCCACTCAGTTGAAGGTGATTATTTATAAACGAAAATCTTTGAACATCATAAAAAATTGTACCGAAGCGGAGGCTATAAGGTAGCTTCAAAATATTCAGTGGTGTATTTCTCTTGTAGAGTTGGAAGCATTCATTTCTCTGTTGTATGTGAGAGGTGTTTTAGCCGCCTAAAACGTACCCCTTTGAAGTTTGTGGTCAAAATCTTGGAGCCACATTTTTTCTTCTCAAGAAACTAGAGTCGAGACAGATTTGTAGAAATCATGAAATACATACTATCTGAACTGAAATGCTTGAGATACCAGAGTTTACAAAATGACAGATTTGCTCTCATATCTGTAGTCTAGAATATTTTTTATCGAGAATGTTATTTGACTACAAACCGTCTGAGATTGTAACAATAGATGAGCAACTTTTACCAATGAAGACAAGATGTAAGTTCATACAGTACATGCCTAGTAAGCAGGACAAATTTGGAGTAAAATTCTAGCTGGCTGTTGATGTTGAGTCCAAATGCTTGATAAATTGAATATTTTAATTGGTCAAAGAGGCTAACAGGCCAGAACAATGAACCGTTGAAGAAAATGCTGGTATCTGCCTACTTGAGCCATACTCTGGAAGAAATGTAACAATCATAGCTTCTTTACGTCGATGAAATTTGCGAAGAAACTTCCAGATGACTTAGTTTAGTTGGGACTATAAAGTGAGCTAAAAGGAAGTTCCCACATATTTAAAGGCGATCGATTTCCATTGTATTCAACTACAGAAATGAAACACGATGGTATACTTTTTACGTCATACCAATGGAAAACGAGCAGAAGTGTACTTTTTCTACACACCCTACATAATAACAAACAATACATCACAAAATTCGAAAAACACACCAAAAGTTATCGAATTTTATAATTCGACTAAATATGGAGCCGATGTCGTAAATTAAATAGTCCTAAAATTTTCGGTAAAATCACACTCAAGCCTCCGGCCAGTACATGTGTTGTTTGATATTCTTGACTTAGAAGCGATAAATGCATAGGTACTTTTAAAGGAAGTAACATCAAAAACAGTTAGTCACCGAGACATTAGTTACTTGCTAAAAAGATAAGAGAAATTTTCATTTTTAAGAAAGCCGAATCGTCTGTATTACGCACACCAAGAATGATTACTGACTCGCAGCCATATGTCAGACGTAAAAAATGTCGAATCAAATTATGTAAAAGAATCAAAATGTCTGTGAACTGTTCCAAATGTAGCTTAGTTCTTTGTGGATATTGTACCAGTAAAAATGAGAGCTTTAACTGCTGTGCAAATTGCTATAAGAAAGAATTAATTTGTAAGTGCTAATATAATTCATAAATTAGCTTTTTATGATGCATACTTTTTTACGCATCTTTAATATAAAAATGCTTTTCTAAATGTATATGCATAAAAACGTGTCGTTAAACTATATGTACTTTCCAGACTTTTTTTTTTCAAAATTTAAGTGCTTCTAAATTCATGTTTTGCATGCTATATTCTTTAAAACACTATTTTAAAGTGATGCACATTTAGAATAAAAGCTTACTTTTCTATATTTACATATATTTATTGAAATATGAGGTTATAAAGGCCTTTCTTGCGATGAGTCAAAATGACCCCTCTCCATAGTTCTAAATATATACGAAATGCCATAGTTCTATAAAATATAATGCCATAATATCTATAATGCCATAGTTATAGTGTTAAGTCCATGCAATGGAGAAAAATGTTATCTTAAGAAAAATTACGATGCCTAAGAAAATACAAAAATATGAGGCAGAGATGCTGTATCAATAATAATTGAGAAAGAAATTAATCTGTAAAAAATATTAGATTCGAATTCCTTTTTAAGATGTTCAAACTCTAATGATATTTCCCCTCATTGAATCAAATTCTTCTGCTTATTAAAATTCTTCAAATTCAACTTAATTTCACATTATAATAGTGAATGAAACATCACTATAAGTAATTTTCAATATAACTACAGAATTTTTTTCCAATATGGCTATCACTTGATGATTTCTACATTAGACCTTGATAAATGGAGACCTTGATAAATGATAAATGGTGTCATTTTAGGTAACTGCTTTTAAATCCTTATAATCTCTTGTTAGGGTACAAACAAACCTTAAGAAAGTTACTTCTTACATTGTATTTTTTTAATTATTTAAATTTTAAAGATTGAAAAGTCGATGAATGTTTATTTTTTGTTAATAATATTACTTTTTTTTTGTTTAACCCTTTAAAAGTCTGTTTAACTCTAACAAAGAAAAATTAAGTGGTACAAAAATTACCAATCAGACATTTATAAGAAATTTTTAATTCCACCATTTTAATACTACCTTAAGATTAATACTACCATAAATACGTTTGTCAGGATTAGTTCCATGCATGACTATACCTATATTATATATTGTTTCCTAGATTGCTAAAATAGATTTTAGGAAAGGAAAATGTTCCGTTACTTAAGGAATAATTTTCATCGAAAATTAAACACGCAAGGCTAACAGGATACAAAATATTTACTTTATCATGTTCGTTGGAGATAAGTGCTCTCTGTAATCATTCTGTATAAAATATAACGAGCTTCCCTTGAGGAAACATTCATTTTCATGGAAATTCTCTTTGGTCTCAAAAAATTTCCCAGAAGCTCTCTACAAAATTATAGCTTATTGATTGCTCAATAATGTCGATGCTTTTCTTATCAGTCGAGGCCCTAAGGAATTCATGTAAAGTGAATTTATTAGCTTTGAAAATGTGCTTTAAACATATGAAAAAAAGATAAACTTCTTAAAGTATAACAGATCAGTGTTTTGTTAAGAAAAAGTTTTTACAAGAGAAAGCATTTAAAAAAATTTCATTGAAATGAAAGTTGTTTAATTCATCAAATTTTTTTAAGCATAGTTAAAGGGAATTAAACCGAGAAGAAGATCTAATTATGATATTGCATCTACAAGATGGAACTACTTCTGTAAACGATCCTTCTAACTAAGAGTGTAACAGTTACGTTGATTGCGAAAACATTGTGATTTATTTAGTTGACGAAGTTGTAAGCATCGAACTCCTAAAATTATATTTCTGAGTCCATTGACGATGAAACAGAACTAAATATTTGAGGTGAAAAGTTAAAAAATGTACGTTAGAGAGTTTGTTTGGTGTAAGAGAAGTTTAATAATTATAGCTTTTAATATATATATATATATATATATATATATATATATATATACTAGCTGAAGTACCCGACGATGCCCGGGATTTTAAGAATGTTTGTTGTTAACCAAAATCAATTTAAAAATTAACACAGTATAAATAACATAAAAAATATATGTGAAATGTTATACACGTCTCAGAATTTCAGCCTTTCATCATTTTAATACTAAAATCTGAAAAGTAAAAATGTCAAATTCTCTAATGTTTGTTAATCAAAATTAATTTAAAACTAAGCACAGTATAAATAACATAGAAAAAAAACCTTGTGAAATCTATAAATATATAAATTTATAATAAACTCCTCAGAATTCAGCTAGAATTAGCCTTTCATCATTGGGGTAAAAAAAAGCTGCAATTACAGGTTCAGCAGAAATTTCCAATAGAACAATGATATGACTGCAGCGTTGCCTCTTAAAAAAATGAAGTGTTTGATTGAGGGCTGCAAACCATTCAACTCCTCTCCACATTTAACTCCTATAAACATCCTCTACATATTAAATTCCTTTTCTCTCCATAATAAACTCCTCAGAATTTTGGTATATTCAGCCTTTCATCATAGTACCACTAAAATCTGAAACATCCTCTCCAGAAATATAAATTTATTAATTTCAATAATTAAACACACACAAATATATAAATTTCGCAAAAGTTTTTTAACCAACATTTGAATAATTCGTAAATGAAAAAGCATATGAAAATAAAGATAAGAACTTCCGGAATCGAAATTAATTACCCTTAATTTTTAATTAATAAAAAACCAACATAATATGAATAAAAACGATAGTTGCTTAAAACCATATGAAAATAAAGCTATTATAAAGATGATAATAATAAAAAAAGCATAAGAAAATAATGCTCGCGCATGAAGTTAACGTTACGATATAAAGATAGTAATTATAATATAAACCGCGTGCATAAAATATTTAGCTTTTCAAGCGAAATAAATTGATTTTTAGAAAAAAACTACTTTTAATCGAGAAATTAAAATACATTGCACAAAATTTTAATTTTACCAACTTTCCACCCTACAATTTACACCCTACTTCTTTTAAATAGGATGTAAATATAAAGTTTTAACAGCCAATTGAATGCCAGTTAAAAATAATGTGTGCGCATGAAGTTAACGTTACGATATAGAGATAGTAATAAAAATCTATATATATATAAAACAGTTCCGTAACTGACTAACTGACTGATTGACTGACTGACATACAAAGTACAGACCAAACCGTTGAACCTAAAGGACTGAAATTTTGCATGGCGATTCTTCTTATAATGTAGGGGTGCACTAAGAAAGATTTTTGAAAAATTCTTCTTAGATTTTTTTAAATTAAATTTTTAATCTGTTTTTGTAACTTTTTTCAAGTTTGCATTTAAAATAATAATTTGAGGGTTGTAAAATTTATATCACGAAAAAGATCATAAAAATTCCTTTAAAATTAAATTCTTTTCGCATCTTTACCTCCATTTTCTAATTTTTGGTGAATTTTTAAAGATTAATTTTTACAATTTAATTTATTAAACGCTGATCATGTGATTTCTTTATCTGGTACTTTAAATAAATTTATCGTCACATAACAACGAAATAGACACAAAAAAAATTAAAATAGTGGCGCCATCTACTGTATGCTTGTGAATCGAGAGTTGTTATTAATTAAAAATATTGGAAAGTTCTTGTGGATCTGTAAATATACATGTGGTAACAGTTTTAAAATTTATAAATTATCAACCTACACAGGTGATAATTTATCCGGCGTTGCCCAGGATTTTAAGAATGTTTGTTAACCAAAATCAATTTAAAAACTAAACACAGTATAAATATCATAGAATAAAAAGCATGTGAAATGTTATACACATGAATAAAAAGAAAACCCAACATAAAAAACCATAAATTTACAATAATTTCTTCAGAATTCAGCTAGATTTAGCGTTTCATCATTGGAGCAAAAAAACCCTGAAAAGTAAAGCATAAAATATATACATTTATAATAAACCACTAAAAGCTGAATAGGAAAAATGTCAAATTGTCTTTAGGAAAGTAAAGCTGAAAAGTAAAAATGTCAAATTGTCGAATGTTTGTTAACCAAAATCAATTTAAAAACTAAATACAGTATAAATAACATAGAAAAGATTTAGCCTTTATCATTGGAGCAAAAATTCCTGAAAAGTAAAACATAAAATACATAAATTTATAATAAACCTACCAAAATCCATTAAAAAAATAAACACAGTATAAATAACATAGAAAAAAAAGTATACGAAATGTTATACACATTAATAATATGAAAAATAAAATAAAATAAAAATAATAATAATAATAATTTAAAAAATAATAATAATAATAATTTAAAAAATAATAAAATAAAAGCTGAAAATACAGGTTTAGCAAAATCTGTACGATCCGTATTCGAACCCGCTTCGTGTAGTATAGTAAATGAACGCTCTTACCGAATGCGCCACAATAACATGCTAGTGTATTGTGTAAATAGGACAATATTTGTACTAAAATTACTGGAAAGTTGCTATGGGTTGGTGAATATACATGTATTTATGGAGTAAGAGGAGTTTTAAGTTAGAAATAAGTTAGCAGGATAGAAGCTTAGTCTTTAACTCTTCAATAGACACAAAGACATAAGCGAGGGGGTTGCAGTAGCGATTAAAAATGATCTTGTGACACTTAGCGTGGTTGATTCGAATTTTCCATCGCGTGTGATAGTGTCAATATGCCGTTGGATCCGATTTATTTTAGAGTATAAAATCTGACTTGAAAGATTATTATTTTCATTTATTATTCTGGCTTAATATGTAACTTGAAACTTTTTGATTTTATTTATTTTTATCTTTTCGCTCGCTGTTCGCTTCAGCTAACCCTAACGTGGACGCCATATTCAGAGCGGTGATTCCACAAAGTGTAACAGCTTACAAATTGTTGGTTTTTTATTAATTGAAAATCAACGGTAATTAATTTCGATTTTTGAAGTTCTTCAGACCCTCGGCTGTTTTTAAAGACGCCTGTATGTAAAATTTCACGATCGTTGCTCCTAAACTGTGGATTTCTATACAATTACAGAGATACAAACATTCATTTTTATATATTAGATATATATATATATATATATATATATATATATATATATATATATATATATATATTTATATATATATACTATATGCCTATATATATATACACTGCTGGCCACTGTAAATGCAACACCCTGAACGAAACATGCAAATAATATGAAATTTACAAGATGCATTAGCGGAGGTGAGATATGCAAATGATTAGAATTTCAGCGCAGACGCACATGACGTGCGCCTGTGGTGCCACTTCAAAGCGTTATTTAAGGCTTGAAGATTTCGACGATTTCAAGTTCGGCAATTGTGTTTTTCTTGTGGTTTTTTCAAAAAAAACGATCAATTATACCTCGTCGAAAACAGCGATCATCTTTTGTTCAAGTATCCGAGTTCGACAGACGAAGGATAGTGGCCTACCGAGATTGTGGATTATCTTTCAGGGAAATCGGTAGTTGTGTTGGACGAAACCAAACAACTGTAATGCGGATATGTGATCGTTGGATGCAGGAGGGTACGAAGGACCGGCATGTTTGATCGCATCCACCTCAGCGCATCACTTCACGTGATGACAGGCAAATTGTGGGACAGTGACGGATCGCTCAGTCACATCACGAACCATAGCACAGCACATGCAGTCTGTAACGCATCATCCAGTGTCTGCGCGTACCATTCGACGCCGTTTACAGCAGAGTGGTCTGTCCGCAAGACGTCCATTGCTTTGTCTGCCCTTGACGCAGAACCACAGACGTCTCCGCCGCCAATGGTGCGATGACAGAAGGATGTGGACGGCAGAATGGAATGAAATTGTCTTTACTGACGAGTCACGCTTCTGTCTGCAACACCACGATGGTCGCATTCGAGTCTGGAGACACCGTGAAGAGAGGATGCTGAACAGCTGCGTTATGCACCGCCACACTGGTCCTGCACCGGGTATTATGGTATGGGGCGGTATTGGATATCACTCTCGCTCTCCTCTAGTACGCATTGCCGGTACTTTACAGCCAGCGCTACATCTCCGAGGTGTTGGAGCCAGTTGTCCTTCCTTACCTTCAGGGCTTGCCCACAGCCACATTTCAACAGGATAATGCGCGACCACACGTGGCACGCATTGTCCAACGGTTCTTCGTCAATCGCCAGATTGAATCGCTTCCCTGGCCGCCTCGCTTTCCGGATCTTTCGCCGATAGAAAACATGTGGTCCATGGTTGCTCTACGATTGACCCAGATTCCATCCCCAGCTGCCACAGCAGATCAACTTTGGCAACGTGCGGAAGCTGCTTGGTCTGCTGTACCCCAAGAACTCATCCAAAGTCTCTTTGAATCAATGCCGAGGCGTGTGGCAGCGGTGATCTCCAACAATGGCGGCTACTCTGGCTACTGATTTTGGCAGGAACCACACTTCACAGAAGTCTATTAATCATTTGATACTTGGTCAACATGTTATGTACAAAATAAATTTTGTTGTGATATCTCTTGTCTTTCTTGGTGTTGCAATTTGGGTGGCCAGCAGTGTATATTTAAAAAATTCCAGATATCTGTGTTCATTCCATTATAAAATGATACCTGACTGCGACGTATATTGTGATTAAGGCGTTGACAATTAAAGCTACAAATTTAATAAGATTATTTAATGCGAAGCTACTGCAACTGCAACTTTACAGAGCCAAACCTCAACAACAACAACAACAACAAACAATAAAATTGTCAATCACGTTGTGGCGACGTGGCCCACAGAAGCCAAAATCTCAATGAAGTTTTCATTTCTTAAATCACGAAGACAGAGACTTATTTAAAATAGATATACAAGTCTTTAATAAGACCTCCTATTTATATTAAAAATATGTACAAATCTTAAAGGTAAGTTACATCGTTATGCAGTGGCTAGCAAAAAGCCATAGTTACGCCACAGGTCTCTGCCTGAAAGAGCAGCAGCTCGTTTAACTGTCGGCTAAAGTCTCTCTCTCTCTTCCGAGGAGCCATTTTTATCACCTTTCTTCTTTCTAGAAAAAACTGAAGCATTCTCGAAAACCCCCAATTTCCGGGTTTCCCCAATTTCAATAACCCCAATTTCCGGGTCCGCCGTTTCCACGATCGGTGCTTGCGGTTCACTCCTCTAGATAGCCGGAGGGAGACTTTTCCATTCTCCCAACTGGACAGCCTATTCGGAACAATCGAAGGGGTCATCAATAGTACTTCCCTAATTGGGAACCTGAAAACTAAACTGTCCGCTTGCCATGGGGTCTCGATTAGAGTAAAACGATTTTCTGGTCCTTGCCGGGAGCTCTTCTGGAAAAGATCACACACAAGACCACACACGTACACTCATAAAAAATATATAAATTTCCTCACTTCTTCACGACATCATAACGTGAAAATGCGCCTGGCATGCCATGTCTTGGAGCGAATGTCAATGAGAGCAAAAAATACCAATGTTCTGTTATACAAATGCCTAATTTAAGGTGAAATCGGGATTGTGGCTTACCATTATTTCAAAATGTGCATAAAAATCTGTGTCTTATACAATTGCCATTCGTCGACATTGGTCAATACAGGAAAAAAATAATCTCTTGGTTAGCGTTTCCAAAAGAGGCCGAGGGTTCCGCCGACACACACAAACACAAAGAAGCGGCAATTTTGAAAAATTCCATGAAACATAGGTATGGGTTATTCCTAAAATAAATATACGGTATCTGTGATTCTGGAAGATTTTTCAAGCTTAGCAAAAGAAAGGTGTCGTATTGCTCATCCAAAGTTATTTAATCGGGCGTGATTTAGTTGGGTATTACATTAATTATTTATTTTATAAAGGGGTAGTTGGGTGCGTTGTGTTTAAATTATATGTTAATAACCCATAGTTCAGGACGTAGTTAGCAATAACGAACAAGTAAACTGAAAACCAATGATAACAATTAAAACAGAGAACTAATCAAATTGAAATTAAACTTCATTTATTTACAATTTGTACATTTATATATTTTATCTTAATAAAACTTTCGTAAACACACCTTGCCATACACAAAATCAGTTTCTCGTCCTTTGATATAAAATTTCAAAGCTTACTTTTCAAAGGAAACAAGGGAGCACACAATAACTATCCAAAACGTAGAATACCAATTATATCTCCTATTAACTATCTCTACACCTATTCGTTAACCAATAGCCAAATCAAATGCAAACATCAACCAAACGAAAAGGACTGATCTAAACAAATGAAATATTTTGACTCACTCGTTGAGTTGCGGTCCGGTATATTTGTAGGTCGACTTCCGTGTATATGCCTTGGAATTCTCTTGCTTCTACGTCGTTGAGCTTGCTGCTGCCTTCTATCATCACACGCACACACAAAATATTTTATTTCACAATTATATTTGGGGAACTCAAAATTCGACACAACGCCGTAGAACACAAAATCTTATGAGGCAACGGGGAATTGTAGCTCGACCCGATAAGCCAAACTCAAGAAAGGAGTCTCTCCGTGAGAGAGCTGAGAGCTTGTTATTTTTGAAAGAAGGGGAGAGAGCTTCTTAAATTTTCCAAACTCCCCAATTTATATTATTTCAAAACCCATTCTTCTTTCTTGACTCCTCCTTCTAATTTCTTTTCAACCATTCCTGCTGTACCCCAAGAACTCATCCAAATTCTCTTTGAATCAATGCCGAGGCGTGTGGCAGCGATGATCTCCAACAATGGCGGCTACTCTAGCTACTGATTTTGGCAGGAACCACACCTCACAGAAGTCTATAAATATAATCATTTGATACTTGGTCAACATGTTATCTACAAAATAAATTTTGTTGTGATATCTCTTGTCTTTCTTGGTGCTGCAATTTGGGTGGTCAGCAGTGTATATGAAATTAAAGAAATATACAATGAAATTTATAATGAACATTCAAAATATATGGAATTAACATAGTATGCAATAAAGTTTATAATTATTATACAATGTGCAATGAAATTCAAATAACTGAAATATTATTGGCTAATATAACCTAAATAACTTTTTAATTAAATCAAAGTTCTTCATTCAATAATGAGTCCTAAAATAACGTATAATTCTTGTAGTCCTTAAGCTCAGTTTAAATTCAAGTCGTTATGCATTGTTTATCAAATAAGTCCTTATTGTATGTGGTTTATATTCAGTGTTTACATTTTACACATGATTTAACATGATTTCAAAACTTCCTCGTTTACATCAATTATCATTCATCGATCTCCATTTTTCATATTCCTAATCTCGAATACTTACATAAATTTTAAAATAATTCACAGTGCATAATTCAGAAGATATTGCAATAAGTTCAAGACAACATTACTTTAGACAATATTATTACAAAATTGATTGGTTACATTATTCTGAAAGTTTCACTTCAATTACAACATAGAATTTAAATACCTGTCAAGTTTTTTAACAATACATAAGATCATAAATTGAACAATTCAAAACAACTTGTTATAAATCTTCAATTAAGTAAATGGGCATCATTTTCATATTAGGTAATTTTCAAAAACATTATGTGCTTTAACATCGTCACTAGTTTCAATTCAAAATATGCAAATTCTATCATTGGTACCAATCATGACATAAGTGACAAACCTGGAGGTGAAATGGGCTATCCTCTGTGATGTCTAACGTGAAAGATTGTCAGTGATGAAGAGGGTGCTGTGTCATGCAAAGACAGCAAGAGGCTCATTCCTCTGCGGGAGGAACTACCCCTTGTGCTGGCAAAAGGTTTTTCCGGTGTCAACAAAAATAACAACTCAGATCATCAACATACTTGGCAAAATTAGGGGTAACCTGTGACATGTCATGTTAGCCCTAACATTGACAAAATTTTTCTTTAACTTAGCACATCAACAGTTTCTTTTTAATAAATATCCTTTTAAAATAATTCAGATGGTAATTTGTGGAAGGCAAACTAGCATGAAAAATTCTCTAAATATGATTAACTACGAAATTTAGGTAGGTATCTAAATCCATCAAAGTTAGGTTTTCTTCATCATGCGTCAACAGCCTTCATTGGGTTATCAAAATATCGTTAGATTATCGGAGTCATAGTCAGGTAGTTATTTGAGTCACAGTTGGGTAATCTTAATCATCACAGATAGGGTTTTTTTCTAACACTATTAATTAAATTTTACTTGGGATCTTGGGCGTTTTGGGGTTTACTGTTATTCAAATAGGAATTTTACTTTTTCTAGTTGCTAATCGAAAATTATCTGCAGGGTTGAAAGGTCTTAATCTGGTACAGTGTACAATTTCCGAGGTTTTCTTAGTGAGGGAATTGGGTCTGTTAATTTCAAAATTTACTCTAGAAATTTGTTTCAAAATTTTATATGGACCAGAATAAGGGGGAGTAAGTTTAGGAGTATTTGGGAAACCAAACTCTTCGTACATTACTATATCACCTACCTTAAATTTGGATTCCTCAAAATGAGTGTCATATCTTTCTTTATTTACTTCATGATTTTTTATAGTTCTCTGTTTAGCAATCTGTCTAAACTTCTTGTTTAATTGACATACTTCACAATGTTTCACATATTTACTCACATCTTTAGTTATTCCAATCCAATAATATTGAGGGGATATCAGATTTAACATTGCCGAAACTCCTAAATGTCCATAATTAACATGGACGTTTTCTAATAATTTTAATCGTAAAGAGAAAGGCACAACAATTTTCATTAATCCTTGTTTTTTAATTGTCCATGCATTATTAACTTTCTTAAACTTCTTACCGTTTACATTATCTAAATTTTGATGATTCTCGATTTCTTGCAATGTCAACAATGGTTCACGTTCACGTAAAGTTACATGGTGAGAAATTGGGTTTCTAGTTAACATATCGGCTTCATAATTTGTAGAGCCTTTTTTTGTATTTAATGTCAAAATCGTACATGGAAAGTTTAAGTGACCATCGGAATAATCGTCCAGTTGGGTATTTAATACTTTTTAACCAGACAAGTGCAGCATGATCCGTATGAACAGTAAAATGAGTCCCATGTAAATAACAATAATATTTATCAACAGCATCAATAATTGACAAGCATTCCAACTCGGTAATGGCATAATTTTGTTAATAGGTTCTAAGTTTTCGAGAATGATAGGCTATGGGATACAAACTTCCATCAGGGTGTTGTTGTTTTAAGATTGCGCCTACCGCTTGTCCAGACGCATCCACGAAAATATGACATGGGTAATTCGGATTGTAAATAGATAAAACAGGTTTAGAAATTAGAGCGTCTTTTAAATCCTGAAAAGCTTTCTGGCAATCATCTGTCCATTCAAATTTAGTATCTTTCTTCAATAATTTATTCAATGGTACTCGTAATTTAGCATAGTTGGGAATGAATTTATTATAAACATTTACGCTACCTAAAAATCTTTGTAAGTCTTCAACATTCCTGGGAGGTTGAAGTTTCTTAATAATTTCTATATTGGCGTTACTCGGGTGATAGCATCCCTTTTCCACTTCATATCCCAAAAATTTTATTTTTGTTTGGGCAAATTGGCATTTTGAAAATTTCAATTTTATGTATTCTTTTTCACAAATCAAGAAAATAGTTTTTAAATGCTCTAAGTGTTCTTCAAAAGAATCTGAAAATATAATTATATCGTCAAAATAGTTGAGCTCAAATTTAACTTGGTATTTATTTAAAATTTGTCTGAGTGTTCTTTGGAATATGGCAGGAGTATTTTTCCAGCCAAAAGGTAATCTTTTCCATTCATATAAGCAAAAGTTTGAGGTGAAAGCTAATTTTTCTGTGTCTTTGCATTTAGTTTAATATGCCAGTAGCCACTCGCGAGATCAAGGGTGGAGAAAATCTTAGCATTGGTTAGTTGATCTAAAACTGCGTCGATTCGGGGAATTGGTTCCGAGTCCGGTTTTGTAATACTATTTAGTTTTCGGAAATCGATACACATTCTGGATTTTGAATTTTCATCTCTCTTGTAAGCCAAAGTAATTGGGGAAGCATAGGGTGAATGAGATGTTTTTATTAAACCTGCAGCTAAAAGCTCGTTTATTTGCTTCTTAATTTCGGCATTATCTTTTGGCGACGCCTTGTATGGACGAAGGGAAATTGGTAGTTCAGAATTCAAAATTACTCTTTGTGGTTCAAGACGTATACATCCAACATCATATTTATTTTTCGCGAAAATATTATTATACTCATTCAATATTTTGTTCAATTCAACACTTTCATCATCAGTAACATTATTTTCATTTTCAATTTTATAAAAACGAGTATCACAATTTCTATTATATTTAGTATCAAGATTTATAATATTATGAGAACAAGTATGTGGCACATTAGGATTATCATATGTTAAAAATATATAGCAATTATTAGTAACATTTTCCAAAGACATATTATTTTTTTCCTTGATAAACGCAAAAATTTTTAAAATCCAAATTAATTTTAAATAGATTAATAATTTCCGACGATAAAATTGCATACTTTAAATTTGTTTCAATAACATAAAAATTAACAAATCTATTCAACTTAACGATTCGGCACTTTGTACAAATTATTTTATCAGTTTTTATTTTACCTGTGAGGGTACTGACCTGTGAATTGTCCGATGGAAGAATTTTCACATAAAATTTAATTTTATCATATACAGTTCGAGAAATAATGTTAATGGTGCTACCTGTATCTATCAGGCCGATAATCAGTTCAGTACCGATTTCTAGGTCTACGGTGAACATCCATCATTGTCGCTGTTCTGTCATATTGCTGTTATAATTGTTTGCATGTTGTGAAGGCTGGAACCGAGTCCTAGGACGTTCCTCTTCTCGAAAATTCTGGGGCCATCTATGCCACGGTCGCGGTTGTTGGTGCCGGAATCTAGGTGACTCGTGTTGTGGGAATCTGTCATAGTCATCTCGCCGATCGAACGGTCTGCGAAAACCGGACTGTTGGTTATGCAAGTCTCTATTATGGTGTTCTTTCCTCTTGTTATCTTCGTAGCTGTTGATCATTTTCCTCGCAAGGGAAATCCACTCAGTAGTTGTACCAACGTTACTTATTAAAAATAAATCCCTGTATCTTGTCGGCAATCCGTCTGTGAGACCTTGAATTATAATTTCTTCTTCAAGTTTTAATGCTTTACCGATATTCATTTTCTTTTTAAAATAATCATTTATATTTTGACTTCCAGAAAGGCTCAACCTGCTGAAATCTTGGAATGAAAACCGTTTTTCTTCTGAGAAATAGTCACTGATTTTTATTTTAACTTCATCCCACTTTTGTGATTCTATTAGGATTTCGATGTAAAATTCCAAAGCCTCGTCCGATAGAAAATCCGGAAATATTTGTAGTTTTTCTTCTTCCGTCAATTAAATAGTCTTTTTTTCGAAGAATTTCAACCAGTTATTAATTTTGACCATTCCATTAGGATTAAATTTCGGGAGATTACTTAATTGATTTGATGAATATATAGCACTGTTTTCCAATAATTGCTTGTCGTAAACTCCAGAATTATCCACTTGTTTTTCTTCAGGTTGGTCAGAGTCACGATGATCAGCCAATTTTTTATTTAAATCTTTCGATGTCATTTTCCTTTGCTCGATTCGAAAAGCGAAATCAAAACTAGGTCATTTCATTTTCAAGTGTTAGGCTGGCGAACTCCTATTGCGCTTCTCTCAAGGTCGGTATTTCACGCGCACACACATAGTCCTAGGCAATGGACTCGAAATCCATTGGGGTTTCCCCGTACAGGTTCGAATCCTGTCGACTCTTTGTAATATAATCATTACATCTCGTTCTTAAAATGCAACCTGAAAGGGAAACTAGCTCAAATTTACATGGCTGGAGCTAGACTCAGCCTACAAGGGATAAAAATTTTGAAACAGTCGGGTCGAATCGTTTTATTTAAGCGACACAAAAATACGTCCCTTCATTTCAGATGCTCGGAGCGAAGTGTAATATCACCTTTCAACCTTACGCGCTAGAAGCGAGGTTCATGTGCCTGTTATTTTGAAGTGTCAGCGGAATTTGGGGCTGGCGATGCGAACCCACGCCTTTCTCGAGACGTATACACGTGTAGAAATGCAACGTTTGCTGTTTTATGGGAAGTTCTGTTGCTATGGGTTTTTAAAGCGCTAAAGTAATGTTACTGGAGATTGGATTTAGAAAAGGGAATTTAAATGATAGAATGGAGGGCCTAATATTTAATTTATTACATATATATATATATATATATATATATATATATATATATATATATATATATATATATATATATATATATATATTAAACTTCCTACTAGAAATTCTTAAACTTATTCTTAAACTTATTCTTTGCTTTTTTGATATGGACTCTAGGATTAAATCAGTCCCCTCCCTTTGCTCTATCCTATGTAAAATACTATCTTTTAATAGTCACTCGTTATAGTTTAATGCGAGACTTAAAATAAATCTATGCATTTGAGGACTAGACCCAGACAATGCAATTATCACGTGATATCTTCTGGAAGTCCTATAGCAGATTCATGATAAGAAATCATTTCTTATTTCGTGGACTCATAAAATTTAGTAACCCCGAAAAAATGGTCTCCTAAATCATGTGAAAAGGTTGAATATGAATGGATTCATTTTTATAACCATGTTGGGTGGAATCGAGGCATTTCTTTCTTAAATAGCCCATATGCAGAGAGTTTTATTAACAAATATCTATAAAAAGAGTGCTAAATATTTTATATGAATAAACGAGTCAAACATGAGAAAGAATATGACTTAAATTCTAGATGAGTCAAGCATAATAAAATATACTTTTCGAATACATTTTTTAGTAATTTG
The DNA here is from genome assembly GCA_907164885.2 of Dolomedes plantarius. Lineage (NCBI taxonomy): Eukaryota > Metazoa > Arthropoda > Arachnida > Araneae > Dolomedidae > Dolomedes > Dolomedes plantarius. The sequence continues at coordinate 34,827,853 of OU015493.1, forward strand.
TTTTATTCAACAAGCACTTTTTGCCATAAAATGTTTCTTTTTCTTAAAATATAAAATATAATATTGTTATGATTAACCGTCTAATTATTATTTTTTTTTAGTTCTTAGTGGTAAAATAGTACTTGAATGAACAACAGATTCTAAGAAATATTTGTGCACGCATGCTTTCCTTAAAAGTTACATAATGTGTGTTACTCACTTCTTGAATTGAAAAATACGTTAAAAAATGATAGATATTTATAATTAATCTATTGCGACAATTATTGATTCGAGAAAAGGGATATTTTTTTCTCACAATCACGGGAATGTATCTGTTTTGTAATTCTGTATTATGTTACTCAAATGCTTTTTATGTTTGATGCATCTATATTTTTTTAAGTATCACTAGAACTATCGACCTTTAAGATACACCTTTTTCTTGCCCAGTTAAAACCAGTAATTTTGACTTGGTTAATTGCCTAGTAAATGTTGGAGTTAAATTGTAAAGTAAAATCATAATAAAAGTGCAAAGTTACACATTTTAAATTTTTAAATCTAGAATTTAAGAGTTCTAAAAGTATAATCGTTTAACTAGTTGTAATATATATGCAAGAAAGTAGGAAATATTTTAAAATGATATAGTAAGGTAACTTGTTTACAAACAAGCTGCAATGTAAGAAAACATCTTTTCAGTATATTGCTGTGATTTGCAACTGTATACTAATTTTGTGATCTTTCAGTCATAAATATATCACAACAGTAAATGTTTTAAATAAATGCAAGTTACTGTTCAGTATAATCTGATAGTATTTTCTATTTCAAATGTAATGATGTCTGTTTTCTTAAAATACTTACTGCTAAGTAATTTATACCTTTACCCAACGTTACAATAAAGTCATTTATCACAATCACTCCACAGAACAATTGTGATGATGTAATCTAATCCTTTCTTTTTAAAGTATCGTTAAAGAAAATGAAAATTCAATTTCAAGAAGGATAATAGTACTTGTATTTGATAAATGAGAAATCGTTAACTAAACAAAATGCCTTTGCGGTTTTAAAAATAATATTTATTTTATTTTTAGAAAGAAACAACTCTGTATTATTTCGGAAATGCACTTTTTTGTCGATTGTAGGGTACTTCCGATATTATAAAAGAAAACATTAAAATAGAAACACTTTCCTAATAAAGATTAGCAAGTCCTACAAACCCAACCTTCATGAAACATACAAAATAAATATATCGTGACCAACCGATTAATATGTAAGAGGACACAACAACATTCTAAATGGCTATAGCGTAAGTTACATTGTACTCAGTAATGCAAATATGTAACTGTTCTTTGTGATAAATAAGTTATAATTCTACCACAAAGGAAAATTTGAAATCCAACACAGTACAACGTTCTTGTGATAAGTGTATTTCTATACAGCTCTCTTATATTCATGATTGCCTTTTTTTTCCCTTTGAAACATTAAAATTTGATTGACACTAAGTTTTCATGCCTCGTTAGCCTTCGAATGAGATCAATATTTTCATCAGTGTCTGTGCTCAATTACTAAAATATTTGCACAGCGGACGTAAACATTTACGTTTCCAATAATTGAAATTCGATTTATCGACGTGCACACTGTTTGTTTCACCCATTACTTCAAATGAATAAACAATTCCTCCCACTGTTTCTTAATAGTGATTGAATCAAGTTGAATGCATATGCTTTACGTGAACGAATACGCCTCTCGTTCAAATGGAGACGTCGATTTTAAATATTACGAAAAGAGTTTTTAGAGCTGTAGAGTGTGGGCAAGGATGTAATATTGAAATTGATTGGGACTTAACTTGATGAAGATAATTTGAGAGGATACATTTATGCATTAAACCATGTTAGCTGCTCTTTGAAGCAGAAAGTATTCCTTGTGCTTAAATTAAAAGTGAATTTTTATTTATGTAAAATATATTTAAGAAACTAGGATGAAAATGAAGTTACCCTCAATCTATAGCTAAATCTATTTTAAATTTCTTAATGCAATTTCAATAGAATATTTTATGATAAGACTTTCATATTTAAATACGTTAAATCATCTTTAATAGTTTTTTAATAAGTTTAAATGTTTTGAATGAAGTGTAAAAAAGTGGTATTAGGATAAGAAAAATTACACCGTTTCACCAGAAAAGGCAACACACCGTTTAGAGAGTATTAAACGGAGAACGCTTGCACTCCTTCCATTATCAGAGAGTATAAGCTTTGAAACTGGCAGACTATTCTCTGCGCGGGGAATTCTGCCACTAGGTTTTGCAGCAGAGTGCTTTTCAGCCGGACTTCACATCTCATGTACTGTTCACAGATGAGATGATGTTTACACGCGAGGGTGTATACAATGCACACAATTGTCATATGTGGGAAACCGATAATCCACACCCCACACGCCCACATGCGTATCAATAACGATTCTCTGTGAATCTGTGGGCGAGTATTGTGAACGACTTCTTGACTGGTCCATATCTACTACCAACGAGACTCGATGAGAATTATTATCGTATTTTTCTGGAAGAGGTTTACCAGAACTGCTTCAAAATGTTCCGATGACCTTTCGTAACCGACTGGGGTTTCAGCATGATGGGGCGCCAGCACATTTCAGTACTGTTGTGAACAATTACTTGGATGCCACTTTTGGAGCGCGATGGATTGGACGTGCTAGACCAGTCCCTTGGCCACCGCGATCTCCCGATTTATGGAGCCTCGATTACTTCTTAAGGGGACATCTGAAGAGTCTCATTTATGCGACTCCAGTTGACTATGTTGAGGATCTCGTCGCACGAATATCCGTTGCTGCTGTTCGTGTGCGTGAAATAACTGACATCTTTGAAAATGTACGTCAATCGCTCCATCGACGCTGTCAGGCATGTATTACTGTTGAAGTACACAATTTCGAACACTTACTGTAAACAGAGCATTTGTCAACGAAGCTGTCAGTAAACAATTTTTCTTTCCTTTCACGTGTCTTTCCTGTGTTTGTGCTTCAACGCTTCACCTGCCACCATTCATTCCTATACGATAAATGATTGTTACAGTGTACTGTACCAACCCTTAAAGTTTGAACCATGAATTAGGAATCACTCTGTATGTGCTAACGTAATCGAGCAGAGGTCGGTTTAGACACTTCTAACGACTATAACTTTCAGAAAATGCAACCGTAGATTTATTTTCGCGAATGCAAGACCTTTAGATGGATCTCATTGAGAAAAAGCCATAAATATTTCACTTAAGTAGCTCCGATACATAGTTCGTGCGGTACAGGCGCCTGAATTTCACAGACTGAGGTTATTCGTGTTTATCTTACTCCCCAATTTCCCCGCTTCATCTGCTTTATAACTTTCACTTTTTAAGCCAGTTTTCACTTATTACTATCTGTGATCAGTTGCTGAATTATAGCTGGTGTGAAATAGCACTGATTTTATAGCCCCTCAACTCCAGGATAGTACTCCATATGCAACAGATTTGAAAGACGACAAAAATTGAGAAAAAAATATTTCAGGTAGTTATCTTCTAACGAAATTACTTCCGGTTATTAACATTTAGGGTTATTGAGTTGGCAAGTTATTAGCGGGTTTACTTATCTTTGCTTACCTCCATTCTTTTACGCATTTTGGTACTTTTCTGTTTAACTGTATACTGCTACTGGGTTTGGAGCGCTGCCAAAATTATAACTCGCGACGCAGGACAGACACTTTTTCTTCCCGGGGGACCGTTATTGAGGACCGTAATCCTACCTTAAACATTGAGTCCTATTAAGCCTTCTTTAATGTATTGGCGATTCATTAAGAAGCTCATTGCCTTATTTCTGTTTAGAAAAATATTAATATTTTCACAACATAACATCGCAATAACCAATATATAAGAAACAAAACCCTAAATTAAGCCATAAACGAAAGAAACAAAACGAATTTGAAAGATCTTCCGATTACACTTAAATATCTGTTATGCCATCAGGTGAATCAACAATTAATACAAAGGGGAGTAAGGAAAAAAATAGAAGAATAAAAAGCCCCTCTCCTCCCCCTAAAAAAAACCCCTTTTATTTAATAAACTGAGCCTAATGGGCTCTAAAATTCCCAGAACTGTCTGTAACTTAAAATGTTTGTTTAATAAAAGAGTTATTGTAAATGAACAAAGATTTTCCACATATGTAAATGCACGTTTTCTGAAAATTGAAAAACCCAGATTTTAAAAATCACTAGTGAAATTGTAGTGTTGGGAAGTTAAAAGTCTATTAGTGAATGGATTTTGGGAATTCGAAATGTGTTTGAGCAGTTTGTTTCAATTGCTTTTGGTTGAAAGGGAAAAATTATGATTTAGATTTTAAATCCTTTGTATTTTAAAAACTAATTTTGATAAACCATATAAGATGTTGTTAATAAACTACATCTAATGTATGCGTTAAGATAGATACTTTCAAATCTGGAAAATAACGAAAAGTTTTATGAATCAAAATTGTTTAGACATTACAACGAACACATGATACTAGTGAATAAAAAGTCTTTAAATTGCGTTCGAGTTTACCATTATACCTACACGACTTTTTTGTATTAGAACGCTATACTTGGCGAATATTTGAAGAATAATTTACAAAAGCAAGAATTATCATGAAAATCAATCAGAATGGACAAATTGCCGGTTATACATGGGAATCTTGTTATGTTATTTAGAAATAGTCAGATCCTATTTTGTTCTATAAAATTTCTTCCTCTTGTGAGTCCCACGGACTTCTACCAAGCTAGTGGCGAAAACAAGAAACCCAAATTCTTAAATTCAAGTGATGCAAGCAATGATTAAATGGAATGGAACATGCGAAAGATATTCGGCAAGTAAAGAATCGGATATGTTTAATTTACATCGGCAAAAACATTTAAAACCAGACTAGGTTTGGTTTGGAGAACTAAGTTCATTTTTTTCGACACGTGGGCTAATTTGACCGGAACCTACAGCTTAAAGCTGATTTCGGACGGCTACATACATCCATGCCAAGAGTGGCACTCGAACCCACACATGCTTCTACCTAATGCCAGCGCCCTAACCCTTCGGCTATCATCCGGCTTAACCATTTGAGGGACGCCGTTTGCACAGTGCAAACGCTTAAACCTAGTCCCCTTTCTCACTTGCATCCAATGTATTCCAGTTAAATAATCCGAAAAATGGTTAGATACTGCCATCTGTTGTCAGATTAAAAAACTAAAAACATTTTGCAACCTTTCATTGGAAAATTTTCCAAGATTTTTTTAGGTTGGGGGCACACAACCTTTGACTACTGGGAAATGAACCTAAACATGATCAAATTCGAGCTACTGAAACTCCAATAATATTAATATATATATATATATATATAAAATTTTTTTGTTTTATATCAAAACTAGCTGAAGTACCCGGCATTGCCCGGGATTTTAACAATATTTGTTAACCAAAATCAACACAGTATAAATAACATAGAAAAAGTATATGTGAAATGTTATACACATCTCAGAATTCAGGAATTTCAGCCTTTCATCATTGAAGCACTAAAATCTGAAAAGTAAAAATGTCAAATTGTCTAATGTTTGCTAACCAAAATTAATTTAAAACTAAACACGTTATAAATAACATAGAAAAAACATGTGAAATCTTATACACATGAATAAAATGAAAACCCAATAAAAAAATATATAAAATTATAATAAACTCCTCAGAATTCAGCTAGATTTAGCCTTTTATCATTTGGGAAAAAAAAGAAGCTGAAATTACAGGTTTAGCTGAAATTTCCAATAGAACCATGATATGACTCTAGCGTTGCCTCTTAAAAAATGAAGTGTTTGATTGAGGGCTGCAAACCATTCAACTCCTCTCCCCATTAAACTCCTATAAACATCCTCTACATATTAAATTCCTTTTCTCTCCATAATAAACTCCTCAGAATTTTGGTAGATTCAGCCTTTTATCATAGTACCACTAAAACCTGAAACATCCTCTCAAGAAATATAAATTTATTAATTACAATAATTAAACTCACGCAAATGTATGAATTACATAAGTTTTTTAACCAACATTTGAATAATTCGTAAATGAAAAAGCATATGAAAATAAAGATAATAAGAACTTCCGGAATCGAAATTAATTACCCTTAATTTTTAATTAAAAAAAACCAAAATAATATGAATAAAAACGATAGTTGTTTAAAAGCATATGAAAATAAAGCTATTATAAAGATAATAATAAAAAAAGCATATGAAAATAATGCTCGCGTATGAAGTTAACTTTATGATATAAAGATAGTAATAATAATATAAACCGCGTACATAAAATATTTAGCTTTTCAAGCGAAATAAATTAATTTTTAGAAAAAAAACTACTTTTAATCGAGAAATTAAATACATTGCACAAAATTTTTATTTTACCAACTTTCTACCCTACAATTTACACCCTACTTCTTTGAAGTTGGGTGTTGAAACATCGTCTTTGAAAAATTTACACCCTACTTCTTTTAAATAGGGTGTAAATATAAAGTTTTAACAGCGAATTGAATGCCAGTTAAAAATTATTGTTGTTTAAAATCATATGAAAATTACGCTATTATAAAGACAAAAAAAAGCATAGGAAAATAATGCGTGCGCATGAAGTTAACGTTACGATATAAAAATAGTAACAATAATATGTATATATAAAACAGTTCCGTGACTGACTGACTTATTGACTGACTGACTGACATACAACGTACAGACCAAACCGCGGGAAATAAAAGGGCTGAAATTTTGCATGGCGATTCTTCTTATAGTGTAGGTGTGCACTTAGAAAGATTTTTGAAAATTCTTAGATTTTTTTTAAATTAAATTTTTGAGTTGTTTTAGTAACTGTTTTTAAGTTTGCATTTAAAATAATAATAATTTGAGGGTTATAAAATTCATATGACGAAAAAGATCATAAAAATTCCTTTAATATGAAATCTTTTTCGAATCTTTAGCTCCATTTTATGATTTTTGGTGAATTTTTAAAGATTAATTTTTAGAATTTAACCTTTTACATGCCACACTATGATCAAGGAATAAAGTACCATATTTTGCTGCGTAACTTTGGTCGATAACTTCCAGGAAGTCGGTCCAACAGGTGTACTCCACTCATTCCTTTATTATATAATTTTATAATGTAAGGTTAAGGAAAATCGACTTTTATTTTAGCTCGGACATATCTTTTTGCTCTTCCTAATGGTTCGTGAGTGTTAAAATTTGATGTAATAGTTACAACAAAACTATCGTTCCAATGGCACATATAAACTTCTCCATCGCATCGGTAACCAAATTCTCCACGTTGAAATTTCGATATTTCTTTTGCTGTTTTAAGAGAACATTGTCCCGTTCTGGAATCCCGCACTGTGCCGATTGCCTTAAAGCCTTTGTTAGATAAATCTGTCAGCAGACTGTACGATGTAAAAAAAGTTATCGAAAAATATTTTGCGTTTCTCTGGATTGTCAATAAAAGATAATAGTTCGGAGACAACTTTTGATCCAAGTGGCAAATTTTCATTTTTTGAACTTTTTCTACCGTAGATAGACATAGCATAAGGATAACCATTTGCTGAGCAGATCATCCAAACTTTGAAACCAAAGCGAATTGGCTTTCCACGTATGAACACCTTAGCCGAACGATGCCCATAACACGGAACCATGGATTCATCGATACTCATATTTTCATGAAAAAAATCCAAATTGACGAAAATTTTTTCCAACCTCTTTATAAAAGAGAGAAATTTTTCCTAATTTATCGCCTGGTTCCAATTTACTATTATCAACCATGTGGAAATACTTTTTTAACATCCGAAATTTATTTCTGGGCATTGTATTGTTAACAATTAGGATATGTAAATCTTCCTGAGAGCTCCAATATGTATTTTCATCAGGTACTGAGTGGTAGCCACTAAACAACAGTAATCCAAGAAACTGCCGAATGTCATTTGCGTCGACGTCTAAAGAGTCTCCTTTTTGTAGGGCGTACAGCTTTGTAAGTTCGGCTGAATTTTCTACGTAATCAGACGGCAGAATCACTGATCACGTGTGATATCACTGCTTTTGTATATCGTTACATGCCAATGTTCCTTTTTTGGAACATTGCATTTTTACGCAGTCTTGAGGAAATATTTCTTGTTATTATTTTAATTTATTTTATTAACTCGTTAAACTTGTCCTTTGCAAGTACGATGGGGAAATTTTTGGGTGGATTTGAATTTTTAGGAATTTTATAGAATTTTTTTTCTTACGTACTGTAAAAATTGTGAAAAAACTGATTTTTAGAAATTTTTCTACGCTAAAATATTCATATTTGAAAAAAAAAAAGTCAAAAAATCAATCATGCTTTCTATAATATACGGTAATTTTTTCAAACTGACAGATATCACAGTTTATTTAAAAAAAAAATATTAAAGATGGTGTTCCAAAAAAGGAACATTGGCATATAAAAGGTTAATTTATTAAAAGCTGATCACGTGATTTCTTTTTCTGCTACTTTAAGGGGACTCGGTACCCTTTGAAGGAATATTTTTGCAGAAGTATATTTACCTATAGTATACACATATTATTATAGGTAATACTTAAACAAACTGATTTTAACAAGAATAAAAATTATTTTGTGGGTAAAAATTGAGTAATTTAAATTTAAAAAAAAAATTAAAGAATTTTAAAAATTGTCTCCTCCTTAAAAATGTCTTCTCCTTTAGTTCTCAAAATTCTAACATGATTTTTTTATTAGATGTTTATGACATTATACTTTATAGTTTTAAGGATCGATTTTACATATAATGAATTAGTTTCTGAGAAAAAAATAAAATGTACAAGTGTAGGCAAAAAAGCAGCAAAAACATGGTTTCTTCAACATTTCGATTTTTCTTTTTTTTTCTTTTCATTATATTGTAAAATACCTCCCTAGTTTTATTAAATACATTATTTTAAACATACAAAAAAATAATGGAGTCATTTGACATATATTTGTAGACGTAGTCGTGTTTTAAACATAGTAAAACGTCAAAAACAGCAAACTGAGAAAAATCCATTTTAAGATTTAAGCACTGAAAAAACTGTATATACCTATTCCAGTTTACGTAATATTAATGTCGTTATGTTGCTACTTATATATCTTTAAAATTATAGCCATTTTCTTTGAATAGGTGAACATCTAGTTATAATTAGAGGCTATTATTAAAAACTTATCCAAACAGAAATAATGAGAGAACTGGTGAAAAATGGGAATAACAATTTAAATATCTGTCTTAGAGTGCTTTTAAATATTTATAAATATTATTACAAGACATTTGTAATAAAGATTTATAGCATAAATTAATAGTTTCGTTAAGAATTTTAAAATTTAAGTTGCAATGTTTCATCAACAGAGTACACAAACCTCGGTCATAACACGTGGCGATTTTAAAAACATCCTGCTGATTATGTAACGCCGCCTCTCTTTCTGGATAGCTTTTCTCTTTTACGAATAGCATTTTTTATAATTTACGGGTAAGTTGGTCCTTTGCATTATTATGCCTTTTCCGAAACAAAAATTTTCGTGAATGCAATACAACACCAAATTTTTCTTCGAATGACCTGTATTCATTCCTAGTGTCTTTTGTACTTCTCTTATTGTATGCGTTGTACCCATATTAAATTCGCAAACTGCTGTTGTTACAGAGCTTTACACGTTGTTTATTAGCAAATATTTCTGTAGGGAACTTTGCCCAAATCACACTGTGCAAACTGTCATCAGTATTTTGAGTTCCACAACGTACACATATTTCCAGAAGTTCGCTAGATGCAAGCCGTTGACATACTGGTAGAATTTTTGGAAGAAATACTTCATTTATTGAGGTCCCTACTCTTATTTTGTGACTATCTGGGTTATCCCCGGGGTTATTTGTAATTTAGGGAGGAAATTTTAGAGTAAAAGGAATGTAAATACTAAAGTGGGTGTGGCATTTAAAGGGATGAAGAGATAATGCAAGGTATTTTTGATACACTTACAATCGTCAGATCATCTCAAAACTTTGTACCAATATACTAGAGGTGTCAAAGTATTTTTTTAACAAAAAATTGAAAAATCGATATTTTCATCAATATAAGGGTACCAAGTCCCCTTAAATAAATTTATCTTCACATAACAACGAAATAGGCAAAAAAATACTTTTTTTCTTGCTAATGCTCAGACGATTGGACATTATTCAAAAAAATATTAAAATAATGTAAAAGATATGTTCCTTAAACTGTACTACATTAACTGTACTATATTCTTTAGTATGTCCTATGAGATTTAACTTGAATATTTTCTTCTACATTATTTTGTCTATAAAAATATCCCTTACGATTTTTTATTAATATATTTTTTTGTTTTTTTTACATCAATCGTATACATTGATCGTCGTATTTATTATATATATATATATTGGCATTAATTGCATACACTGACATTGTATTTAATTTGAATGTACCGTTCGTTTAGGAACACCTCCTAAACGAACGTTTAGGAAGTGTTGGTTTATGGAATACTAAAAGTTTAAAATAGTGACGCCATCTATTGAACATCTATGAATCGAGAATCGCATCCATCAAAAATTGTTCGTTATCCTAATTGTTAGCAATACAATGCCCAGAAATAAATTATTGATGAATGTTTGTTAACCAAAATCAATTTTAAAACTAAACACAGTATAAATAACATAGAAAAGATTTAGCCTTTATCATTGGAGCAAAAAATCCTGGAAAGTGAAACATAAAATATATAAATTTATAATAAACCTACCAAAATCCATTAAAAAACTAAACACAGTATAAATAACATAGAAAAAAAAAGCATACGAAATGTTATACACATTAATAGTATGAAAACCAATTAAAAATATATAAATGTATAATAAACTCCTCAGATTTCAGCTATATTCTGTCTTTCATCATAAAAAAGCTGAAAAAAAAAATAAAAATAATTAAAAATAATAATAAAATAAAATAAAAATAATAATTTAAAAAATAATAAAATAAAATAAAGATAATAATTAAAAAAATAATAAAATAAAAGCTAAAATAAAAAAGCCTTCATAAAAAGCTGAAAATACAGGTTTAGCAAAATTTGCACGATCCCAGACTCGAACCCGAGTCTTACGGTGTACCAAATGAACAGTTTTAACGAACGCACCACGATTATACACAGCACTGTTGAGTAAAGTAAAAAATATACGCAATGAGTTTTTTGGAAAGTTGCTATGGGTTGGTGAATATACATACATTTATGGAGAAAGAGGAGTTTTAAATGAGAAATAAGTTAGCAGGATAGAAGCTTAGTCTTTAACTCTTCAATAGACACAAAACATAAGCTAGGGGGGTTGCAGTAGCGATTAAAAAAGATCGTGACACTTAGCGTGGTTGATTCGAATTTTCCATCGCGTGTGAGAGTGTCAATATGCCGTTGGATCCGATTTATTTTAGAGTATAAAATCTGACTTCAAAGATTATTATTTTCATTTATTATTCTGGTTTAATATATAACTTGAAACTTTTTGATTTTATTTATTTTTATCTTTTCGCTCGCTGTTTGCCAGCTAACCCTAACGTGGACGCCATATTCAGAGGGGTGATTCCACAAAGTGTAACAGCTTACAAATTGTTGGTTTTTTTATTAATTAAAAATCAACGGTAATTAATTTCGATTTTTGAAGTTCTTCAGACCCTCGGCTGTTTTTAAAGACGCCTGTATGTAAAATTTCACGATCGTTGCTCCCAAACTGTGGATTTCTATACAATTACAGAGATGCAAACAAACATTTTTATATATTAGATTGCAAGTCTTCAGTTATATTTTATACAAAAATAGAACTTGTAAAGCCATAAATAATTTTTAGATTTTATTTTTAAATGTACACATCACTAAAAAGGGAAAATAAATCATTGGATATTTCGCGCATCATAAAATTAAGAAATATGCATACAGAAACTATTTTTTGGTCAAATTAAATTAATAATATACTCAAGTTTAATGTAAAACCAAAAAATATACAAAAATATAGTTTAAATTGAAAAATTTAAATAAAATTTAAAAAAAATTAAATTTAGCAATTTTTTAAAGCATTTTCAAATGTAAATTTTTTTTTTACAAATTTATTTTTACTTTTCTGGTTTTAGTATGTAAAGAAGCTTATAATACAAATCTAATAAAAATTTTGTGTGTCTAGCACACATAGTTTGGGAGTAACAGGGCACGTAATCCAAAAATTTACATATTTGAGAAAACTGAAGTTAAAGTTGGAATATACATGGCCATGGCAATAGAGTGAGCTTTATATAAACTCTCATAACTCGAGAAATAATGCAAATTTTTTTATGCGGTATTTTGCATATTGTTCAGAAATGTCCCAAAAATCAGAATATAGCAAAAACCAAAAATCGATTTTTTGAAGTTTTAACGGTTGTGTGCTTCCTTAAAAGAAATTGGGGAAAAATTGCACCCTAAAAAATGGGGAGGTTGTTGCCCCTGAAAGGATTAAAGCCAGACTATGATGTTGTCATGTGTTTGTGAAAACCATGACAACAAGAAATGTGTTGTGACTGTCACAAACCAAGACATGTGTTTGTGAAACCCAGATGAACGTGGACATGGATAGTGGATGTTCGGGTTAACCATGTAGTCCACAACTAGCGAGTTCGGTTGATCTTCACATATTTGAAGTTAAAATTAGTAAAGTACAGGGAACTGATAGGCATCCAGAGTAAATAGGGGTTGTCATGAATAGACTCTTCACTTTTTTCTTCTAGATTTAAAAAAAAAAATATTTATACCGAACTTTGGAAAGTACCTCAAAAATCACTAGGTAAATAATTATTTTCCAACCCGAAATTACATGTATAGTATGGCTATTGATGATTTTCATAATATTTATAAACATATAGGAAGCAGATAAAAATAAGTGAAAGACATTAACTTTAAAGCTTAATGCGTCACGATCTAGTAGAGTGTTTCAGATTTATTTTTTCCTTATCTGTTAAAATTATTTTGATGATAAGAAAACAGCCCAATAACCCATCTTAGTTGATGTATCACTTAAGAAAATATAGACATAGCTAGTGCACCCCAGTAACCATGCACTAAGATTTTACTTTTAAAAAATTATCTGCTGGATTTTGCATAATCGAGATGTACGCTCAGTTGATTGGATAAAGCCCTCCTAGTCTTTTCACCATTAACAACTTTAGTCAACTATTTTATTTATTTTTTACATAATGGTAGTTTTAGTAAATTATCACCGGAGGTTAAAAAACAACAGTCAGACATTATGACAAACTTTAATATATGCTTTATAAATTCCTAAAAATTAGCTTGAATTAATGAAATTTGAAAGTAAATTGAGCCTTGTTTCTCAGAAGCAGAGTTTGACTGTGCATACGCGATGAGCGAATGCACTAAGAATGGATTCACAAAATGTTGCCATTCCACAACATTAAAACTTTGAAAAGTGGAAATTATAGGAGCAGAAGCGAGTAGGAATGATGGAATAATGAAAATCCAAGACGCATAGATAAGGATAAAAAATTCCAGACGAAACATAGCCTGCAATAGCCTTTCAAGATGCATTAACATAAACGAGAAGAACCGTTGTCGTTAAAAAGGTTTTGACGTGAAGCACTAGTCAGTAAAATAAATCCATAGTAGAAGATGTCCCTGTTTTGCATAAGTGATCTATCTTACATTAGTGATTTTATCTTAAAACATCTGAATTCTGTACCATATACGGAAGACGTTTTATCTTTTGTGGATTGGATTGGCTGCACATCTTCAGTCAACAGTATATATAAAGACTGAATTCAAGTTTTAGAATTTCTACCCGACAGAACTTATCGGTTTTGAAATGTTGTGGAGCCCATAATGAAGTTGAAATCTAGGGGTCTTATGTTGATAGTCGCGCTGCAAATATCTTTGTTTTCAGGATAGATTAGAAAACTTTATATCGTTTCTCATTTTCTACATATAATATACAAGCAGAAAGTTGTAGCATGTGATCTCTATCTTAAATAAATACAGTCGGAAATTAAAACATAACAAATATCCTTTCAAAACCTATTGAAAGGAATTTCACATTAACAAACCTTACTGTTAAGTAAATGTCTTTTAAATAACATATACCAATCTTTAGTAACAATCGATCAGAGATAAATGTATCGCTGGATATAAAGTTTAAGTAATATAAAATTTGAAATGCATTTATTAAATTAAAAATGTACTCATAAATCATTTATTTTTTTCTCGTTGCCTAAAGTGTAGCTGAAGTTTCTAAGCACTTGATCGAGGTTCATTAATTTAGAATTTTATCAAATACGGAAGAGAAGATATTAGTGATATTAATCTCGAGATTGACTGGAAATTATTAATAGAGTGAACAGCGATGAAAACTTTTACTTGTTGAGGAAAATTAATTTTTCTTTCGTAGTGAAGATTAGTGACTCTTTTAGTCTCAGAGCAATACGGTAGCACTTAATATTTCATTTTGCTTTTACAAAATGAATGTACCTGACACTAGTAATTTAAGCTTAAAAGCGAAATATTTGTTTGAATTTATTTCACAAAATTAGTGCAGTTATATGTTAGCTTCTTAACCACATAAATTGTAATCTCGAAATGTTATTTGTTTATAATTATATGGGACTTCAATTGCCTTTAAAATCTAGAGACTTTCTGGGTATTTTTTAACATGGATGACTGAATAAAAATGTAAATAAGGTTTCATTTAGCTGATACAAAAGTTAAGTCTGACAAATTTAAGAAAATAAAATTTCAATATCCCGAAGTGGTATTCTATGACTGGTAGATACATAGGTATTTAATAATTACAAGATAAAAATAACTTTTTATGTACCACGTTTTTAAATTTTCTGTTGAATCATATAAACATGACAATTCTATATATTAATAAATACTTTTTAAAGAATGTTTGATGAATTATCCCATAAACTTCAAAGAAAATGATCAAATGCGCAATAAAGAGAGCAATTACAAGAAATTCTCAAACAACAAAACTAACTCAAAAATAATTCAATTCTGCTTAAAGATGGCTAAAAGTATTAAAAGGATGCATTGTCATCGTATTCTGAGCTATTCTAAAAGTTTCAAATGTCTAGCTAGTCGGGAAGTTAGTTAAAAATCGATTGAAAGATTTGTACTGGACAAACAAAAAAGCGAGTTAATAAAAACATGGTAAAAAAAGAGCATAATTTTCAAATCTTACAAACTACAGGAGTGCATATCTCTTTTTCACAGACGAAAACTGCAATTAAAACAGCAGAAAGAATTAGAAGGTAGGTTGTACTAAATCATGAGTCAATATTATCAAATCAACGGTGTAAAGGCAAAAAAGAGACATATATAACACCAACATTAATGGAGCTAACTATAAAAGCCATGCTTTATTAACTTGAAATACACGAGCAAACCGCTATTGTCTTCGTTATACAGGAACAAACTATGACACAGGAAGATTTTTTACTGACATTAGTTTTTAAAAGATTAAATCTTAGGAATCAGTATAAATGCAGACACAAATTTCTGAGAACTGAATGTACCACAAATTATGACTTCCAGAATGGGGACAAGGTTGAAAATAAAATTTGAGAAGGAACGAAAACTTAGATCATCCAAGAGTTATATTCCCCTACGGAAATCCTCCTCTAGAATAAACTGCAAGGTGTGACATGGTAATGTCTCCAAGTTAAATTTGGGGAGAACCGATTGCAACCATAAGAGCAAATGTAACTAGAAAAATTGCTTTTACGAGCCTTGGAGAAACTGGTCTTTACACAAGACGTACAGTAGTTTCATCCAAGGTAATCGATGACTTGCTCTGCAGGTATATAATAGATCCATGAAAATAAAACTAGTCTAGAAGGGAAAATGCACACTTTTCTGACGAGTCCTGATTCAGTTTGCAGAGAGATTCACGTAGCACAGGGATATTAATTCCCGTATAAGGAGTATACGGGAAATATTTACCATACGTTTTCCATCAATGAAAGAAAAGAAAATTCTACTGGTTGCCAGTTACTGGGCGTTTGTATGGCTACACAGAGCTTTACATCTTCGCCAGATGCAGTATTATTTGTACATGAACAAATTATACCTCCTGTTTGGCTTTCTTAATTTGACACGATTACTCAATTTGTGTTCATAAATGTTAAACTCTGACTGATGTCAGATGACCAATGATATTCTTTAAAGTGAATATATCAATAGAATGCATTGCCTATCAAAATGTCAGGCTATGAATTGAATCCCGTTGAGCATGTGTGGGATGTACTAGGGAAGAAACTGCTTCCCTAGTATATCATATATCCCTAGTTTACATATATCCCATCAATAGTTCTTGGCCAAGGATAAAGTCTCTGTGCCTGTTGTATTGGAAATAAAAATATATATATCCCATCAACGGTAATTCCTAAACTTAAAAAAATTTCCGCAACAGGGGTATACCATAGCTCACCATCAATTTTCTGAAAAGCATAAAAATTCGATGTGAGGCTTGTGTGTCTGCAACAGATAACCACAACCCGTATTATTGCACTTTTACCAGCGTTATCTAAGTTTTTCCTATGACACAAAAATTTTCCTTTGCCTTTTTTTTTAAACATTCACATTTCTTTTATATAATCGATGTATGTGTTATTGAAATTTGAACTATCAAATCAAGTCTCGTACTTGTCTGACTTTTCGTTCGTAAAATATTTACAATAATGCAAATATGCTTGGCTTTTCAGCACCAGTGTATTAATCGACATCAGTGTTAGTGAAACGAATATGTATGAAAATTAAAAACAAAAATACTATAGTTCCTTATGAGATTGAGAAAATTTTAATTAATTTACTAAATGATTCAGTATTAAATTTACCTATTGAACGTCGTGATATTATGCATAATGTGACAAGGGTTTACTAATTTATTTGAAAATAGTTCGTGGTGGACTTGTTTCAACTACCTTTCAAATATTACATGGGTGAATTAGAATCTGAAATACCGTTAAATTTATTGATAACAGACCAAATATAATCATTTAAGCATTGTTTGTTTTCTATTTTCAGTTACTATAATTATGTTATTTGTTATAGTTAATTCAGTGTAATACATTTTGCTTATACCATCTTCCGCATAAAGGAAAAATTCCTGACAAGCACTAGCATGTAGTTAAATTATATGACAGGAGTATAATGAGAATTTATAGTCTTCATGAATAATATATTTAAATATATAGTCAAAATATAGAGACACTGACAGCATGATAATATACGTTACATGTTAAACATGAATACATGAATGTATAGTGCAGGGATCAGAAACGAGGTGCCCGCGAAACAATTTTAAAGTGCCCGCTGTTCAAATATCTAAATTTTAGGTACTTGAGTTTAGAAATTTGACTTTAGATATTTTTGATTATTTGAGTTTAGATATTTGATTGAGAGAGATCACTAGAAGAAAGGTACTTGAGCGGTGTTTATATTTATTATCACAGGTGGAAGAAATTTGTTTAGAATTAGAGCAAAACCCCTGGTTAATTGAGCTAGGCTTTCTAAGGGATTTAACTGTAAAATTGGAGGAACAAAAATTTTCAGGCTAAAAATCATTATATTGCTTCTATGACAAGTACGATAAATGCATTTAAAGCTAAATTGGCGATCTTGAAATCGCATATGAAGAAAGATAATTTATCACATTTCCCAAATTTAAAAATGGTGATAGAAAATTAGTACGATGAAAATGCTACCACCTATCGGTTTTCAAATCATTTTGATTCCTTATTCGAAGAATTTAATACCAGATTTGAAGAATTCTACGGATTGGAGGCATTCTTGGCGATTTTTTATTAATCCTTTCTCTCATACAGAGGACGATGTGACTCATAAAATCGCAACATATTTTGATATTTCCAATACGGAGGACTAAGAATTGGAAATTATAAATATAGGATATGACATGGAATTAGATTACATCAAAACGAAGAAAAATTCTGGAATTATTAAGTGAATGGAAATAGCTTCCCATTATTGAGAAAATATGTTCTGAAATTGAACGCTTGTAGGGTTTGCGTGTTGCTCAGATGCAAATTTCTGGTAGCTGCGCAGTGCAGGCCAGTTGAAGTGAGTTCGGAGCAGGTGTCTGGTCCATTTAAGTGACACACGCTGAGTTGGCAAGGGCCCAAGAAGGGAGTGGAGATTTGTACGGTAGTGCGTTACGCTATTAGTAGAGATACGAAAGAGTCGAGAAAAGTTAGATTGAAGGTGATATCGGTATTTAACCGATAGATCACGTATTAGTATTCAGCCTAGGTGGCTGCACGATTTCGATAGTTATTTCAGAGCCCGATGGTTACGGGTATTATTAGTGAACGTATATTCTGCCTGAAAGGGTTCATTAAGACTTTAAAGATCAGTTTCTTAGTACCGCAAGATACTGTTGTGTTATTATTTGAAGTCCCAAGTCGGTCTATGTTAGTCTACCTCTACGTAGAAAATAAAGGAATTATTTATATTTATGCCTCTTACTTTATAGTGTGCATGGACCGTTAGAGGATTCACGGGGTACATAAGAAACAGAACCATATACGCTCTTTGCGTGTCAACAAATACTTGTGAATGTTTGGTTTCCAATATGAAATACTTAAAATCAAAGTACCAATCAAGCCTCGCTGACACTCATTTGGACCATTGCCTGAGAACTGCGGGAATTCGATTAAAGTGCCACATTACAATGAGTTGGCCGCAGATTTGCAATGTCAAATATTGCATTAATTATTAATTTTAAGATTATTTTGTTTAAATTAAAATTTGAATTTATCAATTAAAAGTTTATATTGCATTAATATTTTCATGTTTAAATATTAACTCCCCCCCTCCTCCTTTTCCTCCTGTGGTGCCCGTCGAACTCCCGCATTTCTGAAATATGCCCTCCTAGTAAAAAAGGTAGCCGACCCCTGGAATAGGGTATTATGATTTGTATGAAACAAAAAACAATTCTTTTTTTCATTGGGTATATTTTTTAGTTCGTAGAAAATTTTTTGTTTCCCTCTCAAAAAATATTTTTAAATACAATCTTCTGCTTTTATTCGTAATTAAAGAGGAACTAAAAATTTTCCAAAAATGCAATGACGAATTTCTCCGGACCACTTTCTTCCTTAGTGGAGTTTAAAATATATATATTACATTTTTATATCTTCTGCCTCATAAAAAAAGCTTTTTAACTGTCTACTCGAAAGGAAATAAATATTTTACATCGGTTCGCAATGGGGCAGATAACGATAAGTTCAGCGTTATACGAAAATGCGAACAAATAGATATTTCCATCATAGAATGTTATAAAGAAATAACGGACAACAAAATGAAATATCTGTACCTCGTAAACATGTTTATTGTTTTTCCCTATCAAAAAGATTGCTTTTGCTGGATACTCATACGACGGTCTGACATTTAAAAGAAAAAATCATTTAGGTCTTTGCTTCATATAGATCGAAAGAAATATGAATCAAATGATTTAAAATATGAAATTTTACAAAAGACCATCTTCATGTATTGAACGAAATTTCAAATTTGAGCTCGGTTTGGTTGTTCTATATTTCACAAAAACATTCTAACACTGCTTCCGGGCCATTTAATTTATATTCTAACTCGTCGTTCGTATCAGAGTCATATTAATGTATGTTTGTATTCTACTTGATTTTATATATGGGAGAATGATCCTTAAGAAATTGGAAAATAAAGGTAGCAGCTGGAATATCGAATTCCCCCATTTTTGCCCTATTTTGACATCTCTAATCTCAGACACCACAATAACATTCAAGATAATTTATTAATGTTTATTTATAACTATTTAGAAAAAATATTTAAGTGATGCTTTTCTTTCTTTCTTAGTCCTTTTTCCAGTTAGTTTTATCTGATATTTTTCATAAAAATATATTCTCTGTGTTTCAGACTTGTGAGTTTATAATATTGCAAGATTCTAGAACGAGGCACCTATCAGTTTATTTTTTTCTAGAAGCTTTAACATTTTTTATATCAGCGAGAGCTGCAAATACACCATGGTATATTTTTCTTTATCTACGTACAATATTCAGTTTTATTTTTACTATATAATACTTATTGGATATGTTTTTTTTAAACAATAAAGATAAAAAGTATCTATGCAACACTGCAACTGCAGATGTAAACTACTGGACATTTTAGCAATGTTTTATCCTGCTAGAATCCTCTCAGCAATGAAAGCGCAGACATCAACATCTGATCTCATTTCTTTCCATTCTCTCTGTATCAAAGATTTCTATTGGATGTTTTATTAAAAGGTCACTATTGACTCTTTCTTGGATCCTGTATCAGTTAAAAAAAAATCCTCAAATTCGGAGGCACTAGTCATTTCTAGACATTCGTCCGAATGTGAATTACCGGGCAGACAACGCCGTGCAGACACCAGACCAGTAGTGGTGAACATCGAATGCTGACCGCAACACTGCTGGCCATTCATTTAAGGGGACACCATTTAGGCGGCCAGCACTACATCCTACAAGCCGGTCTCGTAATTTAGAACCGAGTCAAGTGACGAGACCGGAACACTTGACCCCGCATCTCCAGAGGTAAATTTGAGAATTTGGAGGACTTTGCAGCCACGACGGATTTTACGTGCAACAGCCGCCGTTAGTGTACACGGCGGGGGATTTGTCAGCGACCAGCATCGAGCCAGCAACCTTCAGATCACTAGTTCGCCGCCTTTGCCAACTGGGCCTGTATAAGTTTATAAATACATGTGATGTTCTTTTTTTCAGTCAGTATACCCCTATTTGTAATGCACCTGTCAACACTGGTAACACGTTTGGAACCAGTCAAACTTCCCCTAATCTATGATATAGCGAAGTTCTGAGGTATAATCTAAAACTTACAAGTAAAGAACCTATTCAAAATTCGCAACCTTTCAATATGAAATCTATGGATAACCTAGATGACACTTTAACAAAACTTTAAAAAATTTGCGACGTTCATTCTGAGATATTTAAAATTCGACGTTCATTCTTAGTGCTGTAGCATTTTTCTTTTTTCACTTGTTTTTCTGTTCCATGCCAGACAGTTTCTTCTTCGTAAACTTTCCCACTTAACATTTTCTCTATCAGCAAAAACTGCTATGAGGCATTACCCTTTGACTCCCATCCCTTCGACTTGGGTTCGATCAACAGCGGTGCGCTTCTATTTTCTGCACTCGCGAATGCTCAAACCTGCCACTTTAATTTATAAAATCAATTTCATTATTATTTACACTTAATTTCCTTCTCTTTTGCATTTTTAATATTTGTTTAATCTCATTTTTCGGCCTCTGGCCTTTTTAAAAAAAAAAGTCTTATTTCTTGAGGTTTAAGGGTCTCTATGACACTATTGGGTACCTCACGAAATGATTCTGTCTATGTCTATCTTTTCAGTCAGTCTGTGTCTATCTCTGTTGTAGCTTGTATATGTTTGACCTACTGTAAATAAATGTCTGTTTTTCAGGTACACGGAGCTCTTTAATTTAACGCAGTTGTTCTATTTTTCTAACACATCCATAACTCAGTTAATTTTAATATATAAAATTCTAAGGTATATATATGCTAAATTTAGCACATATTTTGTATTTTTTTTACACTATCATCAGATAAGCATCAATATCAGGCAATGTATCTAAGTTTTGTGTTTGTATCTTTCAGATTCACCAATAATTTTTTACATGAATTTATATATTAATTTTAACGATATTAAAGTGGAATGATTTAGGTGAATTTTACTCCATGACGTAAGACGTCAAATCATGCGATCTCACATCATTTATGTTTTCGATTAACGAAAAAAAAGCTTCCAGTTATTTAGGGTATGGCAACATTTAACTTTGGAAAGCAGTACTGTGAAATTAAAAACTGCAAATAATAGGAAGATAATATCTAATTACTGTTTGCATAGATTAATTGCGATAATTCAAATGTTATTAATGATGCATAGATGTTTGTTTGAAGTCTATTACATTTGCACAGGCATAAAATGATATAGAATCGACAATTGAAAAATGCAGGCCAAGCCACTGAAATACCCGGCATAATTCTTTATTATAATAATTTTTTTTAATGTTGTAGGAAGAAATCGTTAAAATATTTCATACAACTTTAATTTTTCCATAGTGTCTATCTAAACAAAACATTATTTTGAAACTTTCCCTTTGTTGAATGCCAATATAAGTTTAATAGATTCCAAGTTTTCACCAAAGGTTTTACCCCTGTTAAAGTCTTTTAAAGTATTTAACACTCACCATTTAACCAGATGTCATAATGATTTGTTCAATAGATTTAGTTTCACATTTTTGAAAGCATTTTCTAAATGAATGCAACTAGATGGATGAAATGCAGTTCCTTTCGCTGTATCAGGCTATTACAGTGTCGCAGCACGTTTGAGAATGGAAACAAATTGCTAAAGAGAGAGTCGTTTTGGAGTTCAGCTTTTAAAGGAGCATGTGCCGTTTCTTTGAGGAAGTTTCTATAGCACGTAATTTCTTGATCTTTATACTGCAAAGAAAAACATTGCCCTATAAAAGGATCTCCAGTTTTCAGGTATTCTTGAATAGCTGATATAAAATATGTCTTCTGACAATCAAAATATTCCTGCATGATAATGTTTCTTTAGCTATCTATATTCTGCTCGCAGTTTTTTAACTATAAAAGACCGGGGAAGCACTATCGGAGACAAAATACAGAATGGTATACTTTCCAAATAAAGAATAATATTTTACTATGGCATTCTCCAAGTATTTCTTACTGAAATTAAAGTGGTCCCTTTCATCTCAGAAACTATGGAATACTAAAAGAATGTGTTTGTAGAAAACTTCGTAGTTATTTTGTAGCAATTCCAGAAAATATTGTCTTAAAATTTCCTTCCTGCTAGGATGATTCTAATTAATTGTTGGATAATAATTAATTTTTTACCTCAATTACGACGTCACAGATTATTAGTATCTAAAAAGTTATAAGTGGATGGTCAATAAGCATTTATCAGTAAACACAGAGCTCAAAAGTTTTACACAAATTTTCACTTCTTAAACCAAAAAGCACACTACATCTGAAAGCTACAGAGAAATATTTTCGACTTCGAATTTACACAACGGTATTACATTGTGTGTGGTAGTGAAATTTTTTCAAATATATCTGATGTAATGGAGATTTATTTTTATAGAAATGTTTTTTTATAGTACAGAACAACTCCATTGCCAAAAAGGTATGCATGTTTTACCAAGTTTTGTTTGTCATTCATTGTTTTATCGACTTGCTGAATCAAGTGAACTGAACTGTATAGATTCTCTAAGTCACTATAAACATGACCAAAGCGAGAGAATTTTTATAGTTCAGACCACTTCATAATGACGAAAACATCATTATTAATATTCTAAATTTATTAATTTTCTAAATTAAAGATAATTATTCTAATTTTATAACCTATTTTAGAATAAAATATTTTGTTTTGAAACTAAATATTTCATTTAATTGATTGAGTAAATACTTCATTTAACAACCATAAAAACTAAATAATTAAAATTAGTGAAAAGTTCCTTAAAATTCCTAAAAAAAGGTAATGTTTTAGATTACAAACGAGTCTTCAATAAGTGTAAAAAGAATCCTATGAATTTTCAAGCATATTTAAATATATATTAGAGTAGAAAAATATATTCGCCTCTCTAATGAATAAGTAAAATTTGTTGGAGAAAATCTAAAAATATAAATCCGGTTTTAAGTAATTAAAGGTTTACTGCAATTAGTATAGAAATACTTAGTTTTATTTGTTAATTAAAGTTTTTTCACTGGTCATAAGGAAACATCAATGGAAAGTTTCATTTCAAACACTTTTACTTATTCTTATTATTTACTCATCATTAAGCTTTAACTAACAAAGTTCCATTTAAAAATAGGCTTCTAATTTAGATTAAGATACTTAAAGAAGCTATCTAAAAATAGGATGGAGCAGTCATTTCAGATATTCAACCGAGAAAAGAAACAAACAAAGCGTTGAATGTCAGGAGAGTATCATCAGAATTACAAAGCGTTTTAGAATTTCATGAGCCCATTCTTAGGCAACGCAGGTGGTAAATTGGAATTGTGTAGGTGCAATGGAAATAGAATTCTAGAGCTAAACGTTATCTGCAGCATTTTTCATTCAAATACCGAACGTATCCCTGAAAGCAAAAATCAACATATTTTGGCGATTGAAATCGAACAAGAACTTTGCATCACTACAAAAGGATGCGTTATAGCAATTCAACGTAGGTGCGTTTATTCTCTTGTATATTCTAGAAATACAAGATAAAATGCATTCTTGTTGAGTACTTCTTGTTATGTAAAATATGTCTATGTTAAATATTTCTTGTTTAATGAGATAAGAAAAATGTTTTATATACATAAGTCAAGTATAAAGCCATTTATCACATGTGAGCAATACAATAACGGGCGTTGTTGGATATTTTTGGGTAACATATTTATATGAAGACTTAACTATGTTAACCAATAAATTTTAAGTCATGTTTATGATAACCATTATAATGAGATATTTATGATAACTTTCGTGTTATTACCTGCAATCTACGTATTATACAAAAAGACTTGTATGGAATATATATGGCTTTAGTTCCTTCATATATGATTGTTAAATTTTAACTCGTTTAAGGAAACCTTAATTGTTAAGATGTATATAAATATATAACAATTTACTAAAATATTTACATTAACTACAATGCTTTTAAATATGGTGACCACTGTGAGTTCAAAAATGTATATATTTTTGATGATGCTGTTGATTTAAGTTTGATGATGCTGTATGTTTAAACATGAAATCGTACTTTAAGAAAAATACATATTAAATGAAGTTTAAATGAATTACACACTCTTAGACAAAAAAAAAGAAAGAAAGAAAGAAAGAAAAAAAATGACGCACCAAGAAGGGGTAATGCGAATTGGACACAAATTGATATTCATACAGGTTTCTACGGAAAATGCAAAACTTTAAATTTTGGCGGCCAATGGATGAACATGTGACGCTGCCGCGCATCTTAACTGCCCAACTGGCAGAATATTAAAGAGGAGAAATTTCGATTCCAGGTCATAAAACATTTGCGAATTTCATTCCGTGTACTCAGGTAGACAGTAACTATGCATCGCATAAAGCTGCGCGAACAATATGCGCAGATGTCACCATTTGAGAGAGGACGTGTAGTTGGGCTAATCGGCTAAGAAGCCGGTTGGTCTAATCGGCGAATCTCTCGATATTTGGATAGGAGTGATGCCACTATTAGACGATGTTGGCAGGAATGGGTGAACCATGGCCGATCAAAGTGTCAATAAGGAAACGGTGAGCCTAGAAAAATGATAGAACGTGGGGACCAAGCAATCGTCAGAACGGAACTCACAGCCATAGATACATCCTTATCATCGATCGTACGTGCAACTGGTGCTTCAGTGACCACAAGCATCATTCATAGGTGGTTCAGAGAAAGGTGGCTGAGCTCACGGTACCCCTTGCGTCGACTATCATTGAATTCTGTACACCGACAATCCCGTTTACAGTAGTGTCGGGCACATTCGACCCGGAATGTCACTGACTGGAGTAGAATTGTCTTCAGTGATGAGTCCCGCTTCGAATTGAGCTCCGAGGACTAGCGAATACATGTCTAGAGACGCCCCGAATTGCGGTGGGATACCAACCTTATTGTCTTCCGCCATACGGACCGACAACAAGGAGTGATGATCTGGGATGCCATTTCATTTCATAGTAGGGCCCCTTTGGATGTCATCCTTGGCACCCATACAGCACAGGGTTACGTCGACGATATTCTACGCCTCGTTGTGTTGCCCTTTATATCACGCCATCCTGGGCTTCCATTTCAGGAAGATAATGCCCATCTGCACACGGCGAGAGTTTCTACTTCTTGTCCCAGCGTTACCTTGGCCAGCAAGGTCGCCGGATCTCTCCCACTTTGAGCAAGTTTGGAGCATTGTGGGCAGGGCCCTCCAACCATCTCGGGATTTTGACGATCTAACGAGCCAATTGGACAGAATTTGTCACGATATCCCGCAGGAGGATATTCGCAACCTCTATCAATCAGTGACAAGCCAAATAACTGCTTGCATAAGGGCCAAAGGTGGACCAACGCGTTATTGACTTTTTCACTTTGTGAAGCTCTTTCTGTTGCATAAATCATCCAATTTTTCTAAAATTCTAATCATTTGTTTTATTGTACATGTACATCACATCTACCGAATTTCGTCCCATGCTGATAACTTATTTTTGGTTGGCCTTTTTTTTTGTCGTCTAAGAGTGTATATTACATTCATTATATTAGACTTACACACATTCCTTGATATTTAGCCTTTGACTGAAAAGAAACAATTAATTAGATAAAATTTTTCAGTCTTTATCACGTCTAATACATACATAGTATTAAAGTTTTGGAATATATTTCCTAATGTACGCATGTTATATATGTTACGAACAAAGTTCGAAGTTGGCCAATTCGTGAAATGGCTGGTCACGTCTAGCATTAGCCAAGTTACTTGGCCAATGCTCCAATAATCGATAATTTCCTGCTACTTCGGCTTTGGTCGGCCAATTCGCGATGTCCCCTGGCAATCAATGGCCAGTTCATGAATTGTCCAAGAAAAACTGACCAAAGCTACAGATATTTTAAGAAGCTGGATCATGCAGCTACGCGAGATATATTATTACCAATGTGAAAATCCCTTTAGTTTAGTGAAAGCAGAAAAAAATCGCTTCAAAATCAAAAAGAAAAGGACAATTTTTCTTTGGTAATTCGCATTCCCAAGAAAAAGAAAGCATTCCATAAACTGACTTATACATAATATTATACGTCTAGAGAATAAGATATTGTTTCGGAAAGGAATTGCTAAAAACACGAATGACTGCCCTATCAGATGTAAAATTAATGAAAATTAATGCATATTTAATAGTCAGTTTTTGAAAAAAAGGCATGTAGCACTAAATTATTTAGCAATAAAATTTCAAACAAATCAAATGAAAACAGAGTTTGAAGAATTGGATAAATACAATATTCATTATCCTGTCCGAAATCGGGCGATATATTCTTCTGGGTATGAGCAGTAGGAAATAGGCTCTATATCGTTTAGGCTTTCGTAATAAGCTTATTTTCGTTTTATTTTCTAACACATTCGAAATATCTTTGTACGTGAGTGTGCACCCTCGGAAGTATAACCTCCATTAATATATAGTTTATATTACACTAATAAACCGTATTTTGCTTGCCATCATCGATATCAAGAGCTGCAATAGTCTCAAGCAAAGAAACATAGCAAACTAAAAGTGTTTTATTCCTATTTCTTTGGACTTAAAACTTTTGCGTCCTAATACAATTTAAAAGAACTTCATCTCACATTCTGAAATTTTAACCCTTTATTTTTCGATATCTTTGAAAGTAAAAAATTCTATTTGAAAACATTTTTTATATATCTTTGAAAGTTTGGAAATTTTAATTTGAATTATGAGAGTTGTGCTGGAATATAGTTGCTTGTTTATATAACTTCGTTGCAATGTTGCCTCACCTCAAGTTTAAAAGGAGGATCGTAGGCGGAAAGAGGTAGGTTCAAAGCTCTACACTCGCTAAGTGACATCATATAATTAAGTTGTGTAAAAAAATATGTCAAATTTACTCATATATAGGTTTTTATAAACATCTATTTGATATACGCACTTTTCCCTTTAGCGCGTAGGAAATCTTTCAGATATGTTTTGGACTTTTCTTGATTTTTGGAAATTTTATCCATTAAATTTTTAATTATTTTAAACATGTAATTCTTTTTGAGAGTCATTTTTGTTTTAGTAACTGTATTTACAAGATTTTTAAATTTTACAAAAATCCCGAAGACAGATTAAGGAAAACAGAGCTAAATAACACTATACAAAACTTCATGTACATAGGAATGTACAATAGAAACTTCACGTTTCAAGTTATCGTAAATAGTGGCTATTGGAAATACCAAGATAATGAAATATGCAGTTCTAAGATGAATGGACTAATAATGACAACAGAGTATACAATTTCTTAATCTGTCAATGTTACATAGCAGTTACTTGCGTGTATTTTATTCTTAAACCTCTGAAAACTCTACTGTTTTAGAGCGTAAATCTTCGAAGCCTTAATATAGAAACTGAATTGAAACTCCTTCCCGAATCTAAGCTCTGACCTAAACATTGATAAAAGTTGCAGTCCTATATCAAGAAATATGAAACTTTTCTATAAGAATTTCATTCACATTGGCACGAGAATTTTAATGTATATTACAAAAAGACTACGCCTTTTCAGATATATTGCATTTATATATAAGGCACTGTATATATTCAGTTAGGTAAACAAGAGGGAATAGATATTGTCATGATATATTCAAATCGTTAAAATATCAGCTAGGAGAAAGAGATGATTACAATTTACAAGATTAAATGCAATGAAGTTTACTTGCTTCCCATTAACTTTGCCCTGATATCTTTAACAGATTTTTTTAAGGTTGTGTTAACACACTTACGGTAGCAGAAAAGTACTTTTATGATAGGTCTGCATAGGTATATTACATTATATTTTGCAAAATAACATCATTAATTTTATCTAATGATGCTCAGGAGAGCACCCAAATACGCCTGATGCCAAAAACTCGACTTAAGGTCATCCCTTTTGAAGAATTCGGAAACATTTACTTCAGTTGGGGGGGGGGGAGAGAAGATAGATTAAAGTGATGTTGGCCGTATGATTACGAGCCTGATTCCTGATGGCAGAATGGGAAACAAGATAGCAATATTGGATTCAAGATTGGTGCACTTCCACTGTCAAATGGGATGCATGGCAGCTATAAATCTTTCATTCAAATCACTTTGCCAGTGTTTTGTCAAGCTCGAATTAGAATGAAGCTGTTTAAGTGTCACTGTACATTGGATATTTTTTGCTGGATTTGGGAAAGATTGAAAAGTATAACACGCATCGCCGTTGTTAGCAGACATATAGATGATCTTTCATGTCAATAAAAACATTAAGCTTGTATTAACATAATAAAAAGTTATAAAAATTAATACCTGAACATTTTTTATGTACCCAATAGCCTTTGCATTACTTAGATGATTTTTCTAAAAGTCTTTCAAATCATCGAATTCCGATTTGCTTCTGACTTATTACTACAGGATGATTTTTATTAAACTGACACTGCTCAGAGCCACCTGTAGCGCGATCTATCAGCCGGAATTCCACCAAAATTGATAGAGGAACTAAGGACGACATAAGGAAGAGTTTCCATGAAAAAAAATAGTTCCGAAAGTCACCGATAGGGGAAGATATGGCGTTGTTGTTGTCGACGCTCAAGAGAATTTGCATAAAACGCAAGTAAAACTTCAAAATGCAAATTCCTGACTACGTAGTCGACAGCAGCGCCAGTATTTTGGGCTATAAAGATCGGTGCAGAATCTGTTGCGTCATCGCTTTACAGAAGAAAAGGGTCATCAGTTGCTTTTTTCCACTTGCATGGCCACTTCGCTCCCTAGATCTAACCCATGTGACTTCTTTCTGTGGTGTTATTTACAGTCCAAGGTGAAGTCTTTAACTTTCGGCCCTAAAGTGCAACATATCCCGGACTGTGATGAACATTCCTGGTGACATGTAACGCTCGTTGAGAACTTATTGTTAAAGATGGAATGGGTCGTCCACCAGGATGGAGGTCACATTCAAGGAGAGAGAAGATAATTTCCTGCATAAAGCGGTGTTGAAGTGGATTTTTTTGTTATTTATTTGTCTGCTTAGTACACATTTTTCGGTATTCACCCCTTATCTTTATAGTCCGAAATACTGGTGCTGCAGTTGACTAAGTAGTCATGAATTTGCATTTTGATGTTTTACTTGCGTTTAGTGAAAATTCTCGGGTGCGCCGACAACCGCGCCATATCTTCCCCTATCGGTGACTTTTAGAACTATTTTTGTTTCTTCATGGGAAAAAGTTTTAGAACTATTTTTATTCATGGGAAAAAGTTCCCACGAACTTTTTCCCATGTCGTCCTTAGTCCCTCTATCAATTTTGGTTCGAATTCCGGTTTATACATCGCACTACAGATGGCTGTGAGTAGTGAGAGTTTAATAAAAAAAATATACCCTGTATATATTGTAGACATAATATATACCCTGTAAATAATATATACCCTGTATATATTGTAGACAAAGGAATAAAATCGAAGATAACTAATTATATATTGTAATGACTTGACGGTCCCTACGGGTAAATTCCAAGGGACACCCGTCTTTGTCATCTAAGGTGTTTTATCAGTGCCGAAAGGTGACCTTCCGTTTAGTTACACAAAGCCGTGTCGTAGTGACTCTTCGATACACTTCAAGAAAGGAACCTCTTTTGAAACGATTCCCTAGTTGACAATGGAGTCCAGATGAAAGGCTAGTGTCGGCTGGTCAGACGCTTGAAGGAACAAAGCGGCGAGCGGTAACTTGTAAGGAACCACCCAAAGAGGGGCGAGGATATATATTCGCCACCTTGATGTAAATGGGGGCAGATGACCTTTTTTTACAGGTGTGAACATCCTCCATCGTCGGACGTGTGCCAGAGACGGAGAGCCTGCTGTAACCCCCTCATGATGTCCTGAACCCCGCGAAATAGCCTCAGATAGTGCTTATCTTTTTTGTAATTATTGTATAAAGCCTATATTTAATCGGGATGCAAATAAAGCATTTTGTAAATATTAAAGGCTGTCAGTCTTAGTTTTAGGCAGAGTCCTTACAGACTGTTATTAAATGGTGTCAGAAGTGGGATAGGATATCAGTGATGAACGAAAGGATTACAGGTAGGCCGATTCTTTTTATCAGATTCTGGCTTTGATTTAAAAACTAAATAATGGTTTTGTATAAATGCAATAAGAAAAAATTATTTTATTGTTTTTTTTAAATGGTATATTTATAAGTAGCCATTTAGTGTTCGTATTAAGAACTGATATTTTAGAAATTTTGATGAATTAAATCAATTTCTGTGTTTTTTAGATGGTATATGTATAAATAGCCATTTAGAGTTCGTATTAAGAACTGATATTTTATATTAGAAATTTGGATGATTTAAATCAATTTCTGTGTTTTAAAGGTGTATGAGTTAACCATTTGAAGTTCTAAGTAGGAACTATTGTTTTAGGAATTGTGATAAGTAAAACCAATTTCTGTGTGTTTTTATGGTATATGAATGAGTAACCAGTTAGTGTTCAAGTAAAGAACCAATATTTTGTTTGTTAGGAATTGCAATAAGTTTAGCCAAATTCTGTGTTTTGTTAATTGCAAATACTGTATGTTTTTCTCTATTTTTAAAGAAAGTGAATTTTTTTTTTGCAGTGTTTATTTAGTATTTTTTTTCTTTTAATAGTAACAGATATATTTAAGTTTCTTATGCTTTGATATTAACAGTGATAATTTAGTATTTGTGTATTACTGTGTGAGAAATCTATATAGAGCATTGATTAATTTGAGAATTCTGTTTATGTGTATTCTGTGTAAGAGTTCGGTATTTTGATTTGATAGGTATTGAGTAAATTGTGAATGTTTATATTGTGCGGTGCTAGTTTGGTGTTCATAAGGGCTAAAATTATAGTTCGGTATAAAATTGATCAGTTTTGAACTTGTTAGTTCCGGTTAGGACACATACCGTCGGAAGGTATTGCTAGTAGCTGAGGAAAATTTTATTGTTTATCATAAATAATTAATAATAACCCTAAATTAGAAACCCTAAATTTGGAAAAATGTCCTTTTTAAATAAGGGTAAGAAAGGGGACCTTTTAGAACTTTTAGAAGAGTTAGGAGGACTAGCTGACGATACGCTTAAGATTTTCGAAATTAAGAAGATCATTACAGAAAACGAAAATTACGTCGAAGAAGACGCTAGACTCGCACTAGAGCGTATTATTGAAGATAGAAAGGAACGTGAAGAGAGACTTCGCCAAGAAGAAGCGAAACGAGAAGAGAGAGAGAGAGAAAGAGAAGCGAAACGAGAAGAGAGAGAGAGAGAGAGAGAAGACAAAATTCGTCAAGACCAACTTACTCTCGAAATAAGGAGACTGGAGTTAGGAATTAATGGAGACAATAGAGCCCGAAATGGGAGGGACAGAGATGCAGACGCAACTCAGAACATTCAGCTCCTTAAAACCATGCAGAAATTTGACGAGAAACGGGACGAAATGGGCCTGTATCTAATTAATTTTGAGAGAAGAGCAGAGATGGCGGGAGTCCCTAAACAAGATTGGATGCCATATTTGTTAGGGGTACTAACCCCAGAAATTTCCAACATGATGGCCAGAGAATCGCCAGAACAGGCAAAAGATTATGACTACGTAAAAGAGATGATTCTCCAGAGATTTAGGATGAATACAGAAAAATTAAAACAACTGTTTTATCGCCATCCTAAACTCGCAGATAAGTCATGGAGGAATTATGCCCATGAGCTTAGTGGCTATTATGATGAATGGATAGCAGATTTAGAAATCACTACATTTAAGAAACTGAGAGACCTACACATAACGGAACAGATGAAGAGACGGGTACCTGCCGATATAA
This sequence comes from Dolomedes plantarius, assembly GCA_907164885.2. Classification (NCBI taxonomy): domain Eukaryota; kingdom Metazoa; phylum Arthropoda; class Arachnida; order Araneae; family Dolomedidae; genus Dolomedes; species Dolomedes plantarius. Next base: position 34,860,505 of record OU015493.1, read on the forward strand.
AAGATCATTTTTTGGAGCAGTGGATGCAGATTAATACTCCTTTGGAATTAGCGGAAAAAATAGATAAGTATGAAAGCTTGCAAGACAGTTTCCGAACAAGAGAATTCCCAAAGAATCAAAAGTCCACAGATAAAATTAATAAGCCATTTAAAAATAACCATAATTTTAAGGAAGAGAAGAAAGAAAAAAAAGATGTGGAAAAAGAAGCTTCTAGTGGACAAAACAAGGAAAGAATTTTTGAGAAAAGAAAACAGCTCCGTTGCTACGAGTGTGGTTCTTATGACCATCTGCGACCACAGTGTCCTAAACTTAAAGAGACGGAAATTATCGCGGCAACAGAAACTAGTGGAGGAGACTCGAGTGGCGTGATGACTCCATATATCAGTCAGGGAGTCGTTAATGGAAAATCTACGTCTATTCTGAGAGACACAGGAGCGAGCATTGATCTGATTTCTAAAAATTTGGTACAACCCCATATGTACACAGGAGAGCACGTTTATGTCAGTGCACCTGTGTTAGATTCATCCGTTTGCTTACCTATAGCAGAGGTCGATTTAAAATGTGAATGGGGCCACACCAGAACTAGAGCAGCTGTCAGCAATACGGAATTCGAGCAGAAACACTATTTGTTAGGAAATAAAACGGCAGCCTTGCTTGAGAAGATCAACAGGAATGTTGAAGTTCCGGTGAAAAGTACTGTGCAAACTCGGGCCGAAAAACTAAAATTTTATAGAGAAAGACGAGACACGGGAGATGAAATAACGAGAATAGCGCAAGTGATTCCCGGATCAGAAGCGGTAGAAGAAATCACTTCGGAAGAGAGCGCGACTATCTTGCCTCTCCAGGAGAAACAAATAATTACTCCCGACTTATTAAAGACTTCGCCCGAAGAATTTAGAGTTGCACAAAGTGAGGACGAAGAATTAAAAGTAATTTTTGATAGGGCGAAAAAGAAGACGCCCGAAGAAAATAAGTACGTGGTGGTAAACGAGATGTTATTTTACCAGAAAAAAAATAACGATGGAACCACTAGAAACCTGCTTATTGTGCCTCGAAAGTATCGAGAGAAACTAAAAAGACTCTGCCACGAACATACTAATGTTCATTTAGGCGTTGCTAAGATGAAAGAATCATTAACTCAGTATTTTTATTGGCCATATTGTCACTTAGACATAAATGATTACGTGTTGGCTTGTGACAAATGTCAAAAGAATAATATGAAACGTCTTAACCGTGTTAATTCCCGCCGAACACCAGGCTAAGCCGAAGTTTGGTCGTAAAAGTTTAAATGTATATTATAAGTCTGTTGATTAATTGTAGTTTCAGTGTAAAAATGTGACCAGAAATTAATGTGTATTCGTTTGAGTAATGTATTTTATGAATTGTAACATGTAATTGTTTGTAAATTTGAACGACTCGACCATAGAAGTTGAGTTTTGCTTTAAAGGAAAATTCAGGTGAAATTCCTTTGACGTTATCATAATATAACGGTTTTGTAGTGGCAAACGCCATATGACGGTTTTATGTATGCCGTGTTGGAATGCCTCAGATAGGTTTTAATTAATGTTCAATTGTAACATTTTATGTTCTGTTTTGTTTGTTGCATAAGCCCGTAGAATGCCTCAGAAAGGTATGGGCTAACTTTTAAATGCAAATGTGTATGTTTTGTGTATACCTAAGAAGGTAGTAATTGGAGTCAAAATACACTCCGTACGGTGTTTGAATACCGCAATTGAATGATTTTTTGTGAAATCGATAAGTTTTGTCTGAAGAGTTGTTACGACAACAGATAAATGTAAGTGTTGTCAAAGCATCCAAGTGATTAACAGGAATGTGAAGTTTGTGAGTTTTTTTGATAAGGAATGAGCCAATGAGCTATTTTGTTAAAATTTTATGTCAGTCAGTACTGAAAAATTAGACCCTAAATCGATTGTGAATCCTATAGTAGGATAAAATGAATATTTAAATTTAGGTCACTGATGACTGTCCACTTAAATGGAAAAGTTTGGATCACAGGTAATCGTGAACGAATTAAGTTCCCTGATCCAGGATTTACGGAAAGCCGAGTATTAAATTGTTTTGTGACTATAAGTGTTAAATGTATTAAAAGATAAGTAAGAAATTTAAAATTTTCATGTGTATTAGTAACCGTGATGATATGTTCTGTATGAAGTTTAGGTATCCATTTTGGATTTGTATTTAATTTTATTTGTGTAAAGTTGTTTCATTGTAACTGTGTTTAATATCAATTTGAGTATTTATTTGTGTCATGTGATCACAATTAAGGTAAATTATGGGATCCCAGTTGAGTGATTTACTAGTTATAATGTTTTTTATGTAGTGTCATGTGTATGTACTAGTGTTCTATGAATTTAATTTTTTTTGATTGACATGTATTAGTATACTGTTTTATTTAAAATTTTGCCAGGACGTGTTATATTATTGTGTAATTTTATAATTTCTTTGCTACGGCATGTTCCCTTATTAGAGATTTTAAAGTGCGTAAATTTTAGGTATAAATTCCTTTTGTTGTGCTTTTAAAAATAATACTTTGAAGTACAGTTAAAAATTTTTCTTTCATGAAGGTAAAGCCAGAGTTTGATCAAAATTAACGGTCTACTCGTAATGTCAATTGGGTGTGCATTTGCCTTCGGGAAAAGTTTTTATAATTGAAATTGTCCTGAGAAGGACCATGTTTTTGTTCTGTTTTTTTGCAGGTGAAACTCTCTGCAGAAAAACATCTGGGGAGGGGAGGAATTTAGACTGTAATGACTTGACGGTCCCTACGGGTAAATTCCAAGGGACACCCGTCTTTGTCATCTAAGGTGTTTTATCAGTGCCGAAAGGTGACCTTCCGTTTAGTTACACAAAGCCGTGTCGTAGTGACTCTTCGATACACTTCAAGAAAGGAACCTCTTTTGAAACGATTCCCTAGTTGACAATGGAGTCCAGATGAAAGGCTAGTGTCGGCTGGTCAGACGCTTGAAGGAACAAAGCGGCGAGCGGTAACTTGTAAGGAACCACCCAAAGAGGGGCGAGGATATATATTCGCCACCTTGATGTAAATGGGGGCAGATGACCTTTTTTTACAGGTGTGAACATCCTCCATCGTCGGACGTGTGCCAGAGACGGAGAGCCTGCTGTAACCCCCTCATGATGTCCTGAACCCCGCGAAATAGCCTCAGATAGTGCTTATCTTTTTTGTAATTATTGTATAAAGCCTATATTTAATCGGGATGCAAATAAAGCATTTTGTAAATATTAAAGGCTGTCAGTCTTAGTTTTAGGCAGAGTCCTTACAATATATATTTTGTCTAGAGGTATATATTTGATAAGTGACCGCTAACACGAATGAATATTCAATTCATTTTATCCTTCCTAAGTACTCTAAAATTTGTACCGCTTTTTGTGATAGAGAATAGTTCATTTCGATTGAGAGCAGACCAGAGTAAAAATTTATTATCCCATATTATGAACGCTTTTTCTTCAACTGTACTTATCCGCTATGCCTTGATATGGGACCCGAAACCTAGGTTCATGGCTTCTGTGTATGCTAGAGATGTGCATAATAATGAAATATATGATTCTTATCAAAAACGTAAAAATTAAATAAGTATGAAATACATAAAGACTGAGTTGGGAATGGCAATAAACTATTCCATAATTTCTTCGCCAATCTAAATTGTCTATTTAATACATGTTCTTTTTTTCAGATTGGACATAAAAATGTATTTAACTGATGTATTGGATAATAAAAGTAAATTATAATTCATACATTTTCTCTTTGTGAGTGCCTGAAAAATATCAGGTTGTTTAAGGGAATGTTGTGAAGAAGAATAACAGCATTTTCATCGCCTTGATTTTTTTTAAATAATATTCTTTTAAAGCTTTCATTTATGCATGTGCAAATAGAAAACTGAGTCAAATCACACACGGAAAATCAACGCTAAGACATATGACGACCGGAAATGTGGAAATGAAAGTTGGGAGTACACAAAGAAACGTTCTTTCTTGAATTCAGTAGGTAACGATTTTTTGTTTGCTTCGTATGATTGAAAAAGTAGACAGAAAACTTTTACACACCAGAAACATATTGAATCTAAAACAAATTTTTGCTGATGTGGCAAGCTTGTTATTTTATGTTTAGGGAAGGAAGGCGGTGAGGAAAATATTTTCTGATCGATGCTATGAGTCAAAGAATCGAGCGAAAAAAATAAAAAAAAGAAAGGAAAAAATATATTTCTCAGACCGTATTTACCGCTTGTGTTCCTAGAAAAGTTTCCGCACTTTAGCACTGAAATAAAAAGGGATTTTCGGCGGATTTTATTCATGCAGCGTTGATGGAGAGTATTTTACGGCGGAATTTTTTTTTCTATTCGGATTCCACTTTTATAATTTTGTTCCTATTGTGAATTTTTATGGTTGTTTATACGAAATTGAAATGCTAACTCAAAGTTATTCTATTTTTATTGAATTAATGTTACATTCTTTACTTGAAAGATGCTACATTTAAAATAATAATTACTTAAGTAATTTTAATTTATAATTTTAGTTTCTGATATGGTTTCGAGAGTAAAAGATAGGTCAGTATATGAATTTTAAAATGGTACTATAGCATCTAAATGTTACAACTTTCAAATTCTTAAACTTAAAAAAGAATTCGCAAGTTTTATGTGCAAACTGCTTATTTCTTAAAACCTTATCTGGGGGAAAAAGGCATATTTGTAAAAATCTGTAATTACATATTTGAAAATTATATGAGTAGTACAAAACACGAAGTTGCCTTGCTTGAACATGCTTTTACTGCTGGCATAAAGAACTCTTGGTTTTCTATTTTACAAAAGTAATTAATTTAACTCAATACATAATAAAAAAACATTGGCATGCTTCTTGGATCTATGATAAAACTAACATCTTGTTAAAGCTGTATTGAATTTCCTGAAAATCACTATTAAATTAAAACGTTATGTCATATTATGGTCTTACGGAAGTCGCTTAAATTGAATAAAATCTATGAAACTTTTGGCAATGTTCAATAACCGACATGATCAAAGAACTGTTCTCTTAATGAATATTTATGAATATATTGTACTTAACAAACCCATAAACGGTATTAAACTAGTATACGGCTATTAGTATGACTAATAATAATATTAAATTAATAGTATGGCTATTGATAGTATTCAAATGACTATATACATTTTTTATTCTTCCATTTAGCATTTATATAATTAAAATATCGCCATAAACACAAACAACTTTGATATTTTATAAGATATACGAAAGGAATAGAAAATTATAATGTTTTTGTAATTCTTTAACATGTAACATTTGTAAACATGTACAAGTTCAAAGGTTAGAATTTATTATAATTTAATCTATGAAAAATTTGAATCTATATCATTTGCTCATTCTGTTTCTGGTTAATCGAAAAATGAAAAACTAAGATTTATAGCATATAACGAATGAGGGGTTAATAGGAAAATCAGTATAATTTCCTTTTATTTTTAAACTATTCAAAAAATTTTTGTACATGACATGGCCTCTTTAAAAGAAAAAGTTAACTATGAATTGACAACGTTCAGAAAAAAAATTACAGGTAGATCACAAAATTTTTTTTAATTTAATGATTAAAAACAATTTTTTGTGCAAATATGAATGAATTGTGCAAATATGAATATGCAGGAATTATGCTGAGTATATAACAATTAATTTCAATTTAAGAATATTTTTCATAATTTATGTGGCAGAAATTAACAAGAAACTGTTATTGTTTATAAAATTTAGTTGTTCAAAGTTAATAATCGCAGAGATACATCGTAAGTCTATAAGACAATAATAAAGAAGGAATAATCATTGTATCCTAAAAATTATGTTTTTAATCAGAGAGAATTTAATTTTTTATATCCTAAAAAATAAAATAAGGGATTAATTAATTTAGTTGTATTCACTCTACTAAAAATATAGTTACATTCATAAGAAATTAACTAGTTATTAATCTTATTTCTTCTTATTATTAATTTAGTTTTATTTAGTTTATTTCATATTTTATGATTTATAAAATATGGTTAAACATTTCAAACTTCAGCTATTTTAATGTTTGATTTTTTCCTCTCAAATAATGAATAAGTTCCAAAAGTATACACCGAAGCTACCCGACTATTTGAGAGTAAAAAATCAAACATTAAAATAGCTGAAGTTTGAAATGTTTAAGCATATTTTATTTTATTTTAATATTATTAACTTGTACATAACTATTACATCTGTTCGAGTTTTACATAGTCTACGAAGAAGGTTTTGGTAATCTTCACATTTATTATTAAAATAAAATTCTAAATACTTGAACACCACCATTGATTTGACCGTGCCTATCTATTGCCATTTATACACGTGTTTCTCGGTTCCCCTCAGAGCCATTTAATTTTATTTGAGAGTAAAAGCAATACATTTAAACCGAGTGAAAGGTCAACGATTCAAGATTAGATTTTTTTTTTCTGTAAGAAATTCAATGTCCAATACACAATGGCCCTGAAAGATATATTGAGGAGGGGTGCCCAACCCGATAGGATGATGACTCATGGAACATTAAAATTCTCTTATGTCTTTTCTGTTGATGCGCAGTCTGCCCGTTCTGGATTATTGGCGAATCGGGTGAATAAGGTCTAAGGATGTAAGTATGAAGAAAACATTCGGAAAAAAATGTTTGAAAGAAAAAAAATAGTTTAACTTTCAGCGGGCGCGCCCGTGCACAAAGTGCAACATTTTCGTAATTTTGAATGGTTTGTTTTTACAAGTGAGGTTTGAATGTTCTAAGCATTTTCTATTTATAGCTACACCCTTTCTAATGCAGGTCTGATTTTATGACCCTTATATTCCTTTCCATTCATTGTTAGTCGTGATTTAACCGTGGTAAACCAGCGATTATACTGGATAGCAATACGACAAAATTATGAGTTTATGTAGTAGATCAAATGTGCAGATATGACACGGTATACCGCATATCACGGAGAGGGACAATCTCATTGTTTTTTAGGTTTTTGAACATAATAGGAATCTAATCGCAAGTTGTCCTTAGATGCATTAAAGCAGACAGGTTTGAAATAAGGCGATTGTATCTCCATTTTTTGTCTTCACTTATAAATATATCTCAATATTATCAACATTTTATAAATTGTCATAAAAAGCAGTATTATTATTTTCAATTTAAAGAACAAAAGTTTATTACAAAAGGAATAATCAAGGATGAAAGAGACGTTGCACTTTGTGCAACGCGTGCCTGCTGGTATTCCAAATATTGGCGCACCCGCTGAAGGGTTAAAAGAGAAAATATGATTGAACATGTATTCATCATACACAGAGAATTAAGTTTCTCGACATAAAGGATTGTCACGAAAAAATATTATGTGGGAATAACTGATTAAAAACTCAAAATGAATCAAAAGCACAAAACAGATGAAAAGGATTAGACTAACTTATATGTTATTACATAAAAAAACGAACTTATAAGTTTCAACATCATTAAGTTTGCTGAATAAAGGATAAAAGTCTGAACATGAAAAAAATGAGTTAAAACTGTATGAACAGAAATTTTTTTGAAACTATATGAATAGAAAGTTAAACCAGCTGAATTATAATATTTCAATACAATAATAGTACTTATTTAATTTCCTATTATTTATTTCGCAATGAACTTGGGACGTTTGATTAATTTTTAAACTTTATTTAAATACGTCACTATTGTCCTTTATTCTCTTTAAACAAGACTAATTTAAAAATGAATCGGTTATGAAAAAATTGGTGTATATCAAGCAAATGAATAATCTGTATCATATCAAGCACTGTGTAGATTTTTGCATACATCCCCTATTTATATATATATATATATATATATATATATATATATATATATATATATATATATATATATATATATATATATATATATATATATATATATATAAGTGTGTGTGTGTGTGTAAGTAAGTAATATAATGTTCCAAAGCATTTGCATACCGTTACAGAAACTAAGTGCAGAAAGAAGCACTTAATTATCATATTTCCATTTTAACAAGGATATATAATTAAATTAAAATTATTTTAAAAGCTTTAAACTTGACAAAAACTCAAATTTTAAGATTATTTCTGTAAACTGTCTTGTTATAATATATACTTTCTTTTTTGTTTATATGGTTGAATTATATTCTATGTACGTATATCTAGACGATGCTGATTTAAAACTGGCAATAACTACTTTCAGCAGAAATTAATTAGAATTGAAAACCATTCAAAATATTATATTAATCCATCTAGTATTTTGAAATCGAGACGTAATATTTTCTATTATTCAACGCAAGTGTAAACATAAAAGAATTATGAATCGAACAGTCTTTTCCATCCTATTAAATTTCATACAAAATCATCTATTTAAACAAGGCATTCTCAAGTTTTATATATTTGCGAAATCGGAAGATATATTTGCTTTTTGAATTACCAAAATCATTTTCAAAAACATCTCCAATGTTTTAATACTATTGATGGAATCAAACCTATTTCTCACTCCTGATTTAGTTTTATTTTTCACCCTCAGTATACACCTACGTTCGCTATATTTTCCTTTTTTTTCTTTTGCCATTATCTATGGTTTAAAACATGGCGAATGCGAAAACTCTACAAAACGACTTTTGAGAATATGATTCAAGAAAAAAAATATATACTCAAAGAAATTGAATCCTCATACTTTAAAAGTTTGAAACGTAGTTTTCCGAAATACCGAGAGAAAAGTGTATGTTTCAGTTATCTTTTTGTAGTTTCGGGCAGGATTTTCTCCTACTTCAATTTGTCACCAAAAGAAATCTTCAGATGCGTCGAAATTGCATCTAAAGTAATTTGTATCAATGAATTTGTCAGATCAAAAGATCGGCACGTGATGTGTTTTCATAAGTGCACTTGTGTAATATGCTCTGAATGGGTTTAATTAGAGTACTGCATCAAATGGGAATTTATTGTTTTCTGCGGTATTTAACAGAAAATTCTGAAACTGTAAACCATATTTCAGTCAGAAATACTTTGTACATTCCACCATTCAAAAATGAGCCTGTAACATACATGTAGTCGACAACAATATTTACTGGTGGATATACACCACCACAGTGGCGCCACCAGGGGGGACAAGGGGTCCTGCCCCCCCCCCCCAATGAAATAGAAATTGCATTATTGATATTGATTTTGCATTATAAATATTTTTATCCGTTCATTTCGCCCCCCCCCCCCAAAAAAAAGAAAAAATCCTGGGTGCGCCACTGCACCACCATACCGTTTTCATTTTGTGAATGTTTCACAAGTTCTAATAAGGTAAGATTATTTTTATGTTTAATTACTGCAGTAACACCCAATATTTTCCACAAATATCTATAGAGTGTCAGTGAAATAAATGACGTCACCTACACAGGGACCTTTTTACTTTCTCTTTTCTGTAAATGATTTCTCATATTTTCAAAGATATTTCTAACCTTTTTTCCTTGGTACTCTTTCTAATGGACAAATTGAGGTAGAATGTAGAATGTTTTCGCGTGGAAATGGGACATTTTTTTGAGGCGAGAAGGGAGAAGCTGAAAATTTTCACTACTAGGGACCACCAAACGACCAGTGACGCCAAACTCACTCATAGGAAAATATCTCGCAATGATTGTATTGGGCCGATATCATCAAAATCAGTAGACTGTAGAACTCTAATATCCAGACTGACTCAAAGTCATCTGTCTTGTTTCATTATTTCATGAAAACGCTCTCATTGTAAATCATTCTTCCTGATTTAGCTATCTCTCTGTTGATGATTATGGTGTCGTGTCTATGATGAAGACTATTCAAAGAGTGCAATGGGCGGAGATGACGGCCCCGGCAATTTGCACCCTACTGTCATCGTAGAGGTTCGATCTCGTAGAAAAGACTCCGATTTTTAACAGTTCAGCAAGTATGGCTGGACAATGAAAAATATGTGCCGTCGTCAGTTCTGTGTCCGGGCAGTTATCACAGTTTCTGTAGGTTTTCCTGCCCTCTCTGTCAATTTTCCCTCCTCTGTGATGGACAGTTCTAAGCCTGACTATGGTTTTAGTTATAAGTCGATCTCCATTGATGTTGTGGAGCTGGTGCTTTATTGGAATCAATTGTTCCTTCAATTTGTATTTGGCCACAGAAATTGCGTCCGGGAGGGTGACATTGACGTTGTTGATGTTATTATTATTAATGAGATTTCGAGCCCCTTTTGCTAGTTTATCTGCGTTCTCGTTGCCTGTAATGTTGACATGCGCCAGCGACTATTGATGAATGGAGATCTTACCCTGCTTATGAACCTCGTTTAGGCGAAAGTGGAATTATTCGCAGATACTGGATCTAGACACGTCATAGAAAAGAGTTCCATTACCCAAAACGTTGGACTTCTGCCTGTTGGTCAGCGGAAGGTATTTTATTTCCCTTCTGCCAACCAGAGGGAACCAATGGAGGCCTTCCCTTATCCGCCACCTGGGGACATGCTCTCTAGGGATTACATGCTCCCCCGAGAGATATCTCCTGTTTACTTCCTAATAATCTTTTTCGGAGTACTTATATTCCTTTAAGAAGGGTAGAGAGGTCTATAACTGAAGGTATAGAGGCTGTACGTTTCCCTGTTCGTTTTAGCCTTGAAAATTCTGAAATATATAACTCTCTAGAAAACCATTGCAGATTGCTTTTAAATACAAACGAACACTTGTACTAACATGAGATGAAATTGGAAGTTTCATTTGGCGGCATTGGACTACAAAACACATATATTAGATGTATAGTCGAGTTTGTTAGTCATATACTGGCTATAAAACTTTGTGTGTCAACAAGACTATGTTATAGAAAAGAAAATAATTGTTACCACCTAAACAGCAGTAGGAAACCCAGTGTCGACAATGAGCGCTTTTTCGGGGTATTGAAAGATTTACCGTGATTTAGTGAAGTTAGAAATTAAACTGCTGGTCTTGTTTTTGCAGAATACTACAAATAAGAAGACTCTCTATATGAACGCTAAAGAGATGTATTAAAACTGATTTTACATTACGAAGTATCAGCGTATTTGAAGAATGACCCCAAAATAGTTCACGAGCATTTATTTTCCCTCCTTCTTGGAGAGCAACTGCAACAAGATGGATATTACGTGCATGCACTTGGATACAATTTTATGCGTAAAATTAATTGGCAACATTAGTTAAAAGGAATTTTTTTTTTCTAAAACAAAAGTCGATCATTTTAATGTGCTGATTTTTTCCCCAAACATACTAAAATTTAGTTACCAGACATAATACATATATTTGGACAATCAGTTTTAAAAAGTTATTAACAGTTTTTGTATTTTCTCGACAGAGATTCGAGTTTATTTTTCAGACTGAACAAGACGGATGTACATAGAGCACATACATTTCCTCCCGAATGTGATCTGGACAGTTGAACTCCAAAAATATCCCCTTATGTTTTAAAAATCATAGAGTTTGAGCATTAAATATTTGAATCTTAAAGAAAAAACAGCAAGTCTAGTCACTATGATGCATGAAGTTTAGAACACCCGTGAAAGATATGCTGAAAAATACGCTCTTTCAACTTTCAATACTTTATACTTTTGCACTCTGAAATATATACATTTTTATACTTCATGTAATGTTTATTTTAAATTAAATTTTATATATTTTGATATATTTACATAAAATTAAGATTTTTATATTCCTAATCTGGGGTTTTATTATTTATAAGTAGTAAGATATTACTTTATTTTTTATATCATAATTGATTTCATTTAAGCTAGATTTTCAGTCATTATTATTACTAATTCTTACAAAAGGCTTAATCTTTTTTTTTTAATCGGGAGTTCTCAGAAAATAATATATAGTAATTACTAGCAGAAATAATAAGTAACGGTTAAAAAGTAGATTGTGTCTTTCTGGTGTTTACAATAAATAGATTGTCTACATAGCATTTTTGACAAAAAGAACAAGAACCTTATTATACAAGAACTTTAGTATTCAATAAAAATACAAGAACCTTCAGGTTCTTGTATTTTTATTGAATTCGTTATGGACCATCAACAAATGAACATGATAATCAACATTAAGCAACTTTAAGGACCATTAACAATTACAGATCATTAACAATTTATGGACCATTAACAATTGCGGACAAATCAGGTTGAATAAAATGGTGAACGAGATTAAAGGTTTACGTGTTGGTGTGATTGCATGTAATATGAGTTGTAAATATAAGATTTTATTTTTGATATTATTTTTTGTTGAAAATAAGTTTTGTAAATTCTAAACTCCAGTCAAGACAATAATAAACCGATCTATTTGTTCAAAAAAGTTTGTTTTAAATCTTGCATCTGGAAACTTCTACGTAACTATTTATTTAGTCAAATATTGGGAAAAACATTACAAATACGTATATAACAACAAGGATCACTGGAACGCATGAGAAATACTCTGTGAATAACATAAATTTTTTAATGCGTGAAAGATTAAAATTGATACGTATTTATAGCTGGCACAATTATGTTTGAACATATTGCTCCTCGGGTTTCGTACTTTCTTCAATTAAAGGGACATGCAAGAATGAATATAGCCGTAAAAAATTGTCGCACGAAAGTATTAGATAACTCCCGCGGGAGAAATATTCAGACATACTAAAATTCAACAATGATTGGTTTAGTTTGGTTCAGAGCGCTACGTTCAATTTTTGCTACGCGAGGGCTAATTAGACCGGGGCCTACTGCTTAAAGCCGATTCCGAATGGCTACAATCACCCATGCCAAGAAATGGATTCGAACCCACAGACTTTGGTACCGAATGCCAGCGCCCTAGCTATTCGGTCTTCGTCCGGCCTCAACAATGATTGAGTGACCGTATTAAAATATTTTTAAGGCGACAATGGACCTTCAGCTTGACAAAAATATGTCTCCAAAACGATTTTTTTCTTTCAGAAAATGATTCTGCAACTCATCAGCTTTAAATTTAAAAAAAGTATGTTGATTCGATCATTGATAACCGAGTTATAAATATTTTTTCAAACGTAGACAATGGAAATGTTACGTTAAATGAAAACTTCAAATGCTATTTTCTCAAAACAAGTTTTCATGTCGTTTCGGTAAGTTCAAAATGTTCCATGCGTCATAATTTTTCTTGAATTTTCATAAAATTACATAAAATGATTATTTATACATGTTAGAATAAAACTTCCTAATAAATTCATTATGCTATTTTTAAACAACTTGTAATGTTTACAATAAAAAAAAAATTTTGATAAAATTTTGCATAAAAATGGCCTATTTTTATCGATTTCCTTTCTAGTATTTATAAATATGACTGTAAATGAAATATTGCTGCTAACTTTTATTATAACTATATAAAGCTAGCTTAAGAAAGAAAATTAGATATTGGCGACAAAAATTGATGCGCATGGAGCATTTTTAAAAAGAGTATTTAATGAACTGATTTTAATTAATATCTTAATTAATTACATTCTGATTTTTTTTATTTATTTAGAATTTTCATCTCTAAACAACACAAGTATACAAAATTTTATAGCAATTGGTTGATAAATAAAAAAAAAAGTTTTTCATGGTCCATTGCCGCCTTAAATGGATTATATTTAAAGTCCACAAAACAGATATTTGTACTTGGGCATCGAGATTTGAGGTAAATAACCTGGACATTATAATCATTTGTCAAATGTCAACTGACTGTTTAAAGGTAGTTTAAAATTTGCGAACATGCAACCAATGTAAAATTACCCAGCATTAAAAAACATTACAAAAGAGAATTATTTTTATTTATGAAACTTAAATCGTAGCTATGGTAGGCAGAAAAGAAAATTTTATTATTTTTTGTTACTTATAAAAATCACTTCCGATTTTTCAATATTTGTCCAGGCGATTTACACGAACTATTATACCATAATCATAAACTAGAAATATCCTGTACAAAACTTTTTACTGGAATTTGAAGACTCGGAAAGGGTAAAAAATAATTAAAAACTATACATGGTGTCTGTGTCACCGATAAAATTTCATTCCCCTAGAAGTTGACATGTTACTAAAATTTTTAGACTTGTTAGTAAAAATCTTAACTATTACACCAATAAATAACTATGCTTTTAGTCAGGACATGTGTCCAAAAAATCTGACCTGAATTTGCGATGTATTCCCGTTATAGTTAGTTGTATTTCAAGCCCAGAAAAATTTTATAAAAGTGAAAGTATAGGCAGAAATATGACTGAACATGTTTTGATTCTATTGGAAAATATATGGACCTATCATATTTCAACGAGTAAATGAGATTTAGATGAAATTTTTGAGTTTCATGAAAGGTTTTATTTTATGTATTACACAGAAATTTTAAACAAATTAATAGGTACTTTATGAAAGAAATAGTCATTTAATTACAGAATTTTACAAAATCATGAAATACTAAAAATATTTATCATAATTAAGTAATGAAGAATTATTAATATTTGTTACTTTATTATATCTTTAGATTTTCAGAGTTTGATACTTTGAAATTAAATTGACTGATGCATTTTATTTTATTGTAAGATATTTTTCTGATAAAGGTATTCACTCATATCTCATTTATGCAACTTTTCACTCATGATATACTATTTACAATATTCTTCAAAGAGAACAAAAAAAAAGTAAGGAAACTTTGTGGGCTGAAGGGCAGTTGGAAGGTCCTATACCTCCCATGTTAAATTAATGCACCTTTTCTCAGAAACTACCGGAGATTCTCACTTGAAATTTTTATATATATAATATAAATAATTCCTAATAAAGAGAAATGAAATTTATAAACTGATAATTTTAGTAATATTTTAAAAAGTCTGGAATAAAAACCACTTTTAAATAACAAAAAAACTTGTGTTTATCCAAAGAAAAATTTTTTAATAAATTTTTTACATATGTAAGTAACAAAATTTGACTTCAGATTGATCAGGTATATGTGTAATATATTCACACAAGATTGCAGACAATAATCTGTAGTAGTTTCTATGAAAGGTACATCGAAGTTCAAAAAACACCATTTTGAGAAAATTGAGTTTAAAGTTTATAAAAATGCCTAATTAAAACATCATTGCTGCATAATATTTATCTTTGCTTTTTTTCTTCTTCTATTTTATATTGTCTTTTTCGTTTTAATCTTTTTAACACTCTGTTTTCTCTAGATTGTTGTAAATGGCCATATCTAGCTCTCATCATACGTTCACGGTCTAGGCATTTTTGGCAATATAGGCCTGGATTTATACCTAAATTTTCCAGCACATTCATCTTAGTATAATTTCCTTTATTAAAACAGGCCACAGCATCATAAACACCTAATTGAAGGCATTCTATATGTATAAATGTCATTTTAGGAACACGAGTCCAAATAACATTATTTACACTGTCATTTGGATTTTGTCTTTCCATAAAGACACTTTTTTTAAGAGATTTGGATGAGAAAGGTCTCGAAATATTGGTATCATAGCTTCAACAACTGGAGAAAAGAATTCTGAGACTTAGCTGCTACTGCAGATCGCAATAGATTTCGATGTTTACATTCTTGGTCCTATAAATGGTCGTGGTTAACGAATGCAACACGATTCAAACAAACTGAATGACTTAAAAATTGTTAACTTCTCGTTGTCGTAGAAACAAAAGTAATATACCATTCGAAGGGGAAAAATAAAGGATTCAAAATATTAAAAAATAAAAAGAGATTTTTTTTTCACAAATTTGTCTTCCAATTGCCCTGAAACCAAAGTTTATTTGTTTATATAAATATATAAATTTTAAAAGCAATGCAACACTCAAAGGAAAAAATCTCTCCTCTAAATGTTTGCATGTTACTTACCCATTAAAAGTGTAAACATATTCTTTTTCAACCAAAATGGAAAGAACTTTGTTCTGACAATATTAAGTCATCCATACTGCGAATTTGCTTCGGCTGCTTAATTAGGAGAGCACCATACAGATCACTGCTTAACATTTTTAGTGTCGGGGATCCCTCTGATAATTTGGCGAAAGCTATGGACCGCTCCCAGATCGCAAAGACTCAAAATTTAAATGAATAATTTTGTAAAATTTTTCAAAAAACGAGTACGATTCACTTATAACAGCTAACGATGAACACATAATGGCAGTATATACAAATTACTAGACAATATCGCTAATCAATCACTTAATAATTTAATCTCTGTATTCTAAAAAAAATTAACTCCCGCTGCCGCTGTCAAAGGCTTGTCACACTATCTCCTCCGAAACCGCTGGGGGTATGGGGTCGAGAGCGATACCAATGGATGCAGAAAAATGGGGAGGGGACCAAAGTAAGACATGTCTCATCTTCGTCGGACTTTAAGTTTTTTTTTATTTTATGTTTTGTGGGAAAATATTGACTTTTTCTTCTTCAGATTACGATAACTCGCCAAAATTGATCTTTGAATTTTGATCGTTTTACAATCTAAGACTACAGACATTTCTCTTTCAAACTATACCTCATTTGTATAAAAATATTTTAAAACAGACTAATATTTTCATCAAAAAATTAAACACAGTTTTTTAAGAAATATTGTCTCCTATGTGGATGTAATATCGATGCTCCTCGAATTTTTATATTACAAAGAAAATATTTACATCATCTGGAAGCTGAAAGCTTTCTTATTCATATAAACCTCATTTCAAGTCTATATCTTAAATTTTCAATTTTTAATTGAATTTTATAGCTGATAATGCAACAGTGATGAAAAGCCCTTCGCATTAAAGGTGACAACAGTAAATGGATGGAAGCTGTTACATTGCCCGAGAATCACCCCTATGTATCTCGCTATTAACCATAACAGAGGAGCGAGCGTAGCGAGCCTAGGGGCGAAGCCCCAAGTTACGGAAAAAATTCACACCAAAACTTTAGACAGATTATCGTCAGAGTTACATTTTGTAAAACACTTCACCGATTGATTTCTGCACTGTTGTGCTTCTGATTGAATTCGAACCAAAGGCAACAGCGTAGATTTTTTTTTTAGTTTCCATATTTAACGGATGCATTAATTTTTGTTTCAAATAAAAAAGTTTTGAAATTTGTGTTTTGCCGCAGGACCAAGTTCCTGGACTTGAATTCTCCTTGAAGTTGGCGGACCCTCCGAAATTTATACACGGATTTCCAATGGGTCTATGAAGCA
Organism: Dolomedes plantarius; assembly: GCA_907164885.2. Taxonomy (NCBI): domain Eukaryota; kingdom Metazoa; phylum Arthropoda; class Arachnida; order Araneae; family Dolomedidae; genus Dolomedes; species Dolomedes plantarius. The sequence goes on from OU015493.1 coordinate 34,877,719, forward strand.
CAGGTTAAGAAGTCATGATACTAATGAACCAACACTGCTCCCTCTAGGAGGGGACAAAGCGGGAATGTCCCTTCCTAATTCGGGATTCGAATCCGAGATCACTTTGTGGAAGTTCGAGACTCTAACCCAGACGTATTCAACCATTTTTTTCCCTCTCCGGCCGCATACGTGTGTTTGCTACGTTAAGCGGGCCACGACATAGTACACTATACTTCATAATAAAATAATGTAAAAATAAAACTTAAAACATAAATGTATTCAAACGCTCATTTAAAAGTGAGTGTGATATTTTTATGTTCAAACAAACATTTTGACTATTTTAGACAAATCAGGTTTATACTTGCTCAATACGTCAAAAAGGTAAAGAGAAGTAAGGCGATTTCTATATATCTATGGAACCCGGTATAAAGGGCTCGAGTCAAAAACAGTGATTTAAATATACCAAGTTATTGACTTTTCGCAGAACAATAATTCCGACTTGAGTCTTTTGTACAAAGAAATGTACTTTTGTATACAAACTTTATAGACTTCAACGTTTTATACAAGACAAAAGATTTTTTTTTCTTAACAATACTAACAAATATTTAAAAATCCCTTTTTTTTACTTAAGCCTTTCATAACGGACACTATAGATATATTCCTCGTGTATTTCATTTTGGAATTGGATGATGCACATTGATACATTAGCGCCCTTTACATGTACGCTCTTTCCCGCGTGAAACCATGATCCCGCTCGATTGCACGTGTGAAGGTGTCGGAGAGGAAGGGAAATTTGCTTTGGACGTACTGCAAGTTTTCCCGCGCGTAATCACTCCAAGAGTGTACGTGTAAAGAGCGCTATTGATGCAAACAACGTGAGAAGAAGGTGATACATTTTTGTATAGTTTTGCATTTTTCAGGAACTCATTTCCAGAATTATTTTTACAAAAGCACTTGCCTGCTAATCAGTGTAAGTGTTTCGGGCCGTACAAAAAAAGCCCGCAGGAATCAGTTTGAGAATCCCTACTCTAACCACTCTACGATGCGGGCGGAGATGGGTATTCTATATAAAAGTTGTTTTGCCTTAGATTGTTGTTTCCATCAGAAGTTCTTAGAATATATAAACGAGATAAATCATGATAAAATGCAGCATGTACTTTAAATCTCTTTAACAAATATAAAAGGATATTTCGAAATCTTCGCAGAAAAAAAGAAGTACTGAAATCGACAAAAGATGACTGTTAATAGGCATTGAGACATCCTTTTCCTTTCAACATGAAAAAGTATTATGCTTTGGAAACAGATAGAAAATCTTCGTAATAAAATAATGGAAAGGAGCTCAAAGGAATGAAAAATATTTGTCCATAATGCGACGAAAACCGATGAATAATAGTATTTTACTCTCATGCATAAATACAAAAATAGAAGGGATCCAGATAGATATTTCTGTTACCCAAACAAATATATAAATATGTAATGACTTGCTTTAGATGAAATGGAAACTCGGCTCGTTTCGAGAGCTGAGCTGACATTGTAGGACATCTCATCTTTTGCCTTAAAACTATTTCGTGTGTCATACATCCTGTTACAACAATTTATAAATTTTCCAACGCATGACATTTTGATATTTTCGAAAGCATTGATGAAAATATCCCGTATTAGTATTTATTCAGCTTAATTAATAGTAAGTAAACTTGTACACTATCTCCTTAGAGTGTATATTTCATGACTGGGGTGGCTCCTAGCTTCCCGAAGTTTTGAGCATTTGTTTATTTTTCATAATAAAAATTCAAACCGTTTCTTGAATATTTTGGAACCTTGGACCAATTAGAATTGGTTTCAATTCACGTATATTAGTGGTTTTTAACCGGGGGTCCGGAAAAACAGAAAAAGTGCTCCGTGACGTCAGCAGTAATAAAAAAAATTCCTCTTTTAAAAATATCTGCCAATTTAACAATTTTATAAAATTGTGGACTCTTTTATTTGCTTGTATAGCTTTGAGCAATATCAAGCAAAGAATTTTGCAGCTAGTAAAGCAGGCATGTTGCTTGTGTGAGGTTCCCCGACAAATTTCTATTTGACGTAAGATTAAGTTCCTCCATAAAGGTTTACTGGAAAACAAAATTTCAGATGTCCTGAGTCGCGACTTATAAATTTGACAGTGCGCCAAACCCAGACTGTATCGCTTGCGCAAGCAGTAAACAGTTAAATAGAAATCTACCAAAATGCGTCAAAATTTTGGCATATATATATATACGTACATAACACATACATACATATATTCACACAAAAGAGGTATTCAACGATATGCAATCCTACGTTAATAACCCACGGTAGTTTCGTTAGAAGACACAACCTGAATTTTTTTTCCTTTTGACACGTATTCTCTGGTCAACAAAAGGCTAAGGGCCTGTTCACATAGAATCGGTCAAAGTTAGCATTACTCGTATTGACATATTTCAAACCAATCACAGACCTTAACAATTTCTTTGCTAATCGTTTGGAGGTTTTTAATTGGTTAAATATAGTTTAATACGCGTAACACTGACGCCGACAGATTCTATGTGAACAAGCCGTTAGAACCAGATATATACGAACACATTTCAGGTAGAGTCTTCAAATACTTATTCTCTCATTAATGATGATCTTTAACGAGAGTCCCCAAGAAAGATAAGAGTTTCTTTTATTTTTGTTTTAGGCAATTCGAATAATTTTTAAGCTTAATTTCGTACCTATTCGATCGCTTATGTGGTTTTTAAGCAACGTTAATGCTTAGTCCTTAATGCATTTTTCGTATAATTACTTTTTTGTTTGGCTTGCTTTAAACGGTTGCTTGAAAATTCATAAAAATAGAATTTTGTCAATATCTCAGTAACAGTAATTATCAAACGTATACTTAAGATGCAGGTTTATCATTCCAGTTATTAGTTCATCACAATATATGAGTTCTTTAGTTTATAAAGGTATTTGAAATGAAGTTTCTTTTTGTGTGTAAAACAGTTTTCATTTGATTAATGATTTTAAAATGTATGTATGCAAGTAAAACCAAATGGAAGCAAATACATGCTTATGTCCCTAATTTCATTAACCTTTTCCTATATATATATATATATATATATATATATATATATATATATAACCCCCTTAATGCATAATGGCCGTTCTTACAAAGTGGATATGAAATTTTTGTCATAAAGAGGGAAGCGGAAAAATGGGTCTCGGAAGCTAAATGTTAACATATAGTTTATTTTTTATTTTAAGAAGTTTTTTTGGCCTAAATCTTAAGATATCCATTCAGATTTCTTTCTGTTACACGTGAGGAAATATAATAGTAATTGTTTTTTACCATTAAAATGTGACACTGCCTTTTCTGTCAAAAACTTCTGATTTCCCTCCAGCGGAGTACCTTAACTTTTTTTTTTCGTATGTGCACGGTCTTTCGATTTTTTTGGTTCAAGTTGAAATCATCAACCGAAATAAAAACAGAGTAACATCACTGGCAGTTTTGCATTTTAACTTTTAATTTTTGAACTAATTCCTGATTAAGTCCCAAATTTAAGGACTTTAAGTCCAATTGTAGAAGATTCTGATTTTCCGTTCGGCTCTGTTTTATACAAAAAAAAACCGAAGTTTTAGTTGTATTTCTAACAATATCATTCATTAAATTTCCTTTAATAGCTATACTTTTTTACTTCAATACATACATATTTTTATTAAAAGTAAATTCCATTTTTTATATTTTTGAGGGGGGGGGGAGCTGAAACGAAATAGATGCATTTTGAGACTACATTTAAAAACTGAAAAAACCGATATTTTTATAATATTTGATAAACGCTTGTTATGGCTATGCTTTGATTAAAAATATTCACCAGAAATCTTATCGGAAGCAGGCTAAGTGAAATGGACGCCATTGAACAGATTAGGTTAAATCGTATTAATCTGAGAGGGGAGGAACTAGGGGCAGTGTATCTGCATTTACATAACTCCATGCCTGTCGGATTTGCGACAAGAGATTTCCCGCTTTAGAAAGGCTTAATTGGCGGTTCCTGTCCAGCAAGCCGTGCGTACATGTTCTTGTTTTGTGAATAATTTTGTATTTTTTGACGACTTTCCTTTCTACACTATGATAAAGTTTATGTTGTTTAAATTATATCATTTTGGTAATCTCTGTTGGTGAAAATACAAATACGAACAGTAATGTAACTATATATCACCTTATTGATAAATATTGTATACATCGAACTTCACAGAACATCGTATTAAATGTATACATCTGAAATAAATTTAAGATATAAATTTTAAGATCTTAATTAGGGAAAATTAACCACCCCTGTGTAAAACGTAAACGAAATGACACGTAACTTTGTTTATTTTATCGGCTTTATTGATATTTTTCATTGGATTCGATATCTTACATTATAAATTGTTTACATATTTTTTTTATTAAATCGATATTCTCTGGTGTAGTACCCACGCTAAATTTATGCTGAATTGTTTAACTGAACTTCAGATGGAGGAGACATAATTCGATGCCTCTCTGTAATACGGAGCATATACCTGTTAATATATGGTATAACTCCCCAAACTGGCGTTTCATGAATGACAAAATGGTGTCAATAGAAATGGATTGGTTTCGTTTTTGTTTTTTTGGAAAACTGAAATTTTCATTGCACTGATGTACAAAAAGCATGATAGAAATTATGCTGTTTTTTTACAAAATGCATTTACAACAGCAATCTTTGTTTTTCTGTCAGGCATAAGTTTCATAATTGATAAATGACGTTACAGTGAACTTTATAAAATATCTCTTAAGTTTATATATCATTGTGTTAAGTAGATATTTCCCTCTTTTCGGCCGTATGTGACAGGAAATGGTATTAATACATTATCAGTCATTTTACTCTTATGTTCTTAAAGATGATCATACCCTTGTTGTTTTTTCCAATTTCCATGGTGTTGGAAAGCCTACACCAAGTCCAATGGACTTAGGCCTTGGTCCAATGGCGATGGGTAATAAGCAGCTTCACTTAAGGCGAGGTAGCACAAGGGCTGAAGTATGACTTGACCTCGAAGAACATCGGTCCCGTAATTTTTTAACCGAGTCAAGTGACGAGACCGGAATACTAACCCTGCAACTCCAGAGGTATTTTAGAGACTTGGAGGACATTGCAAGTATGACATATTTTTTCCGTGTACCAGCCACTATTAATGTACACGTCAGGATTTTGACAGCGAGGGGCATCGAACCAGCGACCTTCAGACCACTAGCCCGCTGCCTTTGCTAACCGGGCCACAACGTACCTTTTATACATAAAACAAGCAAAACATGTAAATTTTAAAAGTGAAACTAAATCAAACTTTCATGTGACCCCAGACCTCAATGCGGATGTTATTTGGGATTTAACCCTCTGAAGCGTTTTAAACAGTCATGACTCCGAAAAAACGCAATGGGGAAACTCATGAGGATAGAACTTTCCACTGCGTTTTGGGAGTTGACGGTAGGATAATACTGTCGAATACGGTACGGGAATCTCGGAAATATCGGAAATGGCTTTCATTTTAGAATTTTATTTTTCTTAGAATTGTAGATTACCTGCGGCTTTATACTCTGAAGTTACAGTTCCTGATACTAGTGCTATCAAACAATCACACGCACTGCAGATGCAATGGCAAATCTAAGTGAAAAATTGAATGTTGAAAAAAAATTAGAATAAAACCCATTATGTTCTCGTACGTATCATAATGGACCAATTTTTTTATTGTATAATGCGGAGGCACTTTGTCTTGAGACATTCGCCTTTTGTTATGCACCGTGATTTACTGGCTACTTTAATATGGAATCACCATAGAGGTGAGTCAGCATTACTCGCTATGAGGGGACATCACTGAAAAGTCCAAGACTTATTCGGGAGTTGAACCCAAGCCTACTGCGATGCATCTCAGAACACTAACTACTACACCATGCGAGCGGCGATGTACCCAAAATATTTATCATTAATAAAAAGATGCCCAAGGTGCTTGAAATAATCCCATTAGAAAATAACTTTTTGAATCAAAAATGAGAAAACTCGATCTAAAAGTTTCCAATGGAAGTGAGTATAAATGTCGAAATATTATTATAAGTCCACTAACTGTCCTTTCGTTGGTCTCTAACGTCTCAAACGTAATATTTTGTAGATAGAAACCCCCGGTTTGCCTCACTGTGAGGCTCGCACAGGTCGTGGAACTGGGCTCATTCCTAATTGGGAAAAGCCGTTACAGATGCGAACCGTTTTTAAAGGAGATTGACAGGGTTGTTAACAGTTCACCCGCACAGAGAACGAGAATAGAAATGTCCCTTAATTGGAAAAACCTTTTCTGAAGAAAAACACTTTTAAGTGAGACGGACAGGACCGTTACAATCCATTAGGCAAAGTCGTTTGAGTGTCTGATTGAAAATAATCACTACCATAGGGAGTCCAGCTGTCGAAAACCGCAGCCACCGCAAGTGGGCAAGGTGCAAATAAGAAACCGCAAGGTTGGTGGCCCCCGTGTACGGACGGAACTTTCTAGAATTTTCCGACTGAGGAGTATAAAAGGAAGAAGGGATGATTCTCTCAGGCGAATCCGCCGAGCTTTTCGATATATGTCGAACGTTAGAAGTCGATACTATTAGAACGTCGGTACTATTAGAAGTGGAACGTTGATACTATTAGAAGTCGAACGTCGATACTATTAGAAGAGACTTCGGCATCTCTACACTCTCGCAACAGGCACTTAAAATTTCTAAGAAATTTTATGATAGCCTTTCTAACATTCGCAACGAAATAATTGCAGAATTCCCTGATTACAATTATTCTCTTCCTGCTAATCGTAAGCGCCCTAGGGCGTGTATCCTTAGGAGCTAACATTTTAACCCTTACCGCGATACTCTTCCCATATTTCTCACCTGCTTGTGTGCTGACGTAGCGCAGTGCCACCGTGCTGATCTGGTATACCCTACGTTGTGGGTTCGGTCCCAGGTGGTGTCGCATCTTCCAAATTCCCCTATCTAGATATTTTTAGTTTTTCCCCGCGGAAATCTGCAATCATCTCGTAATAAATTGTTTGACCCTGCACAGGGCCTTTTTTTCTTTTTTGTGCAAACTTTCCATCTTGTTTGCTGAAGGCCTCCTTTACGTGTTAACTTTTTCAAATTATTCTCTTTAAATTATTTTAATACTTAATTCTAATTTTTATATCTTATTATTTTTTTTTTTTGCTAATTTTTCTTACCCTTCTATTCGGAAGGACTTAATCTTAATTTTTAACTTAATGTAACTTGTAACTTTAAACTTAATTTATATATTTTTACTACTGAGCACATTTACATTGATTATAAGCATCTTGCGACAGGAGTTAAAGTCAATAGACCCAGTAATTCTACTCATCAAATTCAATCCTGCCCTGCTGCGAGAGCATTGTAGACTGAGGCTTGATCATGTTCTGAACTACGGTCGGAGAGTCGAAAAACGGGAGAGGCACGTCTCCATGTTATGAACCTCGCTATCTCTAATCTGTGTGTGATGGTTGTTCTGATGAATGAAATTGCTATATTATAGTCACTGTACGTAGCTATAATAAACAAGGCGTATATATATAAGTAGCATATATATCTATGCATCACGAAAAAGAGGCATTTAACCACGAGGTCCCGACACTCACTATAGATAAACTTCCTTTTTTTTACCATTCAATGCAAAATGTTAAAACAATGATACAATACATGCTCTAAAATGTGTTTAACAACAAACCATTTTAAATATGAATGACATACGTCGCAAATGAATTAATAATTTTAAAAAAAATTGGTACTGTCTTAGTAATTAAAAGTTTGAAGTAATGAAATTCATCTATGAATCGTTTACGCCGCAGTCAAACTAAAGTTAGAAAATGCAAACCAAACAGGAGCATTTGGTAGTAAAATTTTGTTGCACATGAAAGTTATTAAATTTATACTTTAATTAAAATGTGTATCATGTTATAGAAAACCTTTAGAATGAAAAAAGCAAACCACCTTTAACTTAATTATTAGCTTTGATATTTATCAATAGATGTCCCCAAACGGAAAAAAATGGATAAGATCCAATATTAATGTTATCTAAGAAAAAAAACTCCACAACTTTGTATTCAATGAAATAACTGTTGGTTCGTAATGGTTTTATTGAAGCTTATAGCAGATGCAAAATTATATATGATTCTAAATTGCAAATAATTCGTTACATCAGACTTTCCGTACTTAAAGGAATGTTGCTATCATATACGAATTTTGCAGCTACATTTCAATCATTGTTTTAAGTGCGTCAGATAAAAATTATATCATTTTTTCCTGTCTACCAATGCATCGTAAAAACAATAAGGAAATTTAGACCGAAATCGATTTTTTAGTATATTTGGATATATAAAAATAAGTCCTTTCAAATATAGAATGGGTCCCTTCGCCGTCCACTTAAATTTGGGTCTTGCATTAATTATCTGTCCATTTATGCTAAATATATGCCTGAAATTATGAAACCGATATTCTTTATGAAATTTCGTTGCCACTAAATCGCAGAGAATTTCCATCGCCCAGTCTGCATATTTAATGCCTCAGAGCTAAATCGAATGCAAAATTTTTGAAAAATATGAGCACTCCGCATGATTGCATACGAATATTTTTGTAGTGTAAAAATAATAACTTGACTGAAATACGAAGGAAAATATCGAAAATGCAACGAAATTTTTCTCATGTTTCATATTCCATCTCATCTCATCGTAAGTCAATTTTTCCTTTATTGTTAGCTCTTTGTGATTGAAGATGAGGCGAAATCCTTCGCAGTCCAAAAATAAAGCAATAAGGCGTGTTATTTCTGACGTGGTGAATCAACAAATGAGAAAGAGGAGATAAAACAACCGTAAAATAAGAGATGAAAATTTATGAGAGAAAATCCTTTAAGAAATTTTAAGATAAATCTTTTCTGTTTGCTTCGTTTCTCGTGCTGTATACCAAATAGCGATATGCATAGGTTAAAAAATAAATATGCTATTTGAGGCAAGCTGCACGTAAAGAATTTGTAAGGGAATCGTGAAAGATTAGTTATATATAGAGTTTCTACCGAATCAATTTTTGCAACGTATAAATAACGAGAGAAAATTTATGCTAAGAAGCACTGTGAGTCTCTCTCTATTAAAAGACTAAAATTTTATTCTTCACCTTTTGTATTTCATTCTCTAAGGCAATGGTTCTCAACCGGTGGTACGCGTACCCCTTGGGGGTACGCGAAAATCTGTAAGGGGTACGCGGTTAACTACCAGAAAGTATACAAAATTATATTGATATATGCTGGAATTTAATTGTGACACAAATTTGAGTAATGATTTAAAACTTAAAACTATCAGTAAAGCAGCAAACAAACACGTCGCTCGTTATTACTGTATCCAAGATGGAGCAAAATATTGATGAACTTTGTAAACAAAAACAAGCCCAGCGTTCCCACTAATTATTTCCTGAGACTTTAATTTTACGTCTGATTAATAAAAACTTTGTAATAAAATGTCCATTAGAATAAAATTTCTTGTTTTTAATTTAAATTACCTATTCGTAATTAAACTTTAACAGTTTAACTAATATAACACATTTTACTATATAGCTAAAGTGTTTTTGTTGGGGATACGCGCAGTTAATGATATACAAAAAGGGGTACATGGGTTGAAAAAGTTTGACATACTCCTGCTCTAAGGGGTTTAGATCTTGGACCAACTTTGGGTAAAAAGCATATATGTAAAATATTTCTCAGACCCAAGAAGAAACCGTTTCTCAGAAATTTTTCAGTATTTGTTTGCAGGGCAACATGTAAGCTGACCTGCTAACTGGATAGGTTCGTGTAGGAGACAAAATTTTTATGATTACCGTAAAATATCGACTATAATACGCCCCCGATTACATTACGGATGTTTGATTTTGCGCGAAATTACAAGGAAAAATTAAAATTCGACTATAATACGCACCCATAACTTTTCAATATTTCATTTCAAAACTGCACAAATATTAATTAACATAATACGTACCCATAACTTTCAATATTTTATTTAAAAATTGCACAAATATTTATTAACATAAATAAAATTTGTAATAAAAAGAAACGAAAACGTCAAAATTAGTAGATAAAAAACTTAATATGTTAATTCAAAACAAACAATACTGTCAAACTATCAGTATTAATCACTTTCACTAGAATACAACTCATCTATTGTTGTTGTGTCCACGTCACAATTATTATTGCCGTCGTAATATATATATATATATATATATATATATATATATATATATATATATATATATATATATATATATATATATTATATAACCATCATCATCCCCACTTGACGATACGAACTGTGAGTTCCGTTTGTTTAAAAGGAATACCTGCTTAGTAAACGGGTGGAGGAATCCCGGAGTGCTGATGCGCAATCACTCGTGTTGCGGCAATGTCTTACAGCTGCTGTACGTTGTTTATCCAATGTTTAAAACTACGGGTTTTTTTGTACGCTAGCACCCTCAATTTTGCGGACTGAAATGGGAAAAAAAAGTGCGTATTATACTCGAGATTTCACGGTATGTTCTTTTAGGAGGTATCAGTTGTTTGTCTCGCAGTCACGGAAGTGGAGGGGGAGGGGGGAAAGGAACTTTTTAATACCGACACTACTGTGGGTAGAAGGAGCAGTACTAGTTTTCATTCTCATGTACTTTTAAATGCCAAATTAAAGCAAATATCCATTGCAAACACTTTTAAAGATGAAATTTAGTAACACAAATTTGTGCCAAAAATTAAATCCATCTTTGCCGAACGTTTAATTACTAAAAATAGCCAATACAGAAAGATTGAATGTAATTTATGAGAATGCACTTCCGGGTCTCACGCACTGTGTAAATTGAGGAATAGAAGGGATGTTTAAGTATGTATCATTGAAAGCTGAATAACGAATTTTTTATCTTTCCATGTACAATTGAAAAAGTAAATTAGAAATCCTCATAAAAGAAACATTAGGTTGATAAACGCTCCATGTTGACAAATTAGCATTTATTTTAACCTGCCACATTAAATAGTTGTCAATTTATATTTATTTATTTATATTTTGCTATTATTACTATTATTTATATTTATTTATTTTTTGTAATTATTATTTTTATTATTATTATTATTATTAATTGATTAATTAATTAATTAAATTTATTTTTATTTTTTTTATTTTCAAGTCAACACTTTTCTTTTAATCTGGAGAACGGAAATATAGCCCCAAAAAGTTATCCATACCGAGCATATGGAGCCCTGCTCTCTGGTGCCTCGGTAATGTGCCATGTCTATGTCTATATCTAAATCAGTATTTAACTGAATTGCTACAAAATGCAGCTTTGCGTTACTACAAAGTGCCAGATTTGAATAATTTAGCAAAAAAAAACTAAAAGAAAAATAATATTTAATTCTATTGAAAGTACTTAAGAATCTAGAAATATTACTTATTATTCTACACTTGGAGAATGATATAAACCAAAAAAATTACGATAAACGAAGTGTATAATTTCTTACGTATCAAATGTAACCCTTTTCTGTTGCCTCCTCTAAGTATTTAGACATTCCCAAGGGGCTCTTAACACCCTTTATCTTGGCCACTCCTGACCTATAACACAGGAAAAGCGTGAAAAGAATGTTCGTAGTTTTTCACTTTTCTTGGAGCTATTTCGTACAGAAGCAGGATAGGTAGATGTCTCTCAGTTACTCATTAAATCTCTTTCACATTTCGCTCTTCCTACAGATTTAAATTCTTTTCATAGATGAATATCCATTCAAAGTACTTTTGTCCTGTCAAAATAATTTTATCATTTCAAGTCTTTGTTCTAATGCTTATTATTCAGTATTTATAATTCGGGCTGAAATTTTCTTCAGTGCTGTCTGAGTATGAAAAGTGTTTTCCTCTTACCTGTAAAACTGATATGCAAAGGTGCCTATGTTAAGAACTAACCATTTTATGAGAGGATGAATCTGAAAAATTGAAAGGCTGTACATATACCATATAACCTGTCGAAAATACTCCGAAAGAATATAACAATATGTTGTTGATTCTAAGAGGAATTTATTCCGCGAAAATTCAGAGCAGTACTGCCTTAAAGTAACAAAGCATTGTTAAAAAAAACTTTGAGAATATCGGAAGCATGTTAACATTTTATATTTTAATGCATAAAGAATACGCATTGTAATTTCAAAAGGATAGTTTCCATTAGTTTCCAAAAGCTTCCTTTAAAATAAGTGAGGAATGAATCTTAAATCGTGAAACTACAACATTGATACGTATCTCAAACCATCTGTGCTATATCGCACGTCCGACGCTCTAAAAAGCCTCAAACTCTAAGATATATTTTATCTATGAGTCATCAAAAATATTTTTCGGAACAAAACTTTCCTACTATGTCAAATATTTATAGACAAATTAGACAGTGATACGGAATTCAAATTGTAGAACACTCAAGAGTGATGTCTTGACATTTTTACCAATGCTAATAGAGTTAGTGTGAAAAAAAAGAACAACAGAATGCACTGCTTTAAATGACGTATGAGAAGTCAAAAACATTTGTAGAATCAAAAGTGCATAAATCCTCCGTAAACAAAAATAAATAAGGACTGACGAACTCCTGCAAATTAAATTTCAGTTCTTTTTAGATTTTTTTTAAAAGAGTGAATCTTTTTTTTCTTCTTAGGCAGAGGCACTTGTCCTGAGACATTTGCCTTTTGTTCTTCACCGCGAAGTCTTGCTGGCAACTTCATTATAGATGCACCATTTAGGTGAGCCAGCATTGCTTCCTATGAGGGGACAATACAGTAAAGACCACGGTTACGATTCACGGTAAAAACAGTGAATCTTTATAGCAAGTTTATTTGGAGATGAGACAGGGAATTGCTTTAAGAAAATTGAGTTAGCGGTAGTATGCGGGGCAATAATCAGTGGAAACTTGTACTGTGCTCGGTGCAGGGCCGTGCTTAGGGGAGGGCAAACTGGGCAACCACCCAGGGCCGCTAAAAATTTAGGGCCGCCATTTTTATTCCTCATCGCAACTCTTTTCTAAATGTTACGGGGGTTTTAAGAAATGCCTCATTTTTTGTGGTTTCTATAATTCAACTTATAAAAAAATATATGTTTCGATTTTTTGAAAAGAATCGTAGAAAGAATCTTAACTGACAAACTACCCTTTTGGTTTTTAGTATCGGAACGTGATGCATTAAAAGTAATTATTAGTAAAATCGGTAGTGGATGCACTTTTTGTTTGGGGGGGGGGGGGATCGGGTTTGTCTTACAAGATCCATTACTCAGTACGTAGAGAAATTTCATTGTCAGTATATGTGTTTCGCCCAGGACAGCTAAAACTCTAAACATCGCTCAGGGCCTCTAAAACCCTAAGCGCGCCCCTGTCTCGGTGGTTCGTTTCTAAACGGATTACAGGTGACGATAGCTATGGGCCTTAATGTTTTTTTTTAGTAAGTTGCCTGGTTTTGTTTAGTTACATCACAATTTAACTCCATACTGATCCTTCCTATGTTGAAAAACAAATTACTTCATAAGTTGCAAGCAAAGATTATTAAAATGATAAAGAAAGCACAAGATTAGCTGTTAGCTTCGGGAAAACTACGACGTACCTCTTAGTGAAACCGAAAGGAATGAGAAATAATATTCTCTAATCACTAATCTCCCTCCGTCTCAATCTTTTGCTGCTGATACCTATGCGACCCCGTGAATAATAAAGATAATGATAAAGAAGAAAAACCCGCCCCGTTTCTACCCATTGATGAACACGCGTTACTTTTAGAGTGAAACTCCTTTTCTTTGGCATTTGTGGTTAGCCCTCTGAAAAGATTACAACTAATGCTCTGTTTGACAAAGGGTTACCCTAGTAGCCCCGAAACCACTCTCCCAATCTTGGTTATTATTGGGTACTTTAAATGTCTTCATTTATAAATGAATCGGCAGTTTGAAGAACGGAAGGAATCCAAAAACTGTTTTTGTGGGAAATTTAAAAAAAAAAAAAACTTTAAAAAAAAATGTCTTATTTATTAATTTTCCTTCACTTAACTTTTGTATAAGATTCTTTACATTCATCCGCTATTCCAGTGCCTTTTACAGCTTACAAGGAGCGTCTATGTGTAAATAACAGTATGGCGAAAAAAAAAATTCAATTTTTTGGCGCTTGTTCCCTTCTTCAAACTGCCGATTCAATTTGTTTGTATTCCAAAGGTTTTTAGAAGTACAATGATGTGAGAAGTTATAAAAATCACTGATTTTTCAGCTATTAAATTAGGTAAACATCGGTAAAAAAAATTACACAGATGACCTCTGCATCTTTCTTGACATTAGAGTGAACCATTCTTGTTATAATGTGCTATCGGACAAGAAAAATATTTCGAGGGAAAACCGTTGCATCGGCTCAATACGATCGTTGTTTAAGAAAATTAATAATTACTAATTATGAAGCTGCCGGGGAAATAAATCAGGCAATTCTCTAATAACAATTTCTGATAGAATATATTCAGTGACTAAGCAAGAAATAGAGTCAAGGAACTTATTTTTTCTAAACGAAATAATTAAAAAGTTATTAAGGGATATTGTTTCTTTCTAAAAGGACAGGATGTTTGGTTAGTCGTTTTCTGCAACACTAGGAGGGAGAGGAGGTGGGGGGCGGAGTTCACTGGAACCTGCAGCTTATAGATGACTCTAAACATCTACAAACCAATATGACTATTGCGAGGTTCAAGCCAATAGACTGAATCCAAAGATTAATACCTAAGCCATTTCGTCGCCGATCAATAATTTTCTAAGAAACCTTGCGAGGAAAAAAATAACCTTGAAGTGATTGAAGAATTTTCCCGTGGGTTCTATTCTGTAATCATTTGGATGGAAGGAAAAATTGCGTACTATGCACTTCCTTAAAAAGGCACTTTTAATATCTTTTTCCTCGACAATTTATTTCAGTAAACTATTTGCATACATATTTTTATAATTTACAGGCGTATTTTTATAATGTATAAATATAGCACTATATTTTATTATACGACAAATGCGTATAACTTGCAATACATGTGTTATCCTATGAAGCACAAATATACGCCACGACGTAACTGAACCGTATATATAAAGTTATGTCCTATAAAAGTATTTGAATGAGAAAAGTTTTATCACCTAAAACGAATAAACATGTAACAGACATTCGACCCCCCCCCCCACACACCAAAAAAAGGGGGGGGGAGGAAATACAGTCATAATTTAAACAATAACAATAATAATAAACAATAATAAATAGAAAAGTAATATATATTTAGGAAATTTAAAAGTCTCAAGAATTATTTTTATCCTATAATAAGCATTCGATTGCCATAAAAATCTAAAAAATTTTTTTAAAACATTTAGTACTTTCTTTAAGATAAATTTTTATAGAATCGTGCTTTTTGTTTACGAAATTTTTTTATATAAATGGCTATCTGCATTTATTATACGAATTTCTACGCAATACACTTCCCAATGAAGAATTCCAATGATTCTCCTAGCCTTCCCAATGATTCTCCTAGCACCTGGTTGCTATCATTTAGCAAAGCTGAGATTTTAAGAATAATAATAAAAAAATAATTCTAAATTGCTTCTTACCGGAACAAAGTTTAAAGTTGTTAGGAATACATTATACTGTTAAAAAGTGTAAAATAATCAGTTTAATATAATGGCAATTGTTTTGTACTTCAAAACTTTTCCAGGTACTTGTATTATTACACCTGTACCATTAACCTGTATGTGATAAAAAATGAGGTTATTGATAGTGTAAATTAAGAAAAAAGGTAGAAAAAATTACACAATCAAGCAGTTTAATTTACAAAAGTTTAATTTACAAAAGTTTAATTTACATTCAGCATACATCAACAGTAAAACTACAAGTTTTATATGCACGATGGATTTTAATTTTCTAGAAATACGTCACTTAAAATATTTACTTATGCGACTAGACAATTTATTTGAATGCTATATAAAATGAAACGGAATAACTTAAGCTGTTATAACTCTTTTTATCTAAAATGGAAAAAGGTCTGATACACTTCTTAGAAATCAACAAGAGAAAGAGGGAAACATCAAAAACTCTCATTTTAAAATAACAAAAGAAAACTCGGATACTTTTATAGCCTAAGGCACTCACTTTACAGCTTCAAGTGTTTGCAAATAAATGATTCTGCAAACTCTTCTTTATAAAATTTATTTTCCAGCAGCCTGGGAGATATAAGTTGCCATGGCGACACCTTCTTCTGTTCACAGGCATTAGCTCTGAATGCATATTCTTTCCTTGCCTTGCCTTTTTTCCCTTCTTTTAACAAGTTCGTTTGCTTATAAATCCATGATAAAATAAATATAGGGTAAAGCAAAAGATAGAGACAGTTTATGTCTTATATTTGTTTTGCTTAATATAAATTAGATTATTCGGAATTGGAGATTTAAATACTCAAAAGTTTATTATTTCAGGCCATTTTTATTTTGGAAGCGTTTTAAGGAAACTGCTTTAATCAAATTAAGTATTTCGTTTTTGACATCAGGAGAATTAAAGCATTTACAAAATAAATATTTCCCCTTAGGTGTATTCAGGAGCTGAGATTAATAAATAGTTATGGTTTGGGAATCATATGTATATTATGAATGTTACTTATATTTTTACCGTTATTAAATTGATGCTTCACCGATTAATATCTAACTAATTAATTTTAAGAAAAATTTAAACAGAAATAGAAAAAGGAGTAACTTATATTTGAAAAACTAATTAAATTAGTTTAGTAGCTGCTACATTGAAGTTGATTTTTACATTAAAACTTGTTCCTATTACTCTTCCTCTCTTTATATTATACATATATATATATATATATATATATATATATATATATATATATATATATATATATATATATATATATATATTATATATATAACCTTAAATATCTATTTAATTTTTTTTTTAAATTCGGCATCTTTTAAAGGAGTAAATTGTCATTAAATTAATAAAGAGATAGGTTGAGGGGCTTCAAATTAATTAAGCATCTCTGTTATTAAATTAGAAAAACAATACGTTATAATACTTTATTTACAAAACTAATATTTTCTCTTGAATTTAAATTCATCACTGTGTAACATTGTCGTCACTTAAGTAGGAAACTAGGAATAATTGCATACATAACATATACAATTAAACAATTGCTTTTTATGGACAAATCCTAGTATAAACTGGAAACTTGTTTTTTAATACAGTAAGTCAGTAGTAGTAATAAACATTCAGAAATTTTTCCTAGTGCCCTAGGATATTGTATGCAAATATTAAATAAAGTTATATCACATCATGCAATAACGCAGATAATTTAGGATGAAAAATGACAATTTATGTACAAACATTTTTGAAATTAGGTTGATTCTCTAATTTAAATAAGTTAAAAGGCACCGTTAACTTTCACATATTTTTAATTTTCAACAGATTTGTGGAAACTTGTATATTTTTCAGCTAATTAGCTTAAATAACCATATTTTAAGATTGGCGTTAAGGCATTGAGAATGAAGTAAATTTTGTCTTTAAATATTAAAAAACTAATGTAATATTAACTTAAAATGCTGGACTTTCTGATTTTGTAGTAACATTAAAACTTCGAATTTAAAACATGACAATTATTTTAAGTATTCACTGCATGTTAGAAAGAAATATTTTCCCCCACGGTTTTATTCTATGCAGAACACGAAAAGCAATCAGCATATACAAGTAAAACTTTTACAAATTACATCTATATTATTATTATGTATAAATGCTTTAACAACATTTGTAATTTTTTTATACGTAGTATAAAGTAATTACTCGTATTTGGAAGGAATATAGTCAATACAAATGCTCATAAAACATTTTCAGAACATAAAACTTTTTAAATCGAAAAAGGCAGTTAAAGACAAACAAATTTTAGCATGCGATTTGTCACCAAGATAAGATTTAGTGCACAAAACTAATCACTAGAAAAGTTTGCATTACTCTACACTACATTTTCTTTGTTATGTACATCCTGCTTAGTGACATGTGCATCTATGCCTCTATGAAATTTGACAACTTCTCGATTTAAAAATGTAACTAACAATATTATTAGTCTCGGGACATAGGAAAAACTCACCTTTCAAAATTTACATCACAGAGACGTAAATTCTTTAAAATAATGCTCATTGGTAAATTTTACAAATAAACGTCATGATGGCGTCATTTTCACACTGCAAAGTTTTGCCAACCTATGCCCCGAGATTAAGTACGTATGGCGCGTCGCAAAAGTATAGTGATTCTCCAATTTCCAAAGTGAAATTAAACTCAGTTGTCATTTGTGGGTACTTATTTGATATTCGAGAGCAACATTTTAGAATATTTCATGCCATTCATTGTGTGAAAATAACATAAAAAATGCAAAGTACTCAAATCTTCAGAGGAATTCATGTTAATTAGCTTGGCAAATTAACAGTTTTTTTCATCCACGGGTGCATATGTGGAAGCCCAGTAAACAAAAATAAAAAAAAACTCTTGTCCTTCGTTTCATAATATATTTTCCTCGCAACTTGCAACTTCCTGGAGAGGAAATTACCGAAATTCAGATGCTTAAGGCAAATGGATTACCCATTAGGAAATATTGGGAAGAAATGGGAAGAAGCAGGGCAGTGATTTATGAGATTTTATCCAAAAATGGTCATTGGAGGTTAAAAAAAAGAAAAGTGGTGATATCTTAGTTTTTCTTAGTGTTTCTGAGTCAGGTTTGTCAACATGAGGATATGGTATCTCGAAGGATATAGTTCATCGTCGAATCGGGAAAAACAGGAACATTTTACTTCGGAAAATGTTACCTGGGCCCAAACTCAACAGCTACTGAAAATAAGAGTCGTTGCTCTTGGCCAGATGTCACATGCCAAGGAAGGACGAATGGATGACCACTATCTTCAAATAACCATTATCGTCTCCAATGAGATGATCACGTACCTGGATAGCCTAGATGGTTAGAACAGCTAGCATTTGAGTCATTTGAGGCTCGAGCTAGTCATTTGAGGCTCGATACTTGAAATTTCTTCAGCAGGAAGAATGGAATGGGATCTGTTAACGTTTAGAGCATCTTCATGTTTAACGAAACTACTGATATTGCTCCCCTAAATGGCAAAAAGCAATTCGAAGATCCATCACGTACTTAGTAGCCATACCTTATCAACTGCAAATATTCTCAAGGGTATAATTTCGCGTTCCAGTTGGACAATGTTAATAGAGCCATCATTCTTCAGTTTCAACCAAAGAGTGGTTTAACACTAATGATGTTACAGAAATTGATTGGTCATCGCTTAGTACCGATTTTAAACTAATGCGGCACCTTTGGGGTATGTTATTTCACGATGAGTGAGCGAATGAACGACGATGCTAAGTGCGATAGAATTGAAGATTGGGCAAAAAATGAGCAAAGCTGCAACAGGAATAAGGCAGACCTTTTGCAAAATCAGGTACACAGCATGCATGCTAAAATTTCAAACCTATTATGTATAGGAATGGCAAAAATAATATAAACGCAAGTTGAACGTTTATTTAACAGCTTTTGACTTTTGAGAGAGCTTATATGAGTATTTTACACGTGATTAGGGTTGAAAGTGTTACCCTTCGCATAGCGAAACGTTGTCCAGATTCAGCTTATCTACTGAATGAATATACATAAGTGCGAACTGTATCCTTTGTTGTTTTATTACATTTTTTAATCTGGAAGAATTTGATTTCTCGATACTTTTGAGAAACACTATGCAAGTTAATATATCTACCCCTAGAAACATGTTTATAAGTACCTTCTTTTAAATTTCCTAATTTATTTTCAAATTTATCATGTAATGAATATTACGATAAATATTATACTCGTAATGTCGTAAAATATTTATATAGATATGGACTGTAAACACCTGAAAAATATTATTCAAAATATATATTTATAATATTTTTCCTAAATTTTATAAACTGATAAAAATATTCCTTGATGGAAGAAATCGTGATCATTAAATCAGTGGTTGGTTTAAATAGTGTCTGCCTGTATACTATTTTTTATTAATTTTCAAATAGTTTAATTCCTCATGTGGGTTCTCCAATTTTTTTCTCTATTTACAAGCATATTCAAAACAGATTACGAATCAACTTTCTCTTCAGAATGCAGAATCTCAAGATGTATTTAAAATTAATAAGAATTTCTTATTCGACCACATTTTACAATCTTATAAAGCGTTCACGTTCCAACAACTTCCACTATTTAATTTTTTCATGAAATATTAAATAAGATATTTAGCTTTGAATCACATCATATTTAAATTTTAAAATGAGATCTTTAAAACTGGTTTTGACGGGAAACGACTTGAGTGCCGAATATTTGTTTTAATCAAATAGTGTAGTATACACGTACATGCATGTGCAAATGTCATGGAAATCAGTAGAAAGAAAATCAAGCGATAATTAACTGACGATCTAAGTGTTTCAGACATATTCAAATGATGGATAAAAAGATATCTGATACCAATTATCCATCACACAAATATAGAATTTGAGAGTTTCTTTGTTAATAAAAGACGTAAGAAGTGATCGGTGTCTGTCTAATCTGAACACAGCCTTCATAAATCATATTTTATGATTTATTTATAATTAAATATGAATAGCATATCCCCATGTTTTTAATTTCATCGCTACCGTATAAATAAGCAATACTGTTTACTCTAATCCTATATTATTTTATTTTTAAAGATATTAGTTATTTTTTTGGCCCTAAGGAGAAAAGCTAGCTAACAATCCCTGTGTATTGTTTGTCTAAAATCTTAAATAACTAAATTATGTCATCATTAACGATTTATCGTGATCTGATAAGTCAATTTTCAAAATTATGAGCAGTAATTGCAATGCATGCATTATCAATAGTGAAAATATACTGAATCCATTAATGAAATTCACTAAATATAATTATTTTCGCAGCATAATATGCGGGTATGTCAATAAGTATCCGCACATTCTCTGTAGTCATTTGTCGGTTCGCTATACTGCTTTCTGCACATGCAGGTCGAGAGTGCTCTTCGGTGAGTTGTTTTGGGACTGGCTTAGAGAGACTTTATGAAAACCAAGCCTGTTACGGATGTCATTAGCAGAACAATCCAAAGCTAATTTGCATATAATTTGCCACTTCAACAATAGTCACACGTCGGTTGGTCCGAATCATCGTACAGACTTGTTCGACGTTGTCATCATTAGTACATATGGAATATGGATAGACGTCCTGATCTTCCTTCCATCTCAATGATAGGACAGTTTATGAACATGTCAACCCATTCGTATACACTTCTTGGCTAAGCATTGGCCCCATTTCGTGCTTAAAGCCATGTATGGATTTTGACACCCGATACACCTTCAGACTAGAAAAACCTGGACCACACAGACCTGTTTAAGGGGTCTCACGACCCTTAAATGTTCAAAAAATTCGATTTTGTGAAAAAAATATATGTTATAGCCTGAACAATTCTGTACATTTAAAAAAAAACCGCATTAAAATACACCTCTTAGGTCAAGAGATATGATTAAAAATTAAAAGCCACTTTTGGGATTTTCCAGTTCTGACGTCAGCTGTTTGTGTCAACATTGATTTAAAGGTCCACGTGATAGTGGATGTTTACGCAGCTGCGTTTTCTGCTGATTGTATAATTCGTAAAGTTGCGGGTGAATACGTTGTAGCTATGTTTTAGCCTCACTATTTTATTTTTAGTCGGTGCAAAGTAGGAAGACTGTTCCTCAACTTAATGTTTTTCAATCGCAGTTGAAGCATCGTCGTTCCATGTGTTTGATTGACTGCGTTGTGTTCTCGATTTTTAAGCGAAGGTGCTAATTTACGTACAATTTATTATTATTTATTTTATTAATTAGTTTATTACTTAATTTTTTAATAATACATCATTATGGCTGAAAAAGAAACGCCCTTCTGGAAAGCGATCGAAGAAACGTCGTTTCCACGGGAACAGATTTACGGTTAGGAAATCAGAATTGAATTCATCACTGTCCACTAATGAACAGAATATTGTGTCTGAACAACGTGAAAGTGCGTCAAAAAGAAAATTACGTGAGTCCCTAAATTCAGAGAATATATCTAATGAAGTGAAACCATTTCAAGGTTACCTTATTATTGATAAAGACATACTGTTTGATTTTTTTAAGGAAAACTTAGTGTGCAAAACATGTTCTAAAAGTGTGCGTGTATCTGAACAAAAAATAATGGGATTATTTTCTTCAATTATAATGAAATGCAACAACTGCAGAACTGATAGAAAGTTGTACAATTCCAAACTGATTGGTGACAGAAAAAATATCCCTGATATAAATAGACGTGTCGTCTATGCAATGCGGTGTATTGGACAAGGACTAGAACCACTCAAAACATTTTGTGGTGTGATGGATTTAGGTTATCCTGTTACTCAAAACGCCTATGACAGTATATGTAAGCATATTAATGAGGCTTCAAAAATTGTTGCTGTTAAAAGTATGCAGGCTGCTGCACTGGAGGAAGCAAGTATTACAGGTTCAGATTTAATAACCGTCAGTGGTGACGGTTCTTGGAAGACCAGAGGACATACTTCCCATATAGGTGTGTGCACTGTCATTGGTGCTAACTGTGGCAAAGTCATAGACTTGGAAGTGTTATCCTCAACATGCAAAGGTTGCGAAAGATGGAAAGGAAAATGCAGCGGAAAAGATTTTGAAGAGTGGCAAAGGAAACATTCTCCTAGCTGTCAGAAAAATCATACGGGGTCTTCGAGCAAGATGGAGGTAGATGGAATGAAAAATATTTTCTTCAGAGCAGAAAAAGAACGAGGAGTAAAGTATGTGAATTATATTGGAGATGGTGATACGAAAACATTCTCCTCCATTTCTGCAAGCAAACCATATGGCGACATCACGGTACAAAAGCTGGAATGTGTAACACACGTACAAAAGCGAATGGGAACTCGTTTAAGAAAGCTCAAGCAGGACTACAAGTCAAAAAAACTGGAAGATGGCAAAAGCTTATCAGGAAGGGGACGATTAACAGATGTCTTGATAAATAAATTAACCTCTTTCTATGGCAACGCAATTCGCCAAAATTCTACATCTTTTGATGATATGCGCAAGGCTATCTGGGCTGTGTATTTTCACATTCGATCATCTGATAATGAACCTTTGCATACATTTTGCCAATATTTACCAATATTTATTTAAAATGTGATAAAATATGTTTTCTTTCAGATATAATTGCACAAAAATACCTTTATCAGTTAAACTTTTGATAAAAACTTATTTGTTTTGTAGTTAAATCTTTAATATAGGAACCTGGGGTTTTTAATAATTGTCAGATGCAACACATTGATATTTTTAAGTGTTATTTCATAAATATTTGCCAATATTTACTTAACGTTTATTAATATATATATATGTTAAATTATTGAACTCTAATCATAGTATTAATTGAATGTTTTTATGTTTTAATGGGGTAAGTAAGTCTTGAACAGATTTACGATCAGGCCAAGTATGAATTTTGACGTGTCAAATAAGTAAAATTTAAGCATTATGTCATAAATATTTGCCAATATTTATTTAAAATGTGATAAAATATGTTTGATTTCTGATATAATTGAACAAAAATATCTTTATCAGTTAAACTTTTTATAAAAAAATCATTTGTTTTGTAGTTAAATCTTTAAACACCTATTTCTCAAAATGAGATTTTTTAGTGTTACGCGCATGATATCTCTAAACCTTTTGAAGTTAGATGTATGAAATTTTGCATTTGCAGTTATCTTGTTATAATAAATAATTGGGACTATAGTCTTGGAATTCCTTACATATTTTTATAATTTAATAGGCTAAATATGTGTTGAAATTAATGAAAAAATTGCTATATAGTATACATTTTCACAAAAAATTGAAAAATGTCTACAATTATAAAAATTTATTGTTTAATAAAATGTATAAACATTCTTCTTCTTAAGAAATGTAAAAGTTAACCTTTTGGAAAAAAGCTTTTTCTGTAAGCATGCGCGTAAGTTAGGTCACTTTCAACGACTTGAAAATAAAGATGATGAATTAACATTTTTTTAAAAATATTTCTGATTATATTTTCAAATATTTTGAACTGAATAACAATAAAATAAATATTAAAGGACTAACAAAAAAAATTGGACATTTTCATTTGTAAAATAATGAGTTGTGCAAAATCGAAAAAAGAGAAAAAATTCTGTCTCTCGTACTGTTTAAGGGTCGTGAGACCCCTTAACTTTGTTGCAAACGGAAGGTGGCGGGGCCGAGCAACAGCAGCAAAACGAACTGAGAGATGAAGTCAAACTTTCAATAATCGAAGGCAAGGACACGTACTCTCGACTTTTCGTCGCAGAGACGAGTACGGTCAGTCGACAGGGAAAGTGCGGGTACTTTTTGACTTATCGTATGTGCATACGCGAAAGCAGTAACTATAACGAAGAATTTCGCTATATTCCTTTTAGGTTACTAAATTAACGTTAAATCTTAGTTAAATTAATTAAATACCTCAATTTGCTAGTGTTCCTAATAGTCACTTGCTTACTTTAAGTTGGTAAAAGTGTTTGAAAAATAGCACAGTTTAATTTTTAGTTGGTCCCCCCAAAGTGTGGGAATCTCGCTGATTATCTTTAAGCTTAAGATAATTTTGTGTTCTGGGAACACTATTTACAATCGCCACATCTGGGAAAATAGCCCATTAAAATCAGTCCGTTTCTTTTGAAAATGTCCTGTGGATCTTTAGAATTGGATTCCTTTTATGTATCGGCTAGGTTTCTAAAAAGAGCGGATATTTAGACTCCCGGCAGTACGCTTAAATTGCACTGTAATTGCTATGTAAAGCCGCCGTTAATTTACAGCCGCTCATTAATTTAATTTTGCCGATCGACTGTCACCTTGTTAAACGCCGACATATTTATCCATCTGTTAAAAAGCTTCCGGGCACTTGCTAACGGTGGGAATCTGACCACGTGGGTAGGAGAGGACGCGTTCTAGTTGTCTCCTTCTCTCTTCCAATTAAAAATTGCGCCTCCTACGGTACTTGAAGGCTTGACCAATAGGGTGTTTGCTCCATTCGCGCTCTCCGCCGTTGGCGTTAGTATTGTTCCGTTTTTGGCGATAAATCGCTCTACCCTGTTCTACCGGCTAATCGTACGGGAGGAGCAAAAAAACTCCGCCGATCCTGTACGCTGTCTCTTAGCTACTTTTCCCTACGCTTGCGTGGCTTGGCGATTTTTTCTAGTGTTCAGGTATCCTTCTTCCCTGTCTTCTCCTGCTTCCTCGGTGGAAAAAATTCAGAGCCATATTCTCTAAGACAGAAGTTTGTCTTTAAATTGTATACGTTTAAGCACCCCTTCAGTTCTTGGCCCTGGCCTCGACTGTATTGGGGGGCTATTTTATAATATATCAGACTTGCTGTAGTTTAGACATGAACGGTCATTCTATTTCGTTAAGCTCAAGTTGAACTGAGCTCATCTTTCACTCTGTATATACTTTTTATGTATTCAAGAACCGATCAAGGCTTCCGAAGTGAACTTCAATAAATAACTGTCGACCTAATAATTGGCTTGCTTCCTTTTTTTTGTGTGTGAATTTGGTTCCCGGATTGCAGAAGACGATGGCGCCGCCTGAGGGTATTGTGGTCACATCATGCTAATCCCACTATACAACGACGTTACCGGCCAACATATCTACTGAAGCTAGTTAGGCTTCTAAATCCCACATCACGTTGTATTGAAAAGCGGTTATCATCATCGAAGTAATTTTTAACTTGTTCCTAGCTCCACGAACTTTCTTGACTGGGTTCATCGGTTTCTTCTTCGACATATACTTTCGGCCATATTCTTCATCGAGATAGACTCAGTGCCGTGCCGCTTCCTTTTCCTACCACTAACTAAGGTGTAATTCTACAATATAGAGATAGACATTATTTCCTTCATTAGAGAATGATGCCGTTCCTATTTTATCTCTACAAACTAAGGTACAGCTTCAGTCTTCAGCACAAACTAAAGTGCTGTTCCCATTTCGACAGTACAGTAACCAAACTCATAGATAAACAATTAAAGGTAAATAAAAAATAAATATTTAGAATATTGAATTCTGGTATCGATAAACTTGAATATATAACAGTAGAAAAGTGGATAAAACAATACGCACCTGGGGGTCTATTTATGAATAAAATTCAAATATGTTAGTTTGTTTTATATTGAGGAAAAGCAAATCCAATGAAAGGAGGAAATATTGCTAATATGCTTAGAAATTCAGCTCTATGTTTTCCAAATCTATATTATATGATTATATGTACGATTTTAGAAATCAATGTGTTTGATACATAATGAAATTACATAAATTGTCTGTTTTTATAAAATATTTGTAATGTATGTTATACTTTCAATATATGGTATATACACATATTACCCTATGCATTCCACTAATTTTCTGTTGAATTTTTAGTTTTATTTTAAAATCGCAGAACATTTAAAAAAATGATGTAAAACATATATTTTGTATTTTTAAAAAAGTTATATCATGTAATTTGAAATAACACACGAATAAAACATGCCTTTACGAACACAAAATTGTTACAAATTCTAAGGGATTTTGAGTTTGCTATGAAGTGGGAAAGATATATATATATATATATATATATATATATATATATATATATACATATATATATATATATATATATATATATATATATATATATATATATATATATATGAAATAAATTTAAAACCCTTTTTACTATTTAACACGCCCTTTCCAAATTCTTCATCTTAACGCAACAGAATACCGTCCCTTAACCTTGGATCGCGACCTAAATCCAAACCGAAATAATTTATTAGTTTTTCCCCTAAAGCCACGCGCGGAGCATTACATAACAGTTATATAAGATCGAACCGGGTCGAACATTCGAAAACCATCACCCCATATGACGCGACTTAATCACGTGACCATTTCTGACAAATTAGAAGTTTGATAGACCCGTACTCGGGCGGGAGATTTTCGCGCCTCGGTAGTCTTTTTTGTCTGCTCTCAACCTAACATGACGTGATTTTGAGTTCTCCGTGAAATAACGCGCGGCGTTGCGTCGCCGGGATTCTTCCCGATAAACGGCCCCCGAACGATACTTTTCACGCATGTTAATCCTAAACTAAGTATGTAGTGTTTAGATAGTGAAGTATATTTCATCATGAAAATACTGTGAAAATAAAGAGACGTTAAGCCAGAACGTAATGTCTGTATTATTCGCCTGGATTGTCTTCCTACGCCTTTCCCGGTCACTCGCCATTACTTGTTCCGGTACGACTACACCCCAATCCAAAAAACTAGGAAGTACGAGCTTGTTGAGCTTCGTCCGGTCAAGGATATTACATTTAAGTCGGCAAGGATAGTTACCTCTGCCAACAAGAGTTCCAATGGATTCACAGTACATTATGACTTTCAAGCCTGTGATGTTTTTATCGAAAACTGGGACCGATTTTTCCCCCTACTTTCTTCGTGAGTGTTTGGCTACCCAAGGTCGAGCGCATTTCGGAGTTTTCAGAGTCTCGTTCCAACAGTTTCGTTTTTAGTCGAATGTTTCGACCAGATTTTTCCTCCGCCAATGTTTTCATTCTGCGTCTCCAAAAAGTGTGATCGTCAATCAGTGCTTCGGCGTACTGTGAAAGAAGAAAAATTTAGTGCGTGTCAAAAATTCGAACGTCGGCGCTGGTTTTTATTTTCGTGGTGATCATGCTTCAAGTCGTCATGTCTCGTGATTTTTGTGTTTTCGTGATGTGTCAGATGTTTGAGTCCGGCATAATTGTGACAATGACGTTGATTTGGAAACGGAGGAGGAAGAAATATTGTAAACTTATAAGTAAAACCAAAGCATTAGAGAAAACTCTCGGACATCGTGTAAATTTAGAGGAATGACGCCAAGGACTTTTACGCGATTAAACCAATGTGCTGACGATTTCATTTTCTAAGTAAATTGAATATTGATTTTAAAATAGTAATAAAAAATTAAAATATGATATACGGATTCTAAAGGTGAGTTAATATTTGTGAAGTAGTTTTAAAAGTGAAGTGTTTTTAAGTGAGTTACATTTTAATAAAAAAATGTTATGAGTGTATTTTAATGTAGTGAATAAAATGTTATTGATATTATATGTTTTAAATTTAGTAATAGTAGAATTGTGCTAGTAAAGTTCAATAAATGTGGGTAAATTAACATAATTTATCAAGTAAATAATGACTTGAAGTTTTGAACAAAGCATGAGTAATTTCGACATGCTTCCTCAATTCACATATGGTTCTGAGTTTTTAAGTTGATTATTATGTGATTATGAAAAGTACATGAATAATAATGAGAAAGGAAGTTTTCTGAATTTTATAATAGGAAAAGTTGAAAATTTACAATATAAGGATGTGGTAATAATTTGATTCCATACTTTAAGATCTAATTTGCTTTTGATATATTTTAATAACCTCATTTATTGTGCATTTTAGTGCCATTGATTGATTTTTAGTGTGTTATGAGATATTAAGTGCTATTAATAAATTGAAGAAGATATTAATATTTAGGATGATCATATTTTAGTGATTTAGTATGTTATGTTGTTATATGCACAGATGAGAAATAATATTTAGTGTCAATTCCAGTGGTTTAATGTTTACATTTTTGCTTTGAAATTTTGTGGTACATATATTGCATAGAGATGGACTGAGATAAATAAAACTGTTTGAGAGTTTTTGTTAAACTAGGACTGAGAAGTGGTTAATAACCTAAGATAAACTTTGTTTGGACTTTTAAACGAATATTCTCAGGTACATCAAGTTATCAAGTGTATATTTAAAATATTTTGATATTCTTTATTTTATAATAACAATTTTGATATTTTTGAATTATGATGGGCCTTAGCTATTTAATAAGTGATGATTTTTTGTATCCGGATACTCTCAACAATAAACAATATGGTTACACCTTAAGAGGAGATCAGGCCATCCATTCAAAATAAAAATATGAAAGATAAATGTGAATTCCTTGATATAAGTTAAAGTGATCCTGTATTTCACGATTTTGACATTTTAAAATTTTTTTCCCTAATTTACCCTATTATCTTAAGAATATGCACTCCTCTAAACTAAATTTGAATATTGAAGAAAACTAACGATTTAAAACAATTTGCACCGAATAAGTTTGCATAAGTTAACCAATTTTTTTTTCCAGTAACCCAACCTCAACTTAATTGAAATTTAATTCCTTGTGAGTCGGTTCGACCCCGACCACAAATATGATATAATACAAATCCCAATTGAGTCGGTTAGACCCCGACCATAATTTAATACAAATCCTTTGTGATTCGGTTCGACCCCGAACGCAAAATAATCTACGACCAACCCAACACAATGGTAGCTCAGTGGGCCTGAGTTTAGTGCGTTTTCACCGGGCCTCTGCGGAATATCACACCGCAGATTGTCACATTTGGAGACCTAGGCTAAGTTCATTGCTCCAGTAGTATAAATCCATTTCTTCCTAACTTAAAAAACAATAATGTTGAGTGTTTTGGTTGACTGAGAATTCTAACGCAACTTTCAAGAGAATTATTTTTAAAACCCTGTTATTCCTAATTAATTGAAAAGTGTATTGCCAAATTACCTTTATTCAATTTTGTCAAATTGTTTACTGTGTTGAACTGTATTTTTACAATTTTTTTATTAAATTGTTTCCATGGTGCATTTGAAAAAAATTATAGTAGAAAAACCTTTGAAGATAGTAACCAAGAATTTAACTAATTAACTTTAATATCCACAATGAAGCCTAAACCTGAATAATGACCAACCTCGTGAACCAGAGATCCTTTTTCCTTTCTGATTTTTTTGGGGTGCCTAACACCTCTTGACTCCATTTTTGATGGTTATACTCTGTGTGTTGTCTACATAAATTAAATAAATTGAAAAAAAATCTATATTTTAAACTTCCTCTTACAAAACCTATTATATGTAATATTTCTGGATCTCATGATAAAAACCCAAATAAGACAATTTTAATTCCTTTTTGCCTTTTTGAAACTTTGTGTACTTATATTTTTTTAAACAATTGTTATGAAGTAGTGTGGTCCATGATAACCATATTTTTTTTTATTATTTCATTTGTAAGTGTAAACTGAATTTTTTTGTGATTTAGTGTGTTTTAATAAGTATTTTTTTCTCATTTCATTTTAAGTGTATATCAATTTTGTTGTGAGTTTGAAATAATACCATATTCATCTTAATATGTAAGTTAAGTGCATTGATATTTTTTTTTTAATTTTTGTTTAGTACTAGTTTATGCTATTTTGTGTAAGGCATGACCTGAGCAGACACACAAGAATGTTAGTACCACTAAATTTAAATTTGTCAACCCTTGAGTCAAAATTTTATTCCAAATTACTCCTCAAAATTTTAGTCCCAATTACATTTTGATATGCGGATCTCGCCTGATGGAGAGCCTTGCTGAAGGAGTCGGCCCTTCACGCAAGTCTTTTCCGGAGGGGGGGAAATTGAAATAAATTTAAAACCCTTTTTACTATTTAACACGCCCTTTCCAAATTCTTCATCTTAACGCAACAGAATACCATCCCTTAACCTTGGATCGCGACCTAAATCCAAACCGAAATAATTTATTAGTTTTTCCCCTAAAGCCACGCGCGGAGCATTACATAACAGTTATATAAGATCGAACCGGGTCGAACATTCGAAAACCATCACCCCATATGACGCGACTTAATCACGTGACCATTTCTGACAAATTAGAAGTTTGATAGACCCGTACTCGGGCGGGAGATTTTCGCGCCTCGGTAGTCTTTTTTGTCTGCTCTCAACCTAACATGACGTGATTTTGAGCTCTCCGTCAAATAACGCGCGGCGTTGCGTCGCCGGGATTCTTCCCGATAAACGGCCCCCGAACGATACTTTTCACGCATGTTAATCCTAAACTAAGTATGTAGTGTTTAGATAGTGAAGTATATTTCATCATGAAAATACTGTGAAAATAAAGAGACGTTAAGCCAGAACGTAATGTCTGTATTATTCGCCTGGATTGTCTTCCTACGCCTTTCCCGGTCACTCGCCATTACTTATGCCACTACGACTACATTGAGATTGCAATCCTGGTTATGCGACTACAAGCCGTCCAGCTTCTCCATCCATATCATTACATATATATATATATATATATATATATATATATATATATATATATATATATATATATATATATATATATATATATATATAGTATATATTCATTCCAATTCGAGAAGGTGAGGAGCGCAAGAGTCTTCAAAAATACCAAATTAACCAAACAAAAACCATATGCCCAAAATGTTTTCTCTTTCTACTATTCACCATATATGTAAATACACAGTACCCATTACATAAAAGTAATACAGGGGTTTTTAATAAAATAGTGTTTTATGAATTTTATAAAATGGACATCAGTAGCGTTAATTCATACATACACACAGGCACAAAGGTAAAAAAAAATGTGCATACCCAAAAGCACTATTTAGATAATAGTAATAATATTTAGTTTATGAAATTTTCTTAACAATTCGGCAGAATATAATATTTTGAAAATTGAATGATTTTTTTCCCACGAATCCACTTTTAAACTATTATTCTTGTAAAATAAAATCGAAGAAACTTGAGGCTAAACTGTCTGTAATAACTTAAGGTTCAAGAAACGTCGGGTTATTACGGTATCAGGGAAAATATGACCTCTTAACATGGAAGGAAATTATGAAATGCCTCCACAGTAATTCTTATCTTTTTATCTTGGAAGATATATTATCAGAGAGGTTTTTCAGAATAATTTATTTCCAAACAGTTCGTGCTGATACGTGAAAGCCGTAGGCAATAA
Source organism: Dolomedes plantarius (assembly GCA_907164885.2). Lineage (NCBI taxonomy): Eukaryota > Metazoa > Arthropoda > Arachnida > Araneae > Dolomedidae > Dolomedes > Dolomedes plantarius. The sequence goes on from OU015493.1 coordinate 34,909,725, forward strand.
AACTTGCAGAATTGTTCTTTCCACTTTAACCGAATTATGCTTTTGTTGAATATGTAGATATAAATACATGAATTCAAAACGAGAAAGTTTTGTAACATAGAGCGTTTTCACATAAAATGGTGTAAAATATGTTAGTATTATGCATGTTATAAATATACTGCTATTTCGTTGAAACTACGAAATACTCAGTTTTTTGATAGATATAAGTTTAACTTTTTTTTTGTCGGAAAATAAAGTTATCTGTGCAGTTTAAAGCAAAATAAGAAATTATAATTTCGTTTACGAGAGAAATGTGTACTTACAAAGCAATTAGATGAAAGATTATTTTTTGAATATTTGATTTATTTAATGAGTCAATATTGTATGTTATAAATATAATTTTATAGTAAAAAAATGATTAGTTGCATTATGGATGTTCTTATGCAAATGCATTTCTCTGTTTGATTTTTTAGTGTGTGTATATTACATAACTATTGAAATTAATTAGTTAAAGTTAATTGTAAGAATTTTAATTGTAACTGAATACTTGTACTTATGTAATTTTTATTTGTTTATTGTAATATTGTAAATGAATGTAGATGTATATGAAAAGAGGATATGATTGTATAATGTGAAAAAATTAAGTATTATTGCAATTAAGTATGTGATATTGTACTGAAAATTGTTAATGTTAACTGTTGATTAATCTTTCGAACAGAGTTGCCTCAGTGAAGCATAGCAGAGTCTTGATAAGAAAAATAATATGACTCGAAGGACAGTCAAGTTAAAAAAAGAAAAGTTTATTCACATTTAGAATAATTAACACAGCGTTGGGTAACTTACCCAAACAGCTTGAAAGCATATATAAGTCAAGTCAAGGCAATAAAAAATGCCCAATGCTCTCTGCTCTCAAGTATGTACTCCCTTTTTATACTTGAGTACTTACGTACAATTTACATATCGATTGAAGGAGCTAGTATCGATACAAAAAATATAAAAACACAAAAACGGAGTTGTGACCTCACTCCTTCAAACTGGCGTCATACATACAGTATGACGCAACTTACTATAGAAATGGGAAGTGTAAAGAACCGGGTTATTAACATTAACTATAAGATGCTTGTTTCGCAAGTGGATACATGTATGTTTGTAAATACTTATACGCTGTTATATGAAGTTGTTAATGTCTTTATGTGCGTTAATTGTATTGTAATTGTGCATGTAAATTTGCAAATATACTTAAGTTGTTAGTGGAAATGTATTGTTGTTATAGGTATGTCTTGAAATGTGTAGGTGTACGTGGATACTTCTGTTTGGATATTTATCAGCAGAAGAATGTTGAAAATGCTTTCTATAACTGTAAAAATTGTACCTAATTATCGAATACCTACTTATTTATTTATTACATAATTATTTAATAGTTATTGAAAGAAATGCATTAATATTTTTTGCTCGGATAATAACTGCTGCAAAAGGAAACTTGAGTCAAATAAAGAGGGAAAAAAAGTTAAGTGCTGCACAGGAAGGTGTTATTTTGGCAATGTAAGTAATTTTCTAACTATTTGGGGATTTACCCCCAGGAGTTTAGAGTTTTATTGAGGTGTTTGGCCTGGACAGATGTTTGACTTGTCCAGTGCTACCAATTGGGGCACTTTAGCAGGTTTGCTGTCGAGCGATTAGTTTTCAGATGTTCTGTATGCCGTAAGGCGGGACAGTGAATTTATTGAATTAATATAATTTTACCAGATTGCTCAGAAAAGGTCATTTTTCTACTTTACGCTTACCTTCTTATTTAGCACTCACTTGCGAATCTACAATTTCTTTAATAAATTTATCTAAATCAGGGGTTCTCAAGCGTTTTCCTACATCGACCCCTTTTAAAAGAATGATTTTCTTCTTCGACCCCTTTTGCAACGGTGCTTCAGTGATCCAGTAATCAGTCCTTAACGTATTTAATTAAGTTTATTTTCACACCTATTTACACATCTACAAGATTTAATAAACTGAGGGTGTTAATTATTAGGCAAGCCCAATCCTTACAGAACTTACATTTTCATTCGCCTGTCAAAGACTACTGGAAAAACGAAAAACTTACATTTCGTGCGGTGCTCACACAGCACCCTCTAGCGGACAAAAGAAGAAATCCGCAACAACCCCCACACATTTTTCTCTAATATGCAACACGCAACATAATTAAAATACTAATAATTGCACATAAAAAACTTAAAGATAACAATTTGACTAAGAATATGAATAAAAAATTAGAAAAAAAGTGGTTCATTAGGTTTATGTTTTATTATATTTTTGCTATTTTAATTTTTATTTTCACAAATATAAACAATATTTCAGAAATACAAGAGTGTAATTGCACAAAAGTTCGATTTCAATTAATGTGGTGGTTGTGCTTGATACATTGATACAATTTTTTAATGTCTGGGATTGAAATTGCTTATATTCGTATAGTCACAATAACTTGCATAACGAATATAAATATATATTTTACTATACAATTTCACATATGTAATTACAATGCAGTTTCATTCGACACATATACAAAAGCGCAATGTCATTCAACTTTAGATGGGTGAATTACTCCTCCCTATGCAAATCTGTATTTATAGATATTAAAACGGATGTTATTATCTAATAATTACATTCCTAAAAAATTAATTAAATCTTAAAACAGAAAAATTTATCATCGACCACCAGTAGACCCCTGGAATACTGTAGTCCCTTTTTAAACTTCCATCGACCCCCAAGGGGTCGACCTGGACCCCGTTGGGAATCCCTGATCTAAATACATCAAGGGTCCGGTAACGAAGAGATTTTCAATCCATATTTTATGTTATACCTGATCATGTTGGACGTGACAAAAAGTATAAGGTGGTTTTGGATGCCAATATTTATCAGCCAAAGACAGCTCAAAGCATTGCAGTGATTTATGGGGTCCATCACACTTTATTATTGAGAATGACTGCTAAAATACAATTTAAAAAGTGTTTTGTCACATTTTAGGAAAATTATCATGGTCAGGTCCCTAAAATGTCGCCATTTGGTTTTAAATGCCAATACTTAGGAGCAAAAGATAGTTCACTCGACATTTCCTAAGAGTGAACTATCTTTTGAACTATGTTTTTCACCCGTAAATCACTGTAATGTCGAATGAACGAAAGATAGTTCACTCGACAGTACAGTGATTTGCGGGTACAGCATAGTTTATTATTCATAATTAGTGCTGAAATGGAACTAAGAAAGAGTTTGGAGGAAAAAAAGCACTTACGTTTCAATTTTAAACATATACCTAAAGCTGTTTTTTCTGGATTAACAACTTATGGTTACAGTGAACAAACCCTAATGGATTCGCTCACCTCAATGTTAACCTATGGAGAAAATTTATCCAAGGATTGTCGACTTGGATTGAAATATATTTAAAAAAAATTGTAACCCGTAATAGAGAAAGAAATTTTACACCTTGGAGCATTTTTCGCTTAAAAAATAATGAAAATAATATTTCAAAATTTAAACTATTCGGGGAAAAATCTGGCATAGTGTATTTAAAATGCTCTTAAATTCCTTTGGTGGACAACATTTATAAGATGAATCCTTTTGCAAGGTGCAGAAAAGTCAGGCTATCTGAAAATTTCATCTTTATTCGATTATCAGCATTTATGTAGCTGTGTAGACAGAAGACAAATTTTTTCCATAGCTTAACATTGAGGTGAGGGAATCCTATAGGGTTAGTAGGCAGTAGCTTTAAAGTAATGCTTTTATATACAATTGCTTTTACATAAACTTTTATACACACCATCCCAAGAATTAATGACTTTAATCTTTAATTAATTTCAATTAGATGGGGAACCATTGGTGATATCAAACCAAAAATATGAAAAAAAACTTTTGAACGGTAAGTTAATATCAAAATTTGATACTTTAATGATTTAGATAATCAAAAAGGCTCTAGGGGTATGGTAAGAAACACGCCAAGCCAAGGAATAGGTAATCTCATTAGCAAATTCTGGATCAGGAGATACTTTTAAATGTATCGAATAAATATGATACTATTGAGTTATAGTTAAAAATAGCAATCAGTTTTAAAATACATGCAACCTTTTCGGATATCTTTATTTATATAAAATTTAAATATTTACTTTGAATAGCCTCATTGAACACTTTCTTTGGCTGAACAGAAGAAGTAAAACGTACCTGAGTGAAACGATTCTTTTGATAGCATTAGGGATAATTTATCGTTTTCTGCAGTTCCTAAATTATTGCTAAATGCAAGAATGTCGCTGTAAGAAATGATCTTAGGGACGCAAACCCCTTGTCACCGAACACTTCATTTATGAAAGTATTGTTAATAAAAAAAATATTACAAAAGAATCCGTTCGTGCGGACTATGTCAAAAGCTTGTTAGTGATGCAAAAATTCCAGTAAAAGAAAAAAGCTCATTATGCTGCAGTAGTATGGAAATTTTCTGTATCCATCTGTCTGATCTTGTTTTACGTTTCCCGTTGATGCAGTGTGTTCGTTTTTTCTTCTTTTTGTAACAATTTTTCTGATTAAAGGGGACGTTTAAATATGCAAAATAATTTAATTCGCTGGAAACAATGGCTGCGTCTGGAAACAGCAGATAGGATCCCTTACAGCTTGCTATCGGTAAGAGCGTTTCATTTTAGTTGTCAGACTGCCAAAGAAAGACATTAGAGTGAGAAAAACCATGTGTGCAAGACTTAAATATATATAACTATATGTGTATATTTAATGTGAACTTACTGCATGCGAAAAAAAATTTAACATTCGCTTTCGACTTTTGTTATTAATTCTGTTCCACGTAACAAAAAACCCTGATTATGCTCCAAGAAATAAAAATTCGTCGAGATGAAACCGTCTCTTCTTAATTCCGTCGGATCTTAATTTCTCTCCAGCGTGCCTGCATCCATTTGCCAGACACTCATTTTGCTGAAAACAACGACCACTACCGTGCTCAAACTCTTTGAATCCCCCTACCTGATGGACCATCAGCTACCTAGGTCATAATCCGTTGTGAACATTATATATATATATATATATATATATATATATGTGTGTGTGTGTGTGTGTGTGTGTATACAATTGAACAACTGTCAAATATATAAACTACGTATATCGAATTGTATAAATCACGTAAATGTAAGATACAGTATACGCGAAAAAATTTACAATTTAACATAAATTTTTCGGTCTCACAAATTCACTACATCCGGAAAGTTAAACATTTGCATAGAGTACAAAAGATAACACAATACTTTAATTAAATGTTTGATATCTAAATTAATGATTAGTTATAGTTTGATTTTAATTGAACGAAATTGAATACCTTAATAAGTAGTAAAGAATACGCTTCAAAATTACAGCATTTTTCTTCATTCAGCTCAAGATTAAACTTTATGTATCAAACAGCTTGTCACTGAGTTTAAAATCCATTTATGAAATTAAAAGTATTACTTTCGGGATAACAATTCATTTGCTGTCATTATATCAAATTTCGCGCTGATAAATTGAATTATGCCTTTCACCATTATGAGTGTAATTTCATATTAGTCAAAATAAAACTGAAGGGCACTCAGGTACCATGTCATGCATAATTTACGTACGATGGAAATCGTCTTTAATGAAACGTAATTGAACTTAAATCTAACGATTAATCCTTAATGATAATTGCTTGTTTCACCGTACATATGCAGATATCCCTGTTAACAGAGGCCTTCAATACTTCTTGATATGTTCGCATCATTAGTTCAAAAATTGGAATAAATAACGAGCCCTATAATTAGATAATTTTACAGGGGTCTGATTACAGTGATTACAAATATAATTAGATTATATAAGACTTCGTGTAGTTGTTACACTGTTTAGCGTAGAAATATTTTTGACTAAGTTATTCTTGAAAGAATTTCGATTTTTGCAAAATGCTAGGGACATGTGTGCTTTTCAAATGTACGACTTACGCCATTTTCAAATATTTCGTGCTCAAGAAAAGTTACAAACACCATTTCTTGACTCTATGATGAAAAAAAACTTTAAAAACATGGGAAATCTTTACCGTTGTTTATTTGCTGTAGAAATGTAATGGATTCTCGATTTGATTGTTTCTTATTGATATTACGTATGATTCAATTTAATGAACATGATTGTACACAGCGGAATGCCTGTAACTCACCTATTTAACTGTGTTATATTGAAAATATTTTCTAAATATATAATTATATGTAAGCAGCTTAAACGTATATTTTCTACAGATAAAAATAATTATAACAGATGTAATTCTATAATCTATTTGATATTGCCTCTTCCATCCAAAGACTGGAGCGTTATAAAACATACATGCCAACACTCACAGACATACGAGAATTTCATTCATCCTGAATGACAAGTAATCGTGCATACAGTGTCCGGGTTTACATATTAAAGCGATAAAAAATCTAGATTATTAAACAAGGGATAAATGTGTAGCATGCGGTTTTTGGCATCCATGGAAGCGTTTTTTTGATTTGTACAATCTGATGGAGATGTAGGTAATGGTGCGGGTGAACGAGGTCTATGGGGGCGATATTCTTCATTTCCTTTTACAGCTTGTGGCTCTTAAATAAATCTTAGTTCATCATCGGCTCCAGAATTGGATTCCAAGTCATCAAATGCCCTTGAATCATCCATACTACTTTGTTTCACTAGAATTTGTCTTTAAAATGGTCTATTGATTTTACGCTGTTGCTGAGTTTCTATTCGATTAGCAGCAGATGCAAGTGGTGATGCAGCTCTCATGGTTCGAGTGACTTCATTTGTATCCGACTGGGACAGGAGGCAAACCTTTTTCAGCTCGATATCTAGATCGATTTTCTCTTAATGTTTCTGTAACACCTTGAGAGACTAAAATTGTTTTCCACAAAAACAGTAGAATCTTCTTAATGGGGAAGTGACGAGCACTACCACGGCAATATCGAGTAACCGTATAATTCCTTTTGGAAATTATCTGTAGCAATGAACTTCCTCTGAATAATTATCCATTGAGACCCGCATAACTTTGACATATCTTTGGTATATCAAACACTCAAAATTGTACGCAAGTCACTGCTATCTCCAAGACTAACAGCTGGTTTCCCCAGCTCTGATGTAGCTGCACTACTTTTTTTTCGGGATTTAGAAGTTGAACAAAAGTGTAGACTACTCTATATTTATAAAGTAGGAATACATTGTTTCGAGCCGATTCAGACTGTTGCTCCAGCATCAAGCATGCACCAAAGACCCCTTCCACTAAATACAGAATGGCCCGAGGAGTTTGCATTCAAGTAGACCTTTGAGACATTTCAATAGAGTCGAGAAGACGCAAAATGGTTTTATCCTTTTCGCAACTGTTTAAACACCGACTCTAATATAATGGAATCTCTTCTACCCGCTTAATTTGAACTTCAGCCAAACAAACGTACATGTGCTGTTTCAAGACTTTAAGGCTTTCATGAATAAGTAAAGGGAGTCCATCAAGAAATATTTACCATTGTTGAATAGAAATCCAACGAATTTCATTCGGGTGCTGTCTAAAAGGCTGTCAATGTCTTTGGCCCTAAATTTTGGCATCCATGGAAGCGCTTTTTGATTTGTACCATCTGATGGAGATGCAGGCAATGGTGTGGATGGACGTGACGTAGAGGGGAGCTATATTCTTTTTCTTCTTCAACAGCTTGTGGCTCTTCGATAAATCTTAGTCCAGTATCTGCTCCAGAATCGGATTCAAAGTCATCAAATGCCATTGAACCATCCGTATTACTTTATTTCTCTAGACTTTGTCTTTTAAAAGGCCTATTGTTTTTTCTCTGTTGCTGAGCTTCTACGAGATCTCCATTTGTTTACTCATGAAGGCCTTAACACTAGAACCGCGGGACTTTCGGTATACCTAGAACCGCGGAGCGGGTCATTTTGACCCTAGATTGTAAACCTATAAAATATGCACAAGCGCTTAATTTAATTAACTAAAACATTTTATTTTTTAAACAATTCAATCAATAATCAATATTTCTGAGAATTTACATTAAATAATTTATATAAATCAAGAGAAATTAACTTAATTTTTACAAAATCTTATTATTTAAAATTTTATATCCTTGAGTATAATAACATGTCTCTTTAACAAAATATGACATAAATTTCCTAATTTCAATGGAAAAACAGAGCATCTCTTTTCAATAAGTTTAGACATAATTTCAAAAAATTAAAAATTTTATCAGTTACTTACTAGTTTTAAAGATTATAAAATCCAATTTACTGTATGCATTGTGCACAAAACTGAGTAATAAGTTTTCTACATTTTCCACAAATGGGTGCTTTACATTTTGAACAGATATCTATAGTTTTATTTTCACATTTCGAACTGTGGCATCGGACTCGTTTCCGCTTAATTTGTGGTTGTCCGTCGTTTTCATTGGTTGCTTCACACTCTCTTTTTGCCACCTTTTTTGTCGGGAGAGAACAAACTTTTCTAGCAATTCTTCAACCAACAGCTTTATATAAAACCAAGGCATTGATTGTAGCAAGGTCCAAAATATTACAAAAACCTGCACCAGCCACCTACGGGAAGCAGACTTGACTGTATATTTCCTTACCATTTGGTCAATCACGTCCACACCGTATTTAGTTGCGTTGTAGAAAGCTATTGTATCGGGTAGTTTTTTTTTTTGAGGGGGGGGGGGGGTTATCTGCAATTTCTACGGTTGGATGGAGACTACTTAGCAATAAAACGTTTTTATCTTTTTTACATTGATAAACAGTTAGCCTGTGAAAGCTTCAGTGTTGTGAAAAAGTTGTCCGTAGTGACATTTCTACCTTTGTTCTCATATGGACTTATTAGTCGTAGCACTACATGTTCACAAAGAGAAACGTTGGATGGACATTAGTAATCTTTTCCAAGATAGGGTGATTCCATTTATCATATATTTTGAGTCAACATCTGCAGCCGACTAGAACTTGATTCCAAACTTATGTGGTTTGTTTGGCATGTATTGGGTAAACCTACATCTAGCTTTTGTAGGAAATAACTGTTTATCTACAGTTATATTAGGACCTGGTGTATAGTTAGTCTTGTAATTTTCAATGAAACGATTCCAGATATCCAAAATAAGGGCAAATTTGTCTGTCTCTAGACACTTTGATCTTGTTGATTTTATTATGTCGAAGCGTAAAAAATCTCATTATTTCACGAAATTGGTCTCTTGACATTGTATATTGGAAAAATGGTGGTCCACAGTCCTTTGACCACAAGATATGCAGTTCAAGTCCTTTTGCACAATATATACCACGTGCATATAAAATTGATATAAAAGCATCTATTTCTTCTAATGTTATATTCCATTCTTTTTCATGAATCTGTCGGTGAGCTTCATCTTCAGTACATTTCTTTGTGTTTCAATATCCATTCATCTATAAAAAGTCTCCAAGCACTTGAAGGACTGTTGTCGATAACATTGCGTTTAGCATGTGGTGTTGGGCCCCCAACTTCTTTCAAAATATTACGCTTAAATTTTCTTCCTCTATTGTTTGTTCCTAATTGAGCAACATTCCAAACTGTCCCATCTTTTCCAACTTCCTTATTTCCAACTTTGAATGTTATTGTCGATTTCTTATTCAATTTCTTTGCGTGTGTGTATCTTTAGTTGGAATGTTTGATTTTTCTTTTTTATAAGATAAATTATCATCATTATTGCGATGAAAAGGACCAACGATTGTTAGAGCATTTTCTTCATCCGAATCCAAATTTTCTTCATTAGCAGGCAGATATTCATCCTGACTACTCAAAATCGAAACCTTCATCATTATCTTCACCTCCTAAATCCTTTTCAGATAATTGTTTTAAATATTCTAAAGTTTCCTGAACAAGATTACGGCGTCGTGTCATTTTTTATACATACACTAATTACAGTATAAAAGCAAGTTCAAAAAGTCTTCTAAATATTCGCTATAATTTTCCACTGTATTCGAACGTAGTTCGCGCTTCAAACCTAATATAATGACCTTGACTGAAAACCTTCACTATTACCACTTCTCGTACAGTTCATTTCAGGAATTCCTGGGTGGGGTAAAAGTACTTTAGAGTTACTTCCGTGAAAATGCATCTGTTTTTCGTCATTTGTGCATTAATATTTCTTACGGGTCAAATTGACCCGCTCCGCGGTTCTAGGTATAAGTGTTAATAACCGGAAAATTATTTATGTTACGAATTTTTAAATTTGGTAAATTGTTGTTCACCTTAAATTATTAAAAGTCATAAAAGAAATTTTTTTTTCAATCAATACTTTTCGCGTGGTGATAAATTGAACATCGTTTTGGGTCAAATTGACCCGCTCCGCGGTTCTAGTGTTAAAGTCTTGAAACAGCACATGCACGTTTCTTTGGCGGAAGTTCAAATTAAGTGGGAAGAAGAGATTTCATTATATTAGAGTCGGTAGGATCCGAAATGAAATCCGCTGGTCGACACTTCGGTGGTACTCGATAGATAGGAGAACGGACATTCAGCATCGTAGTCGGGCCTTGTGCCCCATCGACTCCAAATTAAATAGTTCAGTTAGCCGGAATAATACTTTTACTATTTAAACACGTTATGGCTACTAACAATTTAACATATTAGTACGAAATATAAATGGTAACAAGCTATTTACAATACGTACAAAATGAGAGAATGGATTATAACAACCGTTCAATCCATGAGTCAGTCTTGAAGTGCGTAGTTCCGATGCTCACACCAGCATATATATGAAATTTAGTTTCGTATTATCACGTACCCCTGTTTTGCCATATGCCCAGGAAGCATACAGAAGGAACGCGGAAGTTAATTACATAACGGGAAAGACAAGATCAAAAACTACGAATAAATGGACAAGAATTAAAAGGTGTCTTACTTAACTTTTATTTACTTAAATTAAAAAAGGGTCTTTACTTAAATTAACAAATATATGAATATTTACAACTAACATAGGTTATACAGATCGTATTTTAAGGGTGGCGTTTATTCTTTAATAACTATTTTTAGAATTGATTTTCAAGTCAAACTTGACATTACGTGTTTGTGGGTGTTGTAGAATTTGAAAACCCTAAAGACCTGCACTTTCCATTCATGTGCACTGAATTTTGGTTGGTGTGTAATGTATATGGACGCTACTCTCTGATTTTCTTAGCATCAAAAGACATTTGGTTGTTTTTACCTGGCTACTGTCATCTTTTCCCATACAAAGGCAAAACGCAGTTTAAAAGTTTGGAATTTGAAAATATTTCACAACTGACAAATTGGAAAATTGAAAAAGATTCATAACTCTTCTTACTCTTTTGTGACTTAAGTTGAATCTTAATAATTTCAGTGGTCTTTAAGCTCAGCCCTAATAATAATTCTAGGATTTAAACTAATATAAAATGTGATTTTCTTACTGAAGGATATTCTATAAAATTTCTTAAGACAAATTCACATTGTCATAGAGTATTAATATTTTATAATTTTTAAATGATATTTCCCTGTATTATTTTAAATTGCAATTTTGAAGCCATGATGTGTTGAACTGCGCTAATATTCAATTTTTGACAATACTATTTGTTTCCTTAATTTTTTTCTAGATATTTTGTTAACTTGCAGGTGTTACTGCAACAAACTACTGCTAAGATAGGGAACCAAACCTGAATTTTAATTAGGTTAAGGTTAACTTTATATTTTGTCTCAGACTATATACCTTAACATGATAAATTCTCATTTGTGAATTTCCATTTCTGGCATAGAGAATGATACTTATGCTATCAGTTATGAATTACCAAAAGAAAATTCTGAATTGCATAGTGGAGATTAAATTTCATTAATTTCCACTATGCAATTCAGAACTGATATATTAAGAATAATTAAGGCCGCAGTAAATAAAAAAGTCTTTACTTAAATTAACAAATTAGTGAATATTTAAATATAACATAGCTTCGACAGCTCGTATTTTGAGGGTAGAAGCATTACAAACCCAAATAATAGATCCTATTGCAAATCGAACCATCTTAGCATACTAATGATTTAGCCAATTTCCACACATCCAGGGCTTCAGTACGGCATCATCTACGAAAATGTCTCCACCTATTTCGGTTAATGAAATGCATTTCATACGTATACAGTGTGCTTCTTACTCGCTCCTAATACTTATAAAATTTCCTACATTTGTCCTTTTTTCCATGCCTAGGAGAGTTGAATTGTGAGGATTTGAAATGGTTTTACAAAAGTTGTGACTAGAAATAATTCAGAAACTTGGAGAGCAGTATAAAATAGGACAATATTTCTCAAGACTAAAAGCTGCTTTCCGGATATGTGAGAATAACATAGTTTATCGTTTTACGGGAGACCCACTTTCTTTTCAAACAATTAAGAGATTCATTCTTCAACCCATTCAAATGCAATCTGGCACGTTACCAACCGCGCCTGCCTTTTCAATAGGATAGGACAATTCATTTAAGAGAATTTTGATGCTGCTATATGACCTTTGATCAGGAACAGCTTTGTCTCCTTTTTGAGACTAGTTTTTTAAGCTTAATCCTTTATTTATGTATAAAACACTAGCATTACGTAGCGTTGAGAATATAAATGATATAAATATATAAAGTTTTCGAACAGATTATCATTTATCATTCAAGTTTTATAAAACCCTCATACTGACAATTAACTTTAATTGATTAAACAGAGTTTTCTAGTATATAGAAATGTAAATTTCAAAATAACGGGAAACTTGTTAATTTTTTTTTATTAAAACTAAAACTTACTAAATTTTTTTTATGAATTCTATATATTTCAATACATTAACTGGCATTAAAAATTATATCTAAAACATTTCAGCGTACCCCTTTCCTTTCTAAGTGCATCATAACTTATAGGATAGAAAATGATAGCCCTTATCTCCCTTTTGGGCGCACTGGAGAAAAATTTCCGCCGTGAAAATCAGCTTTTCTAGGTACTACTTATTTCTCGAGAGATAAAGCACGCTTTCCAAAAGTACAAAGTAATACTTTACGAGCCTTAGTTATTTATCAGACATGCGTGAAAGGTACAATTTTCAGCGATATATTTCTTGATTTCAGACAGGCTTTAAAAAAGTCTCAAATTCTGAAGAACCTCTCTGAATTATTTTATTTAAATGGTTAAAACCACGTAAAAAAGTGGCAAATTGTTTTAAGCGAAGCTCAGTAAAAAATTGCGTAGTTGACTTTTACAAGATTGCGGAGAGAGGGGTTTATAAGGAATCTGGAATTAAAGAATATGCGAACAATAGAGCTGCAGATTAAAATTATAAACATTTATTTTTTTAATAACCTAAATTAAAAACTGGAAACAGAATTTATCTTACAGTAATGCTACCTTCTAAGTTTAAAAATTTTCAGTAATTCAGACTTTTAATATTTCCTGCATTAGTATGTCGAATGTATTATTTGTACAACATTAAACACATAGGTATATGTAGTCTAGTTTTAATTATATAAGGAGGCAGCAAGCGAACATATTTTTAGACACTAACCCTCTAAGCGTTTAAGATTTTTCTTGTGTCTCTCTCATGAACCCCGAAAAGCACCAGTTAACTGTTCCATCTCCTAAAATCTAGGGGATGGAATAATTTTCTGGTGCTTTTGTCTAGTTTCAGCCGTAGGAGTGGAGGAGAAGTGAATAATGCATGTTTCTCATAAGCGGTTAGGCGGTAATTTCCATTAAAAATTTAGAACCTTCCCTCGCACCCCTAGAAATGCTCTCACGCACCCCTAGGGGTGCCCGCAACCCGGTTAAGAACCATTGCCCTAGATGGTATTTAAAATGTCGAAATTGTAACTTCCTAGACACTTTTCGTAATTATTTTGATTTTGATGGGAATAAACCAGATTGACCGTGCTAGGAATAAGTAATTAATGCACACATTTGTGCTTGATATTTGTAAATGTGTCAATTGCTTGTGTCTCTATCATGCACTAGGAAAAGTACCAGAAATTTATTCCATCCTCTAGATGGTTTTAAAAACGTCAAAATTGTAATGTCTGAGACACTTCTCGTAATCACTTTGATTTCGATGGGAATGAATAAGTAATTAATGCACACATTTGTGCTTGATATTTGTGAATGTGTCAATTGCTTGTGTCTCTATAATGCACTAGGAAAAGCACCAGAAAATTATTCCATCCTCTAGATGGTATTTAAAAACGTCTAAGTCGTAACGTCTGAGACAACTTTGTCCTAATCATTTTGATTTTGATGGGAATGAATAAGTAATTAATGTACACTTTTGTGCTTGGTATTTGGGATTGTGTCAACTGCTAAAGATCTTGCAGAGATATACACTAATGAAGGGGTCGTCAACCTTTTAATACCTACCGCCGACTTTTGTAATTTTGTTGATGGCAAAGTTTCTTTACCGCCCACCGGTGGATATCCGCAGTAACTCTATTTAGCACAAGTGCGAAGTAAATTTTAGAAGGGAGGGTTTGCTAAAATATGCACTTAAATTTATATCTTTATTTATACTTTATGTATATATATATATATATATATATATATATATATATATATATATATATATATATATATATATATATATATATATATATATATATATATATATATATATATATATATGTACATAAATAGCTACCGAATGGTTACGGAGCTCATTCGTTGCTCCCTCGTACGCGAGTATACTTAGAGAAGTGTCAGGTGAATTATTACCTCTAATCCAAGTTTAGAGATGGAATTCAAAAGTAAATTGCAAAAGCATATTCTAAGAAGTCAAACTCGCGAATGTGTTAGCAGTATATTCGATATCTGGAGGAAGAATAAAATTTGTAACAGCAGATAAAAATTCCCACCGCCCACCATGAAAGCTTGAATCAGGTTGACTACCAATGCGCTAATGTATGCGCGTAAAGGCCAAAGTTTAGTTCACACGATAGAAAAATTATTCTGTAATGTGATATATTCTATAAAGTCATTCCTTTAACATTAATATTTTACTCATTTAAACACATAGAAGTATAAAAATATAATTACTTTTTACAAAAAACATGACTACTGTGTTTGAAAACAGGAAATTTCAATTACTATAATTTCCGCTTTGGGAAATAATCGGTAATATAAACTGATCTACGAAAGCTGTTAAGCATTTTCAAATTTACATCTGGGAATAAAACGGAACGAGAAAATTTCCCAGAAAAAGGTAATTTAATCAGCAATATTAAAAATACACGTTTGATTTTCTCGTTAAATTCAGCACAGAATAAATTCAGTAACTTTAATATGCATGTAAATTTTTATTAATATCAGAACATTTAGGATATTAAAGTCCTAAAGATTTTATTGCATTGTGTATGATATTTTCTTGGGATAAAAATATATGCGAAATTTTATTTAATTTAAAGGCATTTGGGATCATTCATATCGTGTTATGATTAAAATAAAATACTGGTACTTCGGGATTTGGAGCTTACATTTACATACTATGCTGAAAATAAATTAAATTTTCATGTGTATATATTTTGAAGGAATATGATTAGAACTGAATTATGAAAGGCAAAATTTTACGAGATGTGTAACATTAGTATAGCTGAAACATATCAACAATTATCAAAATTAAATTAATACGTGCTTATATATATTTAAAACACATATAGCAGCACTATTTCATTACAAATTTTTATAAACATGCTATGAAAGTCGTTGTGTTATACAGCCCTAACACTTTCATAGAGTTCAATAATATACGATATAATCTTTAATAATCCAATTTTTATTCATTTATTTTGCTATAATATGCTTTAAAATAATGAACTGAATTTCTAAAACTTTGGAAAAATTTTCTATTTTTATTTGTTGAAAAGATGTTTTTTAAAACTAATGTTACTTGAACGAATAAACAACATTATTGTATTTGAAAGATTTCACAAGAGCTTTAATCATTACAAATAAGATGAAATTTTTCTTCTACCATCAACAAAAGAAATAGAAAATATATTTTACATATTTTGCTTAACTCCAAAAGTGATCCAAAGTTGAAAATTAAAATTTCTGTAAGAGTCGTGTTATAAATGTCTTAACGTATAATATTTTAATTCGTGATACTATTAAAACATTGTGTGCACGTGTTTCAGTTATGTTATTTGAAAGCAAAAGTAGAAGCTTAAATCGTATAATTGTTATTACTGGTCGACACTTGGGTGGTATTCAGAAAATAGGAGAACGGACATTCGGCTGGTAGTCGGGAGTTGTGCAACATTAACTCCAAATCAAATATTTCAGTTAAACGGAATTATACCTCTATTCATTTATGCATAGTATTATTATTTAATAGTTAAATATATTATACGAAGCATAAAGGAGTAGAAGCAATGCACATTTTTCCAAAGGTCAGAGAGAACGGATAATGGCGACCGTTCAATCCGTGATTCAATCTCAAGTGCGCAATTTTTTAGCCCTTCAGCGGGCGCGCTTGTGTATAAAGTGCAACATTTTCATAATTTTGAATGATTTGTTTTTACATGCAAGGTTTAGATGTTCTAAGCAGTTTCTATTTATGGCTACACCCTTTCTAATGCAGGTCTGATTTTCTAACCTTTGTATTCCTTTGCCATTCATTTTTAATCGTGATTCCTACAGAGGGTAACTCTAATTGTTGCACTCTGTGCACAGCGCGACTGGTCATGTAAGAAAATAATTCTTATTTTATTTTTGGTAATTTCCCTAAAATAATTCTAAGCATTTACAAAGTTGCTTTTCTATGATTATAAATTTAAAAAAGCTAATCAAATAAATGTCCTGATGTCGTTTTAAATACTAAGTAATCATTAATAATTTTGTTCCCGATGTTAAAATTAATTTTACTTTTCGTTGCATAGGAACACTATGTTCCTGTGCTACGAAAAAAATAAGGGAGTCATACATGTGTCGACAATGCATGATGATGCAACAGTGGATGACGGTTCTGGTAAACCAGCGATTATACTGGATTACAATACTACAAAAGCAGGAGTTGATGTAGTGGATATAATGTGCAGAAATTGCACAGTATCCCGGATATCCCGAAGATGGATTCTCTCGTTGTTTTTTAGATTTTTTTGACATAATAGGAATCCATTCGCAAGTTATTCTGAGATCCAATAAACCGGACAGTTTTGAAAGAAGGCAATTGTATCTGCATTCTTTGGCTTTAGAACTTCTTGAAAGCCACTTGATGACCTGGGCAAATATTCTCTCTCTTCTCCAGACATAACTGGATTCTTGCTAATATATAAAGTGGAAACTTCCCGAGAATCAGAACCAGAGGCGTCGATAAATAAAAAGAAGAAAGTGTAATATACATGCGGACAGCTAAATAATGTAAGTACCACAATAAAGTGAGATAAATGTAATAGTTTTTAATACAAGGTGCATTGCAAAATCCGTACTATATGTTTACGATGTGAAGAAATTGAAGAAAACTGAAGAGAATTGAACAAATTATTTGTGTGTTTAAAAATAAATTTTAATTTTTAATGAAAATTTCTTCTTATTCATTTTTGGCCTTTAATTATAAATAATCTCACTATTATCAACATTTTATATCTTGTCATAAAACGCAGAATTATTACTTCCAATTTGAAAAAAAAAAGATTAATTACAAAAGAAATAATCAAGGTTTAAAGAGACGTTGCACTTTATGCAACGCTCGCCTTGTGGTGTAACAAAAAATGGCGCACCCTCTGAAGGGTTAAAAATACACCAGCACACAAAGGAAAATTATTTTCTCTCTACCACGAGACACTTGTAGTGCCATATGCCCAAGGCGACACTCAGGCGCATAAAGATGGATTCGGAAGCTAGTTATATAACGGAAAATACTCGATTAAAAGTAGCGAATCAATGGAATAAAATTAAAACTAGTGCGGTGTTATTATTATAGAATAATTAATATCGGTAGGGCGATATTATTACTTATACATACACATACACACACCGCCGCTAGAAGTCCATATATCGACAAAGATTTTTTTTATGACCACCCTGTATATGAGCATTTTTAAGCCAAAAAATAAAGATGCATAACTCTGTCAGCAGACTTATTTATGTTATGCATTATTCTTACCATCAATTCATAATTCCAGCGTACTATAATGCAGAGTTAACGCACGTATAGAGAATAACGTTTACAGGTTATTTCAGCGTTAAAGAAATAAAATGATCTGCCCAACAAGGAAACACGATTCTTAAAAAAAAAAAATAAAATAAAAAGTGTTGATCCTACACAGTAAAATGAACATCGTAATTAAGTGAGTTCCCAAACAAAAGATATTTTATAATATAATTGTAGACTAAAAAGCATAATAGTTCATATTCGTCGATTTTACGTTGGCATCCTTAAAAGCATAAAAACGCGATCTTAAAGTTGGTTCATAAAAATGATATAAAAGGTAGAAGTCATTTTCACCGTTTCTTTTAAAGCAGTCATTCGCCTTTAAATTTTACGCTACTTTTACAAGCATTTTATACTTGGAAATATTCCAGAAATTAAAAAAAAAATACATTTTGTTACTTTATCTTGAAGATTTTGAATATGCGCCTATTAACTTTTATAGAACAATAAACAGAGTTAATGACACGGTGTTTCGTGTTATTGTAATGCATATATTGGATAGAACTACTAAAAGATCTGCTTAAAATTTCCTGTCTTAGTACATTTATCGCTGCCGTTTATGATAGGAATTGTAACTAATTGGCAAAGGTTTCAATATTAGTTCATGTGTAAAAAAAGCCCAGAAATTTTACAAGTATAATAAAATTCATAAAATTCTTAAAATAACCATGTAATCCTACAGATTTTCTCACCAGGAAAAAACATAATTTATTTTCCTTCAATACATCTGTATTATAATAATATATTAATAATATAACTGTTATTATAAACATCATAAATAGTAATTGGAAAATTCTTTTTAGCACAAAAAATACCTCTAAGGCAGCTAGTCATGGTTCCGAAAAATAGTGGCCGTTTTGAGGGGTGTCCTTTGTATAGGGGTCGATTTCTCTATGACGACCTCTTGCTCACCGTGAGGTACATGCGTACGTCATAAAATTCTCGCAGCCCAAAACCATGACGTACATGCGAACGTCATTATTCTATTTCAGCACATTCACTTTATTTGTTGCTACACTATGAATGAAATTACACTATGTTATTACACTATGAATGAAAATTCTGGTTTGGTATTGTGAGCTGATTACATTTCACATTACCAAATCACCTTTAGTTGATTTATCTATTCTTTTTCGAGATACAAGAAAAATGTGCAGCGGATGCCCAGGAAATCCTCCATTTTGCAGCATCGAGCACTTCTCCGAAAATCATTAAATTAATTACAATGTAACAATTACTGATACTAAATATGTAAAAATATTGAAAACTTCACTCATGTTTACATTTTCATACATTTATTTTCCGTTATGTATTTGCTAAATAATTTTTGCTTCTATATTTTTTACTGAAACGTATATTTTTCAGTATTTTGCAAGTTTTTCAGATCTTTGTAAACAAGATAATTATAGTGTAATAATAGCTTTGAAGTACAAATAATGCATCATTTTCCTAATTTACATATTACTCAAGTATTCTGAATTCAAATACATCCTAAACTCCAGTTTCAAGAAAATCAAAGAAATCTGGATTTCAGTGTATTTAAAGTCAACCTGATGGGCAAGGGGTTAATGGTTTCGAAAAAAAGTAGCCATTTTCCGGAGGGGGGGGGGGGGGGGGTGGCGGGCGCCTAGACAATTTCGACTGCATGTAATTCAGTAATGCATTAAACATGCAGTCCTTCTATTAAATCGATGCATCCAACTCTCTTTAGTAAAAACTACAATGCCAACTATGATACACTTCTTATTAACTAACTAAGGTAAAGTCATGGACATTTATAAAATAATGTGTAATAGACTTGAATCTACACTGAGTAATTGTTAAATCATACCAATCTAATTTAATCGTATATATAATGTTTTATAGGTAGCAATAGTTCTTGTGTTTAATGGCTTGGCTAATTGAGACAAGTGCATTCCTCTTTTTTTTCCCAAAAGAGGGCTGAATAAATCTAGATTTACAGTTTATGATGTTGGTCCTGAACTGCAAAAATAGCGAAATATAATTTTGTTATACGTTTTGCAAAATGCATGTATATATATATATATATATATATATATATATATATATATATATATATATATATATATATATATATATATAATATAAACAATTCAACATAAGAATAGAAATTTAAAAACCGGGCATAGACTGCCAAACAAATTGACTTAAAACCTACCCTAGCGTTGAAAACATATAACTTTTCAATAAAAGGTTGCGCAGTTGCAGCAA
The DNA here is from genome assembly GCA_907164885.2 of Dolomedes plantarius. Classification (NCBI taxonomy): domain Eukaryota; kingdom Metazoa; phylum Arthropoda; class Arachnida; order Araneae; family Dolomedidae; genus Dolomedes; species Dolomedes plantarius. The sequence goes on from OU015493.1 coordinate 34,930,115, forward strand.
ATCCATATATTGAAAAAGAACAAATATAACTAAAAATAAATAATTCAACAGAGCAAGATATTTATAGGAAGAATGTAGACAAAAAGCAAACAGAAAACAAGCAATTAGGGCTGAAACAAGCATAAAACACGCACTTAGGGCTAAAACTTTTAGGGTACGTATGCATCTTTGCTTTAGCCTCTGCATTAGGATTGTATGTGTACTTGCATTTATGCTGCGTTGAGCCCTTAGTGCAAGTTGTCCGTGTCTTTTCATTTCCTTTGACTATCTTGTAGCGAACTGAGGTTCGTAGTGTCAACCAGAAGATGATTTAAACACACCAGGTATACATCACTCATTACATAAACAAAACAAATGCAATTTATTAATCAAATTGATGATGATGAGATATGTACACTGCACAGATGTAAGATGAACTTCGTAACGTAGGTAATCACACTCGATTTTATCGGCGTGGGGCGGAGTAAGAACACAGAAGTCCGCTAGGCTAGCAGAACTGGCTCTGCTTCAATGATGAAGAAACGGCACTTCTCCTGACGGGAAAGGGCTCCCCAATAATATCAACGGCGGTGATCACTGCACGCACCCGGTAGCGATGAAATTATTAAATTAAGGAGAAAGGACTCCTCACTGGAAAATAAGGTAGCAAAGGCTCCTTCCACGAAGACTGGTCTCCGACAAATTAGTGGAGTATGTTTACTCCTGCAGGAACTAGATCGTCGCTGCAAAACAGTCACAAGGGACGCTGAACCGATAAGGGCGGCAAACCCGGCTGCTCTTAGAACTGGATCCGCTACGTGTCAGGAACTAAAAAGACGCAAGCCTCGACTGAGGGGTCCATTCTCTTTTTATAGAAGTCCTCCACCGGATATTGCATCACTCTCCAGAAAGTCGAACGATCTAGAACAAGTGAGCAACGGAAATGGGTTTCCTGGGGCGATAATGAAATATTTTCCCCGGGTCTAAAGCGGCCGCCTTTTTAGTTTGTCCTCCAAGCCACTTCAAAGAGTCTCAAAAGGGCCGCTTCGGTAAAATGCGAAAGGCACGAGTCCTTTTGTTTAGGCACGCGACGCCTCCAGGATGCTGCTTAACAATTGATAGTTCATGAATGAAAGCACCTGGGGGGGTCTCCTGTCATTTATAATAAATACCAGCGGCGTCACCCGGTGGCGATGACTAAATCAAGAAAAATGACCACGTCCCCTGAGGTCCTGTGGAACAAGTCTATCGGATGAACAAAAGGAAAATTGCTGTCAGCATATTGCCACCCAAGCCGTCGGAAATCTTTTGAAGTGTCTCAGGCCGAGATAGAAGAATTTCTTTTGTTAACGGAGAGGTTGAAATGCAATACTCTACATAACCCCCCTGCCGTTAAAGTTTTCAATGTGGTTGCATATTGAAAACCAACGTTTCGTGTGGGTGGTTCCCAATTCTGCTATCTAATGTACCAGTTCCAACAGTTTTTTTTTCTACTACACAAAAAAAAAAATACACAATTCTAACAAGTACGTACACATGCACTAACTGGATTACTAAATACAAACACAAATAAATTCATGGTACTAACAATTAATTCTCTAGGTTACTACATTTACAAATCTAGGTAATTCGCGGACGTTTAAGGAATGTATCTGCTTAAAGCGTCAGCGTTTGTATTCTGTCTTCCCGGCTTGTGTTCTACCCGAAAACAAAATTGCTGCAACATAAGTTGCCACCGAAAAAGACGGCCATTTGAACTGGCATTCTTCTTGAGCCATACCAATGGGTTATGGTCGGTCACGATTTTGAATTCGCTTCCGTCCAGATAGTAGTGAAGTTTTTTTAACGCGAATATGATCGCCAAGCACTCTTTCTCTGTGGTGCTGTATTTCCTTTCGGGCTCAGAGAACTTCCTACTCAGGTACAGGATAGGATGTTCCTTATCACCTATTTGTTGGGCCAACACTACCCCGGCTCCCAGATCGGATGCGTCCGTTTGGACAATAAATGGAACAGTAAAATCAGGAGCTCGTAGCACAGGTGTTTTTATAAGAGCGTCTTTCAGAGTGGTGAACGCTGCCTCGCAAGCTTCGTCCCACACAACCGCCGCGCGTTTCTCCCGTCCTTTTAACGCATCGGTTAAGGGGGCCGCTATCATAGAATAATTTGGAATATAGTGCGCGTAATACCCAGTGAGACCCAGAAATGCCCGAATACTCGTCTTTGTCTCTGGCCGGGGAAATTCCCTAATGCATTTTACCTTTAATTCGGCGGTATTTCGATAACCTCCGCCGACCATGTGCCCCAAGTATTTTACATGGTTTTGGGCGAACCGACATTTCGATGATTTGATTGTGAGCTGCGCTTGCGCTACACGACTTAACACGATATCTAAATGCTTCAGATGCTCGTCCCAGGTCTTAGAAAATATCGCGATGTCGTCGATATATGGAACGGCATACTCCTCACACCCATTTAGGACGTCAGCCAGGAGCTTACTGAAAAAGAAAGGTGCGTTTTTAAGCCCGAAAGGCATCCGCAAAGGCCTGAATGTCCCGAATGAGGTGACAAAAGCCGCAATGCGTTGGGCCCTTTCTGTCAAGGGGATTTGCCAATACCCCTTTGCAAGATCGAGTATTGTTATGAAATCAGATCCTGCAACTTGTTCAACCCTTTCCTCTATGTTGGGGAGGGGGTAATATTCGGTGCGAATTATTTCGTTCAACCTACGATAATCAATACAGGGTCTCGGTTCACGACCATCGGTTTCTACCAAAATGATAGGCGAGGTATAATCAGACTCACCTACTTGTATCACTCCTAATTTTAACATTTTGTCAATCTCCAACTTCAAGATTTCGTTCTGTCGGTGTGACGTTTTGTATGGTCTAGACCTAACGACCTTATCCGAGATCAGCTCTATGTCATGCGTAACTTTCTCGGTTTTTCCTGGGTTATTAGAAAAAATATTTGCATGGCGACACAATAATTTCTTTAATTCCCTTTTTTGAGTGAGATTTAGACGAGCGTCAAGTTCGCTCTCGCGCACAATCTCCTCGTAATCGAAATCGGTAGCACCGGTTTCAAAAACGTGGATTGCGAAATCATCCTCAGTACCAATTTCGACTTTACCTTCATAAACCCAATTTATAGTTTCGGGACGCCTGATATAGGGCTTCAGCATATTAATATGGTAAATGCTGGATTTCTGTCTAGGTCCGGGAGTTTGCACTCGATAATTCGTCTCGGATATGCGAGCTTCAATTTTCGCTGGGCCTATCCACTTCGGCGCCATTTTGCTAGGTCGAGATAAAGAGAAAATCAGAACTAAATCTCCAACCTCGAAATGCCTTTTAACTGCGCTCTTATCATACGCTTCCTTACGCTTAGATTGTTCTTCACCCATTTTCTGAGCAGCTAATTCTCGCGCTCTTTTTAATCTATTCACTAGGGTAAGGACGTGCTCTGTCACGGGTCTCTCTTCCTCACAACCTCCCATCCAACCTTCGTACAATAAAACTTCGGGTGTTCGTAGGTTTTTTCCATACAACAGTTCGGCCGGTGAGAATCCCGTACTATTATGCGTTATAGTCCGAATCGCGAGGAGCGAGGCTGGTAAATGACGTTCCCAACTCTCCCCGTTTTCCAAACACAGGACCTTTAACAGTCTCTTAAGTGTTCGGTGGAATCTCTCTACAGGGTTGCTTTGTGGATGCCCCACTGAACTATGCGTCACTTTGATGCCGAATTTCTCAAAAAATTCGCACGTTAACTCGCTCGTAAACGACGTGCCATTGTCGCATTGCACCTCTTTCGGGAACCCGGTTCTACTGAATACCTGCAACAAAGCATCCGTGACAGATAATGACCTTAGGTTTTTCACGGGAATTGCTTCCGGGTACTTTGAAGCTAAACATATAGCGGTGATTAGGTACTTATTTCCATTCTCAGATTCGGGCAGAGGTCCGCAAGCGTCGATGTTTATTTTGACAAATGGCTCGCTAATTATAGGCGTTAATCGCATGGGGAATCTCTTAGTATCTTGAGCATTTCCTATGCGCTGACATGCGTCGCACGACCTCACGTATTCCTCCATTTCTTGGTAACATCGGGGCCAAAAAAACGATTTGGCTAGCCTCTGTTTCGATTTCGTCGCACCTAAATGAGCGTTTGTTGACTCATGGCATACTGCCAACAGTTTTTCCCTGAATACCTGTGGGACAACTAAAAGACTTCGTGTATCCCCAAAGTGGTCCCTCTGTTGTTTACACAATAACCCGTTTATCACTACATAACCCTTCTCGCCGGTTTGACTTGGACTTTCGACTTTTTTTAACAATGCGGCCAATTCTACACATTCCCGCTGTGCGTCTGCGAATTTCTCTGGGGAAACATTTAATAGACTCAACGCTGGGTCTTCGCGGTCGAGGGGGGGTAAAACTAACAATTTCGCCTGTTCCTCCCTTTCCAGTTGTGTCAAAACGATTGACTCCCCATCTGAGGGACTATTGTCCGAACGCTCTCGAAGAGAATCGTTTGACTGAAGTGTCTGTGTACAGCTCTCTTGACATTTGGAACGCGAGCGCGTTATTGCATTGATTTGCATGCTCTTAGAGTTTTGTTGACCCTGTCTTAGAAGAGCTGCCGTTTGATTTCCCAGTATGTATCTTTGTTGATTTGACCTGTCGCTAATGACACAGGCCTTTGTTGTTATATTTCCATACTGGGAGTTCAGAATTACGCGCGCTAGGGGCACGTTAATGGCACGAGTGTCTAACGGCTGAGTGAGCCAGACTGTTTCGCCGAGGTAGTCGTCGGGCGAAATAAATCTTTTACAAACCAGATCAATCGTACTACCCGTATCTCTAAGTATCTCACATACCTGGCCGTTCACAGTCCCTATACTCACATATGGTTTTAAGGGATCTGTGATTTCCAAATCGGCACCTATGGAGTTAACCTCTTCTTTTTTTGTTAATAACGGACACTGGGGCCTAACATGCCCGACCTCGTGGCAAAAATAGCACTTAATGTCTGTCACACGCCTTTTGTCGAACTCTTTATGGTTCCATTCTTTACGGCGGTTTTCTTTTGGGCGAGGGGAGCTCACCTTATCTAAATTTCGTTCGGGTTCGTGTTGTTCGGGGGGTTTTTCAACTTTCTCTCCCGTTTTTACAGCCCCAAACATTTTACGTTGGTCGGGCGCGCGTCCCTCGAATTTCTTCGGCTGGTTGGGGGGCTTACCTGTTTTTCTGATAAGCTCAAACTGATCCGCGTCTTTGACCAAGGTTTCAGGGGACGTGTAATTCTCCCAATCCCTTATATTTTGCTCCCGGATTTCACTTCCCATTTTCCGTTTCAATTGGTCGACCAGAAAGAGATCTTTTAACGACTCAAAAGTTGTAACACCGAGACCCTCTAACCAACCTTCGAAATACGTCTTTATTTCGAAAAGATAATCTTTCCATAGGGTTCCTGGCTTACGCTGGTGTCTAACAAACTTCTGACGAAAAGCTTCAGGACTGAGCCTGAATCGCTCGAGAAGCACGCTCTTAACATGGGAATATTTTTGTGTGTCCTCGACTTTTTCCCGTAACACAATGGCCGCTACTGATAATGGTAACAGGCTAATTAAACTGCCTGACCATTCAGCTTCCGGTATTTTTAAATGCTGTGCCTGCCGTTCAAAAAGGCAAAGGTACAGGCTTATATCAGTTTCTTCCGGGTCGAATTTTTGCATTATGTGCCTTAATGAGTGTCCCGCAGGTCTCGGAGGACTAACAGACGGGCTTTCTTGGGGGGCTTCCCTACTCAGTCTTAATTTGGCTAGCTCAAACTCTCGCTCTTGTTGAGCTAACCTATCCTCCCGTTCTTGTTGAGCTAATTCATCTTCCCGTTTTTGCCGGGCTAACCGTTCTTCCCGCTCTCGTTGCTCGTTTTCTATACGGGTCTCCATAATTTCAGCTAACAACCCTTCAGCCAATTTTACATTGTAATCTGCTGAACTTTCAATTTTTTTGATCATCTCAAGCTTCAGCATTCCCAAATCTACCTCACAACTCATTTCTATAGCGAGGTTAACTAAGTCCTCTTTCTTTGCACGAACAAGAGAACCCATGTTTGACAGAATACAAAGCTATTACAATACTACACAGAATAATACACACTATTATAAACCCTGAGGTAGTAATTACTTTAAAACCTGAACACAAAATGCAACTACACAACACAATCAATTAACGTACACATGCAATGTATTAACAAATATGAACTAAATTACTTTTAACATTCCGCTTGCGATGTTACTATTTTAAGGTTCATAAAAGATAAATCACTTTGCTTTTAACATATCACAAAAATACACAATGCAAAATAGTTAAACACAATGTAGTTACACTATTTCTTTTTGAGCACAGTTACATTCCTTAATTTCTGAGAACTAATTTAACACACTACTATTTCAATAACAATTCTACTTTACACAATAACACTAGTTCTTATTTTACCTCAAATTAAAAAAAATTTTAACACCTTTTAAGTTCAGATCAAGCTATTAATTACGGTTATTAAATTCAACCATTTAATTCTCCTACTTCTGAGAAAACAACCAAAATTATTTACTAAACTACTGTTGGATACCAGCACAAAAGAGAAACAGAATGGTACTCACAATTTGATGTGAAGACTGGCATCTAGTTGGCACTGCAGCAAGTTTATCAGATGGCACAAGAACGTCAAACGTTCTATTCTAATTCACAGGATACACACACCCGCGATAGCACTTTCACACAGTCTCAGTTCTGAAACACGCGCGAATGTCACTAAGGAAATTAACACTGCAGCAGTTTAGCAGATTTCACAAGAACGTCAGCCGCTCTACACTACTTCACAGGATACACACCAGCAATAGCACTTTCGCACAGTCACAGTTCTGAACACACGCGACTGTCACTATAAAAAACAAAATGTTCTTACTGTCGCTTTTTTTTTTCGTCGAAACGCTGCCACCAAAATTATGAATGAATATATACCTTCTGTAGCGAACTGAGGTTCGTAGTGTCAACCAGAAGATGATTTAAACACACCAGGTATACATCACTCATTACATAAACAAAACAAATGCAATTTATTAATCAAATTGATGATGATGAGATATGTACACTGCACAGATGTAAGATGAACTTCGTAACGTAGGTAATCACACTCGATTTTATCGGCGTGGGGCGGAGTAAGAACACAGAAGTCCGCTAGGCTAGCAGAACTGGCTCTGCTTCAATGATGAAGAAACGGCACTTCTCCTGACGGGAAAGGGCTCCCCAATAATATCAACGGCGGTGATCACTGCACGCACCCGGTAGCGATGAAATTATTAAATTAAGGAGAAAGGACTCCTCACTGGAAAATAAGGTAGCAAAGGCTCCTTCCACGAAGACTGGTCTCCGACAAATTAGTGGAGTATGTTTACTCCTGCAGGAACTAGATCGTCGCTGCAAAACAGTCACAAGGGACGCTGAACCGATAAGGGCGGCAAACCCGGCTGCTCTTAGAACTGGATCCGCTACGTGTCAGGAACTAAAAAGACGCAAGCCTCGACTGAGGGGTCCATTCTCTTTTTATAGAAGTCCTCCACCGGATATTGCATCACTCTCCAGAAAGTCGAACGATCTAGAACAAGTGAGCAACGGAAATGGGTTTCCTGGGGCGATAATGAAATATTTTCCCCGGGTCTAAAGCGGCCGCCTTTTTAGTTTGTCCTCCAAGCCACTTCAAAGAGTCTCAAAAGGGCCGCTTCGGTAAAATGCGAAAGGCACGAGTCCTTTTGTTTAGGCACGCGACGCCTCCAGGATGCTGCTTAACAATTGATAGTTCATGAATGAAAGCACCTGGGGGGGTCTCCTGTCATTTATAATAAATACCAGCGGCGTCACCCGGTGGCGATGACTAAATCAAGAAAAATGACCACGTCCCCTGAGGTCCTGTGGAACAAGTCTATCGGATGAACAAAAGGAAAATTGCTGTCAGCATATTGCCACCCAAGCCGTCGGAAATCTTTTGAAGTGTCTCAGGCCGAGATAGAAGAATTTCTTTTGTTAACGGAGAGGTTGAAATGCAATACTCTACAATCTGTTTCAATGAGGATCTCAGGGCCTTGGGATGTTTTTTGGTTATACCTGCATTCTATTCAGAAAGTTCCTCTTGAGGTAACTGATTTGATTAGGCTCCCTGATAAAGAGACCAGTCAGTTAGCTCGATCTCTGGTTTAGTTCCGTCACTACTACAGAATCTTACCTTTGGTGCGTGGAGCCGTAAGTGCTTGTTTTCTGTTTTTTTTTATCTATATTCTCCCTATAATTATCTTGCTCGGTTGAATTATTTATTTTTAGTTATGTATATATATATATATATATATATATATATATATATATATATATATAACATAAATGAAAATGTACATGTATTCATGTGTGTAAACATATGGCGATATGAAACATCAATGCCAGCCGTTTGACTCAAGACTGCGGACTAAAGTACAGATTTTCTAGCCTCCTAGGCATTCATTCGGTCATCATGTGAAAAAAAAATATTTCTTGTGACTGACGATTTGCTATCAATGTATTTGAAGTGCATGTGTTGAATGAATACATGAATATAAAATGCATGAATAAATATCGTCTGTGTGTCACAACGAGCATTTTGCTATTTCCATTGCATTTTGCTGTAAAGAAAAGATAAGCTATCACAGTTACGAACAAATTCCTCTCATATAACTCTATCAATATGTGTCCTTAGATAGGAAACGTTTAATAGAAATTTTAGAAGTTCTGTCCAATACATACTTTGCAGTATCATGAAAATGAGTCATGAACTCTGTTTTTTGTTCTATAGAAGTCAATAGGCACATATTGAATTTTTGTTACATAAAGATACAAAGCAAAAAAAAAAATTTAACTTCTGGAATATTTCTTAGAAACAGCTAAAAGAAATTTTTATAATTAAAATGCGCATTCTATAATAAGGAAATTTAACATAAACATTTTTATTGGTGTTTTTATCGGTTTATGGCTTACTCCCTCAAACAAAATTCTTGTTTATATTGCTTGGAAAATGTGTGTGTGTGCGTGCGTGTATATATATATATATATATATATATATATGTATGTATGTATACATATATATACACTGCTGGCCATCCAAATTGCAACACCAAGAAAGACAAGAGATATCACAACAAAATTTATTTTGTAGATAACATGTTAACCAAGTTTCAAATGATTAAATTTATAGACTTCTGTGAAGTGTGGTTCCTGCCAAAATCAGTAGCCAGAGTAGTCGCCATTGTTGGAGATCACCGCTGCACATGCCTTGGCATTGATTCAAAGAGACTTTGGATGCGTTCTTGGGGTACAGCAGACCAAGCAGCTTCCACACGTTGCCAAAGTTGATCTGCTGTGGCAGCTGGGGATGGAATCTGGGTCAATCGTAGAGCAAACATAGACCACATGTTTTCTATCGGCGAGAGATCCGGAGAGCGAGGCGGCCAGGGAAGCAATTCAATCTGGCGATTTACGAAGAACCGTTGGACAATGCGTTCCACGTGTGGTCGCGCATTATCCTGTTGAAATATGGCTGTGGGCAAGCCCTGAAGGTAAGGAAGGACAACTGGCTCCAACACCTGGGAGATGTAGCGCTGGCTGTTTAAAGTACCGGCAATGCCTACTAGAGGTGTGCGAGAGTGATATCCAATACCGCCCCATACCATAATACCCGGTGCAGGACCAGTGTGGCGGTGCATAACGCAGCTGTTCAGCATCCTCTCTTCACGGTGTCTCCAGACTCGAATGCGACCATCGTGGTGTTGCATACAGAAGCGTGACTCGTCAGTAAAGACAATTTCATTCCATTCTGCCGTCCACATCCTTCTGTCTTGCGGTGGGGACGTCTGTGGTTCAGCGTCAAGGGTAGACAAAGCAATGGACGTCTTGCGGACAGACCACTCTGCTGTAAACGGCATCGAATGGTACGCGCAGACACTGGATGATGCGTTACAGACTGCATGTGCTGTGCTATGGTTTGTGATGTGACTGAGCGATCCGTCACTGCCATACACACAATTTGCCTGTCATCACGTGAAGTGGTGCGCTGAGGTGGATGCGATCGAACACGCCGGTCCGTCGTACCCTCCTGCATCCAACGATCACATATCCGTATTACAGTTGTTTGGTTTCGTCCAACACGACTACCGATTTCTCTGAAAGATAATCCACAATCTCGGTAGGCCACTATCCATCCTCTGTCGAACTCGGATACTTGATCAAAAGATGATCGCTGTTTTCGACGAGGCATAATTGATCGTTTTTTTGAAAAAACCACAAGAAAAACACAATTGCCGAACTTGAAATGTTGAAATCTCCAAGCCTTAAATAGCGCTTTGAAGTGGCGCCACAGGCGCGCGTGATGTGCGTCTGCGCTGAAATTCTAATCATTTGCATATCTCACCTCCGCTAATGCATGTTGTAAATTTCATGTTATTTGCATATTTCCTTCAGGGTGTTGCATTTACAGTGGCCAGCAGTGTATATATGTAACAAGAAACGTCCTAAATTACTTTACTTTAAAGCATATTCTCTTGTTAATAAAGCACGACCCCCTTTTCCAAAATTGCAACCTAAAAGTAAAATAAGATAATTTATATTAACCCTGCAGATCATTACGCAGGCATGTGAAATATCTGAAGTCAATAACATCCCCAGATATGAGTGTTAGAAGTTTATGAGATTCCGAATATCAGTGTAATGTCAAAATTCTTGAAGAGCCCTCGAACCACTCTGGATTTATGCCTTCTATAACGTCAAAACCACACTTTACATGAATTTTATGGCAACTTATCCTGCTCCCAGGTCAATAGGACGCAGTTCTAACAAGCGCGGGATCTAGCAATAAAGTATCCCCGAAAAACTGAAGTGGACATGTGAACTCCACGAATCTAAAGTCGCCCAATTAAAAATTAAGTAGTTTAGGCCCTCTGTCGACAATATCGCAAAACACTCATTTACTATTTGCGTGAACGGAAGACTTCTCTCTCCGCGTGTATAACTCTCGTTGCTGTTGGACCTGCTGTCCGCTCCTCTCTTAACCTTGTATGTAATCCGCGCCCCTTTCGGGCAAGTCCAGTGGCCGCTGCAGCCTTCGCGATGCTTCATAGTTGAATAAAAAGGTGATTTCCTGGATATCTTCTGAAACCTGTGTTTCTCTTCTATGGCTCCATGTGTGTTTCTCTCCAAGTTGTGCGCAGCGATTTACTGTATGATCAACACCATCGTGCCGACTGCATTTCCCATAAGTTCTACGCATCACCTCCGTTGTGCTAAATTTTCCAAATGTGATTATTATCACACACACACACACACACACACACACACACACACATATATATATATATATATATATATATATATATATATATATATATATATATATATATATATATATATATATCAATCAAAACAAACAAAGATTTTGAAACGTCTAAATAATGTTTTTTTCAAAAATATAATAATTGAAAAAATCTGAAATAGGCATATCTCATAGCATATTAATATCATCAATCCTCGAAAACTATAAGAGGTGATACTTTCGTTCTGTTATGCTGATGAGGAGGGTTACCCCATATATGTGCAATTTCGCACACTTAAACTTTACTACATGGATAAAGGTTGTTTTTCTTATGCCTGATAAAATTGCATGTGTGGTTCAAGTTTCACACATCAGTTTTCACACTTTAACCTTTCGGCCGGAACATGATTATTTTCCCGCTTAGTGGAAACATCTGCCTGTGAGGTAGATATAGATGGAGAATCTCCTTTTCAGATATTCCTAACTTGAAATTCAGAGGGTATTTGTAGTTTATTACATTTCATGGTAGCCAAAACCGTCAAACCATTTCTCCTTAATTATTCACCAGCTTCTATGGAACAGAACCAATTATCACAGGTTATATTACGGTTCGTTTTGTAGAGACATTTAAGAAAATCAGTCTTACTCAGCCTTCGTATCAAAACAGGTAACATAAGACAGGGTTTGGCCAAAGTCGTTCCCAGAACCTTCAAAAATTCAAATCATAAAAGATTTTCAGCCTTACTGTGCATTTTATACAAAATGTTTGAAGAATATCTGCCTGACAGTCAGATATTTAAACAACTTTAGAGGGAATATCTGTCTAGTAGACAGACAATGTTCCAGAAAATTGGCACGTACCTGAACCTTACAAGGCTAGCGTCACGAATCGCCCTTCCAAATTGAAGACAATGTTTACTGAAGCATATTTAGACTCACAGTACCCAAGGTCAAAGGGTGGGCGACCCAGCATTGAATAAAGAAACCATAACTACAGTATCTGAGGGACAGAAGTTAACTAAAAATGTATATTTTATCTTTCATGTACAAAATATTTAAGTTTTTCAAAAAGCAATATTGTTATATTTTGTTCCATAAAACTTTTAGCGTATGCTAGATTGACACGGTTTTTAAAATTTAAATTAAATTGTATTTTGTAAATTTTGAACTTTCAATATTAAGTAAAAATGTCAACCAGTAAAATAAGAGTATTTGTCAGAGAAAAAAATTAATAAACAAATGCTTAATTTTTAAAAAATAAGGAAATGCAATTGCTAAAAGAACTTTTTTATTTTAAAACTAACAAGTTTCAGGAAATGAGTTGCATTTTTAAACTAACGGAAAAAGTCAGGTATCAATTTTTCAGCCAACTGCAATGTGATGTATATGTTACTGGCAAAGTATGAAATCCGGCATTCTATAGAATGCCTTGGCATTGTATATAATGCCTAAAACTAGCGGCAATATATGAAATGAGTCATATTTCACACATTTCCTAGGCATTCTATAGAATGCCAAATGAGAAACCGGCAAAGTATGAAATACATCTCCGATTCGTTTCTAATATCACTTGGCAAGGCACTCGACTTTTAACGAGCTTCTCGGGCTCAGAATTGGTCAGTTGCACTTTGCAGTTTGTAAGAGAATGCCAAAATACGCAATTTTACTTATACTTGTTCAGCAAAAAATTAGTTTTTTTACTATGCTGCATGAAAATGGAGGAGCAAGCTGTAGTGTTGGAGAAGAAGTCATGGTCTACAGACATGAAACAATGCTTCGACGATGAACTGTCCAAAATTCGAGTTAATTCTGCAAAAATCAGTTTTTTCTTAACCAAAACTACTTACCAGAAGTTAATAACAAAAAGCCAAAATGACTACTAAGAAGGAACCCAGGGACTATTGCTTGCTGAACCGCTATGATGTGATGATTGTGGAAAGCAAAAGTAAACTAATTTATCCTGTTAAAAAAGGCTTCAGTACTATATAGTATTACGTCACGGATTCTAAGTTAATTCTCGTACTTCATGAAGCTCATTTGGCTATTAGACACGGAGGAAGTGATAGAATGTTGAAAGAACTTTCAACCAAATACAAAAACGTTACACGTTATGATATTAAACTGTACATCCACCTTTGTGAACCTTGCCAGAAAAAACAGAAAGTTATTAAAAAGGGCATTGTTGTGAAACCCATGATTTTTTCCGAATTTAGTTCCCGTTATCAGGTAGATCTTATTGACTTTCAGTCTCAGCCAGATAGAGAATACAAATTTATATTAGTGTACCAAGATCATCTCACAATATTTGTGATTCTCAAGTCTCTAACGTCAAAGAGAGCTGAAGAAGTAGCTCCTACAACCTAGTGGACATATTCTCGTTGCTTGGAGCGCCATCTATATTGCAGTCTGACAATGGTAGGTAATTTGCCAATAATGTGGTGACCAGCTTGAAGGAGTTTTGGCCAGCACTGATGATCGTCCATGGGACGCCTCGCCACAAAGACAGGGTAGTGTCAAAAGAGCTAATCAAGATATCGAAAATATGCTCTGTTCTTGGATGCAGGACAACAAATCTGACCGTTGTCGTGAAGGACTGCGTTTCGTTAAATTTATGAAAAATAGAGCTTATTCTGGGATCAAAAGAACACCATATGAAGCTCTCTTTGACTGCAAACCTAAAGTAGGGCTTACAGCGTCTTATTTACCCGAAGATGTTTTAAAAGACAAATACAGAGGAGCAGCTAGAAAAAGTAATAGAAATCGTCCAAACAATGGAAAAGGGTGAAACTAATCAGATTATGCAAGAAAAATATCTTGTTTTAAAAAAACATCGATGGGATTATAGTCGATAGTAACTAACATGATGAAGACATGCTTACCGAAGAGATTTCCGTTTCTGATACCTGTTGTGTGTGTTTAAAAGAAACGAGTGATGCCCTTGCATGTAAAAAGTGTTGCCAAAAATTTCATACCTTCTGTGGTCATGCTAGTAAAGATGATGAAATGGATATTTTGTGACCCTTTGTTTCAAAACTAAAAATGCTATTGAAGGTAAAATAAATTCTAAAATCAATCTGGAAATACAAGCCAAAAAAAATGAAACTGAATTCGGAAAAAAAAAATTTCCTACTGCTTCTTTGGGAACTACTGTGCGAGTTCCTATTCCTGACGCCGACAAGGGTAAGGTGATTGGCAGTTTTAATGAGTGTGACTGAGGATGTTTTCTACCGACTTGGACCTTCAGAGGGAATTTTAAAACAACTATATGCGATATCACAATTCACTTTATTCCCTAAGAACTTGCTTAGACTTGAATATATTCCTGACCACGAAATTCCTCTCCGGTCAGTTGCAATTGCTCAGTCTAGTGTAAGCGGCCAAGGATTCGTCAAATGCATGTGTAAAACAAAGTGCCAAAATATGAAATGTCTTTGCGTGAAAAATGGGATGAAATGTAATTCAAAGTGTAATTCAAACCTACCATGTTTCAACAAGTAGGTTAATTTTAATTTCTTATTTTTTATATGAAAATTTTGTTTTCCTTAATAAGAAAGGCATAAATTTTGTTTTGTACAACTTTCATTTTCTTTACGTATTTTGAATAATTTTTTTTAATGGCACTCTCATTTTTCCAGATTAACATTTGTATTTTTGAGGAATGCACGTCATTTAATAGCCATATCAGAACCTTTTTTCTTACTTTGCCTAAATAGCATTTGCCATTCTATAGAATGCCTAGGTATTATATACAATGCCTAGGGAAAGTATGCAATAATTCTCATATTCCATACTTTGCCTAAAAACGTCCGGCATTATATACAATTCCTAGGCATTCTATACAATTCCGGTGTTTCATACTTTGACGGTAACATATATAAATCTGCAGAAAGTTGAAATATTTTTTTACATTTTTTGTTGTACCATCACACATAATTATTTCAAACGAACGTTAAAAAAAATTCAGATAGTCTCTTCTAACGAAACTACCGCTGGTTATTAACGTAGGATTGCTTATTGTTGCTTACCTCTTTTGTATGTAATTATGTATGCATGAATTATGTATATATGTATCTATATATATGTACGTATGTATATAAATACGTATATGTATGTCAACATTGTGACGCCTTTTGGTCCTATTCTTTATAACTGTTTACTGCTTGTCGAAGCGATACAGACTGGGTTTGTCACGCTGCAAAAATTCTAACTCGTGAGGTACAGATGGACGGTTTTAGCGTCTGAAATTTTGCTTTCCGTTGAGCCGTTATGGAGAAACGTAATCCTACGTTAAAAAAATATTTCTGAATATCCTACAGCTTAAGTATTGTATAAGGTCTTAATAACTATAACGCAATAGCTACAAAAAATTATGACTTAATACGATAAGTTCAATCATTATACAACTATTTCTTATCCATTATTTGATTTGAAATGGTTTCTGAGTAACTATAGGTGTAATAATAGTAAATATAAGTCTCCTAAGGTACATCTTCATTCTTCATCTGCTTGCGTGTTTCTTTGAAGTCATTAACGTCATAAGTTCTTTTTTTTTTTGGTTTCTTCGTACAACAGAAGGCCGAGATCTATTAAAGTGTTTATTTTATATCATACCTATTACGGTGCTTTATATAATGTGGATAAGTTATTATTTGGCTTGTCGGGAGATTTATATCCTACAAAAGTATTTTTGTGTCTTGAGTGTTATGAAAAAATGCCCTTTTTCTTCGAAATATATTGTATCAACTTCCGCAATCATTCTCTTCCAATGCAACCATTGAGCCACTGTTTATTACTTCTTTATTTGATGTGATATCCGTTTAAATAGCTTATCTTGAACTTTCTTTTGTTATTTCTTTATTTGATGTCATATCTGTTTAAACAGCTTATCTAGAACATTCTTTTGTTGTAGTTATAAACGAAAGCAACTTAGTTTTTACGCTTTGCTTAAACATAAATACACTTTTGGAGTGTAGCTTACATATTTATTTATTTATTTAAGATTAGAAATCTCCTCATATACAGTTCAATGATTAGGCCTATTTAGACCAAAGAAATCTTGAAAAAAAATATGAATGATAAATGTACTGAGTTAGTGTAAATTTTAATTTTTCCCTGTGTGGTTTCAGCGCACTGAAAAATTTCAAAGATGTAGAAATGTTAAGTACAAGGAAATCTTTGTTATAAAATTTAAAAAAATGTGCGGTTGGGGGACTCGCACGAACACACACACACATACAACCTCAGTTTCTGTTTCTCAACTTTCCGTTATAAAATTGCAATAATGACACAATATAAAACCCGTATGAATTAAAACAATAACAAACAAAACAACCAGTGCCGAAACACATGAATACCAGAAAATCACCCAATAAACCTCACATCACTACCGAGGCCCGAACTCGGTAACTGTCACACTCCAGACCAAGCCGATAGCATCATGGCATCCCGATGATGCGAAAGCCACTAAAACAGAGAAAGAGAGGGAAAGGTTACCTGGAGGGGCATAACGCTTTTTCCTTACGTGATGATTTCTACCAGTTCACTCTACTGTAAGCCACGTGAAAGAACTTCGCTCCAAAAACATAGTACCAGCATACTTTTATGAGCTCCATGGTGCCACTTACACATATACCCAAAAATAATTGATGTTCACCAAACTTTTGGATAAGAAAATCTTTTTAAGCTCCTCGTCTAAGTTATAAAAATTTACCTTCCGACCACCCTTTATCGGTGAGTTGACTCACGTTTACCGACAACTCTTGTTTTTAAAACTTTTAAACGGGTTATTATCCTTATCTTTTCCTTAGATTCAGGTCCTTATATCTTTCATTTGAGATACATCTTATCTTATTAAAAAATTATTAAACTCAGGTCATTCTTTCGCATTCACTCTCATTCTTTCTTCAATATTATGAGGCTGTAGAAATTAGCAATCTTTCTCTAGTCTTACAAAAATGGAAAATATTATTTCCAAATAATAAGTGCTATTTTTTTCCCGTCGCAGTTCAATCCTACCTCTTTGTAAGATCTTTGATCAACATTTCCTTTATCAAATCCCTGACAGTTTCATGCTTCGCTCTATAGTATCGTATTCAGCAGACCCTTGGGTATCCACCGACCAAGTTTGATGTCTTGTAATAATTTTGAATTGGGAAAAATAGTTTAAAATTTTTAAAAAAATTAATTTCTTGGGTAGAGGACAAATTTTAAAAAATCTTCACAGAACGCATTTGTAGAAAACAAAACAAAAATTTCAGTTAAAGTTTAGAATAGTTTCGTTATTTTGTTAATCACTAATCTAGTTTAAATATGTGTAAATTCCACTTGCGTTTTTCTCTCATTTGTAGGAATATTTTAAATATTTTCCAATCAGAGGGTAAATTTTAATCCTTATCCTGATCATAGAAAGTTATAAAATAAATATGGCTGTTGACTTTAGCAACAGGAAACTTTCCTTATTTAAAACGCTTTTTTTAAATCTCAAAGAATCAAACTCTGAAATTGCCATTAAAATTCGAAAAAAATTATAAGTATAAAATTAATAAGTATCGCATTTTAACTGTACAATATTTCTACGAAAAATTGACATTACTATTTAGTTTCATATTTGTTTAATATTTATGTAAAAACACATATTCAATTGTATTCAAAACGATGATTTTTAATTCATTTAATAAATTAATTTTCAAATAATATGGGAGGCATTTGACCTTTCTCATTTATTACCAGAATTAAATTGCAATTCTTAACATTAATAATTATCTTTGTATTTTGAATAAATTTTTATAATTGTTTTCTTTATAATCACTTACAGTTTTCAGATTTCTGAAAAGTTTTGTCAGCGTGAAAATAATTGTCTGAAATAAGTTGAGAACCGCTGTACTAGAACAAGAAAATTCAATGTTGCCACACCCCTCTAACTGATAATTTATGGTTGAGTATTAACCTCTAGCTTACGGGGCTCATTTTTCCAATTCGCTCTTTAGAACGTGAAATTTCATACCCCATTTGTGAGAACGGCCATTAAGACGTATATATATATATATATATATATATATATATATATATATATATATATATATATATATATATATACATACTTACATACATATATATATATATATATATATATATATATATATATATATATATATATATATATATATATATATACAGTGGAATCTCGATCTATCGTTTTTCAAGGGACCGATTGAAGTGAACGATAAATACGGGAAAACGATAGATGCGGAAACATAACAAAGCAATATGATCGTTGGGACTGGATAAAATGAACGACACATACGGAAAAACGATGGATCCGAAAACGATCGATCGAGATTCCACTGTGTATTATATATATACATAGATAGACATATATATATATATATATATATTATATATATACATACATACATACATATGAGGCGCTGAAAGGCACATATGTATGTATGTGAGTATGTATGTAAGTGGTGTAAGTCACATTTTCAACTTTTTTCATTTGCAGGCAAATATGTAATTTCCATGTTCAATTTATAGTGTAATTGTAAATAGTTATTATTTGCAATATTGTAATAATTGTTATGAGTTATAATGTGTTCAATTTATGGTGGAAATTTCTGTAGTTTTTGCAGGTAAACTCTTTTGACTTACTCCACTTGACTTACTGACTTACACCACTTTGCCTTTCACCGCCTCATATAAATATATGTAGAAAGCAGAACTGAACTCTTAACTATGAACTTTAAACTTCATGAAATGTTATTTGTAAACGCATATTATGTCTGTCGCAAGAGGGCGTCGCTAGCACGAACATTATCACGACCCCTCTACTCTGTTTGGGGAGAACATTAAGACTCCCGCTTTGGATTCCGTCGTGGACGGACTAAATTTTTCTTTCAATTCTTTCTTAATAAATGTAATTGTTTTTGTTATTTACGATGGTTTCTAGTTAGTTTATGTTGTGGATCTTTTACTCCAACCCCGCGCCCATAGAAGATGGTGTCAGAAGAGGTATTAGATATGAATTAGAAAGAAATCTACGAGAACACGACGCGAATCTCCATCAACGCATTACGATGCAACGGACTCTGAACTAAAGTAAGACTATTTTTATGAATTACGATAGTGACTGTTTTGTTTCTTCGAATTACGGCTAATTACGATAATTCTATTTATACGATTTACGATTAATTACGATTTTTGCTACGATTAATGACTCTAAATGGAAAAAATGAAATTAGCTGATATTCCCCGAATCAAAGCAAACTTGAAGTCTGCTTCTGTTAAATCTATAAAATGTTTGCATAATTTTGTTTATGAAACTGAAGGTGACCGATTAAACCGGAAACGGTTACGAGAATTTTCTGGCTTTGACTACCAGAAAAACGACGAACATTATGAGAAGAAATTAACTTTTGCTGTGAAAAACGTTAGGCTTGCTAATTTAATTACAATTTGCAATATTTTATGTATTGATTGTGACGGAAATGAAACTGTTCTCGCTACTCGAATTCTCGATAGCCTATTAGATATTGAAACGCTTAAAAATGATAATTTTGAATCTGATAGCGACGATGAACACGTGAACGAAGAAATTCGTAGCGAAGTTAGCGAATTAACTCGTGTAGAACCATCAGTAGATAAATTTTCTAAATTTACTATTTCCTATCATGATATCGAAGACAGTTTGAGAAAGTTTGACGGGAAAGATAATTATTCCATCGAAAAGTGGATAACTGATTTTGAAGAAACGGCGAGTATTTGCGCATGGAATGATCTTCAAAAATTAATATTCGCGAAACGATCATTAACTGGATTAGCGAAACTCTTTATTCAAGGTGAATCTGGCTTAACTTCATGGGCTAAGCTTAAATCAGCTCTTGAACAAGAATTTGCCTCGAAGTGCACAAGCGCCCAACTCCATAAAATGTTGACGAAACGTTATTTAAACAACGAAGAATCTCTGCAAGAATATTTTCTAGTCATGAAAGAACTAGAAAGCAGAGGTAACATCGAAACAGAATCCCTAATTCAATATGTTATAGATGGTATTCCCGATAAACCGTCTAACAAAGTAATTCTTTACGGTGCGAAAGATTTAAAAGATTTTAAGGAAAAATTAGGTATTTACGAAAAAATACGAAACCATACTACGATTCCATATGAACCACAAACAACAAAAAAGAAAAACCATTCCACCCCTCTAGACGTGTCTCCCCGCTTTCAGCGTTGTAAAAACTGCGGCGATAAAAATCATAGTGTTTGTCCGTTTAAAAACCGCGGAAGAAAATGTTTTAATTGTAACCAATTTACGAATGACCACGTTTCTGCTAACTGTCCGGTGAAAAATAATAAAACCCCTGAAAGTCAAGCCATGAGTATCAGTCTCAGTGTTCCCGAAGAGAAAAATTCTCTTGTACAGAGAAGCGTCAGGTTGAACGGTAATGAGCTGACGGGTATTTTCGACAGTGGTTCCAGTTTGCATGTAATACGATCCGCTTGCTATGAAAGACTGTGTCTCCCAGCTGTTTCTCCCCCCGCCATAAATCTAGTAGGACTAGGCTCTAAGAATGTGCTTACCAAGGGTTCTTTTATGCATAGCGTGGAAATCAACGGTCACTCCTTCGAATTGCTGTTTCATGTTGTCCCGGACGGAGCAATAAATTTTGATCTTATTATTGGTACCCCTCTGTTAGATTTAGCTGACGTTATTTTGAAAAAAGATTCCTTAATTATTCAGAAGCCCACCAACACGAAAAATTTTCTATTGTTGATGGAAAATTTACCAAACTTTGATTCTAACGAATTAGATTTAAACCATATTAAAGATAAGACACGAAGACACACTATTTTTAAACCTGTATCTAAATATACGCCAAACAAAACCGAAACCGTAGATATTTCTAAGAAGATAATTTTAGACGACGATATAACCGCCAAAATTAAAGCTGCCCAAAAACGAGACGAAAATATTGAAACGATTAAAACCTTGATAGAAAAGGGAAATGATGAAGAACATTTTGTCAAAAATGGAATTTTATATAAGTATAAAAATGGAAGAGAACTTTTAATGGTGCCTCAAGAAATGGAAAAAGAAATAATCAAACGAATTCATAATAAAAATCATTTTGCATCATCCAAGACCGAAGACGTTTTAAATCAAAATTATTACATACGTAATGCCAGAAAACAAATTGATAACGTCATTGCCAACTGCGTAGAATGTATCCTATGTAACAGAAAACGTGGCAAAGGAGAAGGTTTACTTAATCCTATCCCAAAAGAAAATTCACCGTTGAGCACGTATCACATTGACTTTATAGGTCCTATGCCTTCTACGAACAAGAATTATCAACATATTTTCACTGTTGTGGATGCCTTTACGAAATTTGTATGGTTATACCCAGTAAAATCGACATCGTCACGCGACGCAATAGAAAAGTTAAAGCTACAACAAACTACCTTTGGAAATCCTTCACGAATTATCAGTGACAGAGGAAGCGCATTTACTTCGAATGATTTTGAGACCTATTGCGTAGAAGAAGAAATAGAGAATATTAAAATTACAGCAGGAATTCCCCGTGGTAACGGTCAAGTTGAAAGGATGCACGAAACTTTAATTCCTATACTCTCTAAACTTTCAATTTCTGATCCAACGAAATGGTACAAATACGTGTCTATGGTTCAACGAATAATGAACAGTACCGCTTCTCGAAGTACTAAATTCACACCATTCGAACTGTTGACAGGCGTGAAACTAAAAGGCATAACAGACACACGAGTGAAAGAAGTCTTAGAAGAAGAGTACCTTAACGCGACGATGAAAAAGAGAGTAAAAATGAAGGAAGAAGAAAGAAAGAATATCCTTAAGATTCAAGACGAAAACCAGAAATCCTTTAAGAAAAGGAAAAAATCATGCAAGTACAAGACAAGAAAATCACGTGCAATCAAGCCTACGTGGTACGGAACAAGAATGAAATTACGACCGAAATTCCTAGGTCCCTACAAAGTGACCAATGTCAAGTCCCACGACCAGTGCGGTGTCATCAAATTCGAACAACATGAACGTCCTAACATCACGTCTTCTGCTGCCGACTACACGAAGCCAGGACATCCCTACTATACTGATTTAGACGACTGGCATGACATCCCCGCTACCCCAGCTACTATTCAGACTACTGACAAGGTATCCCGCCATCCGATGTCCGCACAAGAGCATCCCCTGCATGGTTCCATGTACCCGATGTCAGCACAAGAGCACCCCCTGCGTGGTCCCGTGTACTCGATGTCAGCACCAGCGCATCCCCTACATGGTCCCGTGTATTGTAAGTGTGTTCCATTTTATTTCTTTTTCAGAGACTGTCAGTGCCTATTGCTTAATGTCATCCGAGGCCGCATGACAGCTAGGACGGCCGATTTGTAGAAAGCAGAACTGAACTCTTAACTATGAACTTTAAACTTCATGAAATGTTATTTGTAAACGCATATTATGTCTGTCGCAAGAGGGCGTCGCTAGCACGAACATTATCACGACCCCTCTACTCTGTTTGGGGAGAACATTAAGACTCCCGCTTTGGATTCCGTCGTGGACGGACTAAATTTTTCTTTCAATTCTTTCTTAATAAATGTAATTGTTTTTGTTATTTACGATGGTTTCTAGTTAGTTTATGTTGTGGATCTTTTACTCCAACCCCGCGCCCATATATATATATTTTTATATATATATATATATATATATATATATATATATATATATATATATATATATATATATATATATATATATATATATATATATATATATATATACACACTCATGGACAAAAAAATTAGCGCACCAAGAAGGAGTCGTCAAGATGAAACGAGATTTTACATACGTAATGACTACTTTGATATAAGTAAATGATAAGAAAATCAAAGAAAAAGGATAATTTATTTCAGAGAAAAAGGCAAAAGAACGGAGGAGTTAATACTCCGTTGGACCCCCTCTAGCGCCAATGCACGATGCGATACGATCGGGCATTGTGTCATACAAGTTCTGTATGATGTCTTGAGACATTTCGTTCCATATTTGCTGTAACCTTGCCTCTAGTTCGTTCAAACTCGTGGGATGCCCAACTCGTCGTCCCAAATGATCCCAGATATGCTCGATTGGAGACATATCTGGGGATCAGGCAGGCCAAGGAAGGGTAGTAACAGTGCGGAGACAGTCTTGTGACACCCTTGCCGTATGAGGCCGAGCATTGTCTTGTTGAAAATTGGCTCCTGGGAGCCGTTGCATGAGTGGCAACACATGTGGTTGCAGGATTTCATGAACATACCGCTGGGCTGTCATGGTGCCACGGAACAATACTAGGGGTACCGTGTATTGTAGGCAATGGCACCCCATACCATCACACCAGCTGTGGGAGCGATGTGTCGCTGTACTGCAAAGGCAGGATTGAAGCGTTCACCACGGGCTCTCCACACACGAACACGATTGTCATCACTGCCGAGTTTGAATCTTTATTCGTCGCTAAAGACGACCTGGTTCCATTCCGCTGCAGTCCAGTTTCCTCGTGCGCGGCAAAATTCCAAACGGAGGCGTCGATGGGTGGGCGTCAAGGGCAGCACACGTAATGGGCGCCGCGATACCAACTGTCCTTCAGCCAGGCGCCTTCGTATGGTTCGAGAAGACACAGATGCCCCTAGTGAAGGTGCTACCTGTGCCTGGATGGCGGCCGATGAAGCAGTTGGCTGAACGCCTGCATTTCTTACGATGTGGCGGTCTTCTCGACAACTGGTCTGTCGAGGGCGTCCTGAGCCTGGTCTTCGCGTACATGACATCTCTCGGGTCCACTGGTCCCAACACCTCCTCACAACACAATCAGAGCGGCCTAATTGACGACCTACTCGCCTAGCTGACCACCCAGCTTCCATCATCCCGACGATTCTCCCCATCTCAAACTGCGACAACTGCTTATATTGACTTCGAACACGGCGTAATGGCATGTCTATCTCAGCTCTTCCTTTGTAAATGATTCAGCACACTCAAACAAGCTTTGGTTACCTGTTTTATACTCCACAGAGTACGATGTTCAACGCCCTCTACCGGCTATACGTAATGCGCAATCACGCTGCATTTCTAATCATTTGAATATCTTCCCGACATGTACCTTCATTGCAAGTTTCGTTACGATCCCGCAATTATTTCTTAATGCGATAATTTTTTTGTCCATGAGTGTATATATTCTTTCTTAATCCCGTATTCTTGGGATACATGCTATACCACCCCGTAAGGGAAAGGTTAGATACATATTTTCTTTGGAATAGTTTCTCCCTCTAACTTTGTGATCGTCTGAATAGCAGCAATTGGTCTCCAGACTGCAGGGTTTATGAATTTAGTTTCTTAGCTCCTGCACCCTTTTTGACTCCGTTATAGGGATACTGATAACAAATAATTTGTTCCATAGTTCCAACGGTTCAACAACGGTATTTATATTATATTCTATACAGGCGAATGTCTAGCGACAAGTGACTCCACGTTCGAAAAAAAAAATCTATAACTCAGTTGCCTCAGTTATGGGGACACTAGTAGGGTATTCTATGTGATGAGACTCTCATTTTCTCCAATAGAGGGCAGCACATTTTCTTTATTTTTATTTTTGAGAATATCTATTTTTTAGATGGCAGTACTTTTTTTTGAAGATATCTATCATTTTGTTGTTATTGTACTAGTTGTTAGAATTTCGGCGTGTGATATGTGAAGTTTTCTGTAAATAAAATTCTTCTAAGTTATATACGGATGAAAATATATTTTCTTCGGTGTTGCTGAAGTTCTCAAATATTATTTCTATTGAGAATATGGAATGCATGAAAGTACAGAAGTTATTATTTCGTTTTTGACTCAAGTTAATGCATAGGTTTACAAAAGCAAGATCAAACTTCTAGCGTGTCTGTACGGATATCAAAGGTAAAAATTTTCATTCATTTCATTCTAAAGGAATGGATGATTTCTCAAACCGGGTGTGTTCTCAACGGTGTTGAGTAGATTTAGGTACACAGACTTTCTTTTATGTTTTGGTTTAACAACACCATGGGTCCATGAAGAGCTGCAGGTACAGAGGGCATGTAAAAAGAGGAATTGCGTTTTATGTTCTAAGAGAAAGGGCGGAAGACGGCAGACGACGGAGTATTGTGAAACTTGTCCAAATAAGCAAAGAATGCACAGGGGAGTTTTTTTTCCGGATGTACCATAAAATGAGGAATTTCAAACTGTAAAAATTCAAGTTTTATTTTCCATAGAATAGTGAATATTTATATAAAAAATTAAGTTCTCATAATTTGTCCTGTCTAAACAAACCTTTTCTAATTGCTTCACTTTAGAGTGCTGGAGTTGCCGGTTGATGGTACCAAAATGTCAGGGGTGCAAAAGTTTAGTGTAGTACATTTCATTACACGCTCATACACTGAATATTTTAATATTATCACTTGATCTTTTTCATGTTTATAAGAGTATTCAAACACTATATAATTATTGTCAATTAAGGTACTCTTTAAGTTTAAAATATTTCGATGTAATTTCTGCAAGAAAAGAACAACTGGTGAAAAGCCTAACAACCAACTCATAATAACATTAAGAATGTAAATAATGATACAATTTCATAACATTTCATGTTGAAATTTCCTATGAAGCTGCCTTAAACATATCAAAAGTGATTAAAGAATTATGAGAGTAAAATTACCGGTCGTCTATACCTAAAAAATATACCTATATTGCCATAGATTATAGATGGTGCATTTATACGACGGAAAGCTATACTATTTATTGGGCACACACCACGGATACTACTTATTGGGCACACACGCCTTACACACATGCACATGCTCTTAAATATCATCTTCCTATATGCTCTATTGTAAGGAACCTCTTACTATTCGCCATATTTGAACAAGTTGTTCCGGTTCTACCTATTTATATTTAAGATATTTTAAAAATATTTTACCACGTTTTAATGATTTATAGGTGGAAGTTACCCATCCTGGTCTTTTTATCTTTCTGTGTTTTATTGGTCTTTATTCTTACATTTAAAATTTTACCCTGTTTTACATGTTGTATCTTTTACCTTTCTGAGTCTCCATGGTTTAAATACGTATGTTTTTAAAATTTTCAATTTGGTTTTGCAAGTTTTAGCCTTTCATCGTGTTGTTTTAGATCTTGTGAAAGTATAGGTTTTAGCACCTTTATCTTTGCTATATGTTGTGGTTGAACTATGTACTTTGATTTTGTATTGTTTTTAAATACAGGTTTTAGGTTGTACCATGTGCCTGGCGCAGCATGTTTCTGTCGGGATCTTGTGCCAATAAACCCAAATCTACCTACATACCTACCAACCCGATTCCCACTGATTAGAACATTTTATTTTAGTGTTTATTTATATATTTTTTCAGAGTGGAAATTTATATAATAAATAAATAAAATTAGCTGATCTCCATAGTAAGCACTGATTTAGAAGGTCTTTATTTCCCAAACGTAGTCAACAAAATGCCCCAGAGTAGGCTTGTTGAAACATATATATATATTTTTTCATTTTCAAAGGGAAATCAGAACTATTCTGTACATTGAAAATGAAAAATGGATATTGCTCAGAACTAGTTTCAAAAGCTTGATTTTTGCATTTTCAAATTTTAAATTTATGCTAATATTTCAAATTTATGTGAATACATCATATCGATATTTCAAATTTATGTCTGGTCAACTATTGCTTTAAACTTTAATATATTCTGATAACAAAACGCATAAAATTCCTATTCCGTTCTCTTACCCTTCTTTTGAAATGTTATGCAAGAAAACTTTATTAAATGTAGTTCAAAGTGCTTTTTTTACAATTATTAAAATGGAACAGAAAATCCTGTCGGAATTCTCAAAAGATAGATCAAATCCCTTGAATACAGATGTTAAACAGATTTTTGGACCTTTGACATTTAATGTAACATTCAAATTTAGCATATACGTTGTTATCGGTTGAGCGCAGTGCAGTTTCCCAAAGCTTGCAGAATGTCAGCACTTGTTAAAATCGCTTTCAAATAATCCGATTTTCTCTAAAAAGAATGTAAACTTTATATCCTGTAAATTAATCAGAATGTATTTACTTATTTTTCGTCTACACAAAGGCTCTCAAATAACAATCAAAATGATGATATAAAATATATGCAATAGCAGGAATTTTTTTTTTGTGCACATTTTAAATCCCACCTTAGTTGAAACATTCCAATTTTATCGCAAAGATATGATGTGAATATTAAAGAAGATTTTGTGTATTTTGTACGATGTGTAAGTTATACAATTCATTTTTAAGGCGACAATGGACCTTCAGATGGACAAAAATATGTCCCCAAAACGATTTTTTTTCTTTCAGAAAATGATTCTGCAACTCATAAGCTTTAAATTTAAAAACAAAATATGTTGATCCGATAATTATTAACCGAGTTATAAGTATTTTTTTCAAACGTAAACTATGGAAATGTTAGTCAAATTAAAACATTAAATGCCATTTTCTCAAAACAAGTTTTCATGTCGTTTCGGTAAGTTCAAAATGTACCATGCGTCATAATTTTTCTTGAATTTTCATAAAATTTAATAAAATGATTATTTATATATTTAGAATAAAACTTAGTAATCAATTCATTATACTATTTTATAACAACTTAAAATTTTTACAATAAAAATTTTTTTTTTGATAAAATCTTACATAAAATGACCTATTTTTATCGATCTCTTTTCTAGTTTTTATAAATATGACTGTAAATCAAATATTGCTGCTAACTTTTATTATAACTATATAAAGCTATCTTAAGAGAGAAAAGTAGATATCTGAGACAAAAATTAATGCGCATGGGGCATTTTTAAATAGAGTAATTAACAAACTGATTTTAATTAATATCTTAATTAATTACATTCTGATTTTTTTTTAAATTTAGAATTTCCATCTCTAAGCAACACTATATAAGTATACAAAATTTCATAGCAATTGGTTAATAAATAAAAAAAAAAGTTTTTCATGGTCCATTGTCGGCTTAACATTAGAGGGTGCGGTAAAAAGAATCTGCCCAATGAATGGGGAGATTAATGTCGAGGGTGTTTAATTAATTGCTTTGCCAAAAAAGTTAAAAACGTAGTTACTATGATAAATATCGGAAGGCCAGATTTAAAACACCCCTACTCAGACCTCTCTATATATTGCCTTACTCAATGTATATGCTTCAAATTTTGTGCACATACTATTCAAGACATGGGGAAACGGATTTCTCGAAAACATTATTAGTTCTGGAAATTACCGATAGATGGCGCTGTGCAACTTGTCGTAAGCTAAAAAGACACAAAAAGCACATTTTAAACACATTGTATTGGAACGTACCTAACATTCATCTGACAAGGGACCTTATCGACGTGGAGAATGCTGCTGAATATGGTTTCAATCATGAAGATGCAAAATCTGCAGTCTCTGAACACTTGTTCAACTGCGGATCGTAGCTGGTCTACTGAAATGCTTTTCACACGCAGAGTGATATCTTCTTTCAAGTCTGCCAAGGTTACTAGACGTAATAGATAACAATACCTTTTAAGTGTCCCCACAGCCAAAATCATACGGAGAATGAGTTGGTGGAGAACGATATCCGGAATATGAGATGGCCAGGTTGTCTGAAACGCCGGACTAATTATTCTGTCATCAGTGAAACGGTGCCGAAGAAGCTTCTTTACACAGAGTCCAGTGTGTGGAGGCGCTCCATCTTGCATAAAAGTAAAGGAGTCGAGACATTGCCTCTGTTGCAAATGGGGTACAGCAAAAGTTCCGAACCTCCTTTTGTTCCTAATGACCGTCACGGTGCTTGTCACAGGGCCATTGCGAGCAGCCTCTTCGAAAAAGAAATGTCCAAGGATGAATGTGGTTGTGAATCCGCACTAGACTGTAACTTTGAATGAGAGAAGTGGAATCTCTTGGAAGATACGGGAGTTTTCCGTGTCCCGAATGCGACTGTTGTGGGTATTCGATGTCCCACTGAGGGGGAAATGGGCCTCGTCGGTCCACAGAATCTGCCATGGCCACGATTTCATGGGTACGGTGCTAATTTTTGTGCTTACATTTCAAAATTGCAGTTACAATGGCAGTTTAAGCTTCTTTACTATTTCTATTTTTCTTTTTCCATAAGGATAATACAGATTAAAAAGGGAAAATTTCATTTCTCATGTGTTTTTTTTATTATTAATTTACCTTTTTGTGTGTCTGTGTGTGTGTGGGGTGTGTGTGCGTGTGCGTATGTGTGTGCGTATGTGTGTGTGTGTGTGCGTATGTGTGTGTGTGTGTGGGAGGGGTGTATTCCTTTCATAACTTCGATACTTATCCTTTTTTCTTACCTATAGTTTTTGTACTTGCATTGCAAAATTGCAGTTACAATGGCAGTTTAAGCTTCTTTACTATGTCTATTTTTTCTTTTTCCATAAGGATAATAAAGATTAAAAAGGAAAAATTTCATTTCTCATGTGTTTCTTTTTTTTATTATTAATTTGCCTTTTGTGTGTCTGTGTGTGTGTGCGTGTGTGTATGTGTGTGTGTGTAGTGTATTCCTTTCATAACTTCGATACTTATCCTTTTTTCTTACCTATAGTTTTTGTACTTGCATTGCAAAATTGCAGTTACAATGGCAGTTTAAGCTTCTTTACTATTTGTGTTTTTTCTTTTTTCATCAGTATAATAAAGATTAAAAAGGAAAAATTTCATTTATCATGTGTTTCTTTTTTTATTATTAATTTGCCTTTTGTGTGTCTGTGTGTGTGTGCGTGTGTATATGTGTGTATGTATGTAGTGTATTCCTTTCATAACTTCGATACTTATCCTATTTTCTTACCTATAGTTTTTGTGCTTATATTGCAAAATTGCAGTTAGAATGGCAGTTTAAGCTCTTTTACTATTTCTATTTTTTCTTTTACTATTTCGATTTTACTTTTACTTTTTTTTTTGTGTGTGTGCGCGCGCGTGTGTGTGGGGTGTGTGCGTGTGTGTGTATGTGTGTGTAATGTATTCCGTTCATAACTTCGATATTTAGCCTTTTTTCTTACCTATAGTTTTTCTAATCGAATCTATCAAACTATTCTCTATAACAAAAGGCGTCCAATAAAAACACAGTCAACGTGTGACGAAACTCATAACTACTTCATAAAATGATGCCAAAAAGAATACGAAATTGTCGTCTTATCAGAACAACTAAAATATTTGAAATTAATGAGAAAAGCTTAAAATTTGTTTTCATAATACCATTAAAGGAGAGAAAAGGAAATATTAAACATGTAGAGTTATTATTTTTAAAATTTCTAACAAGGCTGATGTTGCCAGCGCGTTCATTATAATTTCATCGTAAATAGGAAGAAAATAGGAAGAAAATCTTACATGAGAAGAAAAACGTTATCTGTATACTGTATACATTATTTTGTAAATATTTATGAGAATATATCCAAGTCCTGTATAAGAAACTTAATTAGTGAGTAAGAAAAATGTCATTATATTTTATTCAAACGTCTTCAAAATATTCGTTATATAATTATAGGCATTAAATTATTTATATCAACCTAAGCACAGCAGATTTAAACTTATATATTTAATTTATTCGTTTATCACCCTGAATTCAAGAATAAATGAATTGCAATTATGTTGAAATGAAAAGTAGATATTTATATGACATTATATTATACATATATTTATTTATTTCTCAAATGCGGAGGAACTTGTCGTTTCTAGACATTCACTGGAAAGTGAATTCCGGACAGACAACGCCGTGCAGACACCAGACCAGTATTGGTCACCATAGAATGCTGACGGCCATCATAAGTCACACCGCAAAACTGCTAGCTATTCATTTAAGGTGGCACCATATAGGCGGCCAGCACTATCCCCTACAAGACGAACCCGTAATTTTGACCCGAGTCAAGTGACGAGGCTGGAACACTTGATCCCGCACCTCCAGAGGTAAATTTGAGAACTTGAAGGACATTGCAGCCACGACAGATTTTACTTGCACCAACCACCATTAGTGTTCCCGGCGGTGGATTTGACAGCGACCCTCATCGAACCAGCAACCTCCAGATCACTAGCCTGATGCTTTTGCCAACCGGGCCACCACGCCCCTATGATACACACAAACACACACACACACACACATATATATATATATATATATATATATATATATATATGTGTGTGTGTAATGTTCTTGCAATGTACATATTATGAATTCATTAACTTGTACTTGGTGTTATGCTAAATAAAGATAAAATAGCCCAGCATCATACATTTACATTAATTCTGTGTACGAAAATACTTCAGTTGTTATATCGCATTCAAAACCTAATTTAAAAGCACTTATTTGCAGTATTTTCCTGCTTCCTCGGTAGAAAATAGCAATGTTATCCACAAATGTTGTCGTGCAATCGATTACATGTTCAAAAGAATATTATTGAAGCCGTAAATCTCGGTTATATTATTTGGAGTTCAGATCGTTTTTAATACTGTATGGAATAAATATGGAACAATATTATTGAGAACAATTACATGACGCATAAAGTATTCGTGATACATGATCTTTAAATAAAATATAAAATGTAATGTCTTTTAAAATTACTTTTATTGGTGAAAATTCTTTCATTTCATATTGAAATTTTTATTATGAATCCAAATTATCAAAACTGAATTTTGAAAGGAATATAAGCTTTAAGAATTGAATCTCATTTTGGAATTGTAATGAAAATTATTAATTAGGGACACTATAATAACTACTTTTCTATATCAAGCATTTTTAAAAATTTTCGCCAAAGATAGGATCTTTAATATAATATATAAAGTTTTGAGCTTGAATGTTTAAGCTAGTATTAAATTATTTGAAGTGTTTTGAATTTTACCATTGTATTCTTTAGTGTCTATACATATGATAACTGTAGCAAATAGTGTAATTCGCAGCTTAATTTTTTTAAATAAACATTTCATTTAAATTTTAAAATCTGGAGAAATTTTTTATTTCATACAAACCGAATTTAACCAGAGTAAATTGTGTTTTATTACGTTTATAAAGCTCATATTCACGACTTGTTCATTAAATTAATAAGAAGTTAAATTAAATTTATCTTTCCATTCATGTTTAAATATATAATTGGATTATCAAATTACTAATTCTCAAGAATCAAAATTAATTTCTGATTCAAGGAGATGTTCACAGTCAAAACACATAATCTAATAAAAGGTAATTTTTTAATAATTTATAACAAAGTTTTAGAGAAGACTTACATGAGAGATAATTAGTGGTTTGAGGTAGTCATGTTAAGATGCATTTCTCGATAATTTAATTTCACACAGATAGTTTAATTACTCTTTCTTTTTTATCTATATGTTTTAAATGTCATGAACTTTGTTCTTACATGTATTCAGAGATTTTATATAAAAAATAAATAAATTTAATATGTACACACGCAAAAACTATGACGTAATATGACGTCCTTATTTGAATAGTAGACCAACTCCACTTTAAAAAATAAATGGAATTAGCCTCACTTTCATGTTCATACAGGTCATTTCTCTCTTATTTTTAACCTTCCTACCCTGAATGAGTCGAATCGACCCATTTTCATAATTTAATTCATGATAGCTCCCATGAATTTTAATTATGACAGTTTATTTTTTGAGTATTCCTCAAATAGATAAATTTGTTTAGTTTATAACGTTTTCAAACTGGGAGAATTGTTTTTTTAACAAACAAAATAAAAGTGACATTTTACCTGAATGGGTCTTAATCTACCCATTTTAGTAATATTCACAGAACTGCGTAAAAAGAAATTTATTATTTTTGGATGGTCTGTGTTTCGAATAATCATTCATAGATAGTGCTACGATACTGATATACACATAAATCGTTCTACTTGTTTGACGTGTCTTGCCATTTTATTTTACATTATGGCGCCTAGTAAGCGTGGTCTTACTGAAGAAGAGATCATAAAGCTTTTGCAAGAGCTCAGTGATCAATCTGATGAAAGAAGTGATAATTATTTGAATGAAACTGGTGAATCTGAACACTTATCCATCGAAGAGGCTAATGAGAAATGGGATATGTCTGATACAGGAGAAGAAACTGTGCGGTCACCATCTTCCTTCGTTAGTCGTAACAAAACCAAATGGTGTAAATTCCCTCCATCTGCATAAAAAAACGGTATGTACTAGCACATAATTCCAATTTATTATTATTTGATATTTATTTTATTTTATTTATTCTTATTTATTTTACTATATTTGAAAATTTCTGACTTCTGTTCTGACTTTACAGACAACATAACATTATGAAATTAACCCCTGGTCCTACACGTTTTGCAATTCAGCGAATAACTGAACACCCCGCGTCAGCAATGAAGCTTTTCTTGACAAATGACATGATGAAATTAATTCTAGAATAAACTTACCGATAAATGAAGAGAGTTTGTTCAGAACAGAATAAAACCTACACAATGATTTCTGCTGAGGAACTTGAAGCTTATATAAATAAAAAAATCAAACTTTTTTCTCAAAAATTTATTTATAAATTGAAATTAAATGTATATGATTGCATAATTTGAAATTCATTTAATTTTTTTTTTCATTTTTGAGTTATTTTCATTCATTTTTTGACAGGTTTGCTAATTTTAGATGGAGTCCATAAATCTGCAGGATAATCTCTGATAGAATTATGGAGCGAACAAGATAGTCGGGACATTTTTCGTACAACTATGTTTCTGCAACGTTTTGAAATTATTAGACAGTTTCTTAGATTTGATGACAAAGAAAGTAGAGCAAATCGACGTCGTGTAGATAAGCTAGCTGCAATAAGATCAATATTTGACATGTTTATTGTAAAATTGCCATTGATGTTCGTTCCTTACGAAAATGTACCAATTGACGAACAGCTTGTGCCTTTTCGTGGTAAATGTACGTTTCGACAATATTTACCATCAAAGCCAAGAGGGAAATACGGGATTAAATTGTGGGTGATATCTGATGTTAAAACAGCGTATAATTGCACTGCTGAAACCTATACTGGAAAGCCTTCTGATAGTGAGAGAGACAAAAATCAAGGAAGAAATGTTGTATTGCGCCTAGCAAATTCGATTGAGGGTACCGCTCGAAATATTACAGTTGATAATATCTTCACAGATTATATCCTTGCTAAAGAATTACTGAAGAAAATATTAACTATCGTTGGAACCCTCAGAAAAAACAAGCTATTTATTCCGCCTAAATTTCAATCATCACGTGATAGAGAAACATTTTTCTCATTATTTGGTTTTCAACCAGATATGACTCTTGTTTCATATGTGCCGAAACGAAATAAATCGGTAATCCTCCTTTTAACTATGCACCATGAGGCCAAAGTTTCACACGAGAAAGGAAAGAAACCAGAAATAATTTTATGTTATAATGAAAATAAAGGTAGAGTAGATACTACCGATAAATTAGCTGCCACGTATACATGCAAAAGGGGAACTAGGAAATGGCCTGTGGGTTTATTCTACAATAAAATTGACCTTGCTGCAATAAATTCATTTGTTGTTTTTATGCATGTAAATCATTCTTACAATCCAAACAAGTTATACAAAAGGCGCCTTTTTCTTAAGGAACTTCGTAATCAGCTGACAAGACCTTACAGAAATGTTAGGATGAAAAAAAAATATTCCATTTACAATAAAGAAGAAATTGGTCATTGCAGCAGGTGAAAAACCAGAAAAAAGCAGTACACCGAAACGAGGAAGATGCAAAGAATGCGGTCCAAAGAGAGACCTAAAAATGCAAACTAGGTGTGCTTCATGATTAAGTTTTCTTTGCGAAGATCATGTAAATGTGTACTGTAAATCTTATTTGTCTTAAAAAATGTATCAAGAAAAAATGTAAGTGAAACGTAATATATTTGTAAAATTTCTATTATTTCCCAAGTTTTTAAACCCTAAACAACGCTCATACAAACAAGAGGTTGAAACGGACGGGGGCAGGGGGGGGGCGGGAAAAATGAAGGGGGGATTATAAAAGATATAAAATGCGTTGTTTCCATTAATAAACAGAAAATATATAAAATAAAGCTATATAAAACTATTTGTTATGACCTAGAATAAATTTAAACCAAACTTTGTCGAATCGATCCATACAGGCAAAACGTAACTTTTTTTCAACAGGGTAGGAAGGTTAAACTGATACACCTCCGGCTTTTTCTACTGCCAACAGAGGGCATTACAAATCAGACTTCAGCAGTAATTTCTCAGCACTCATTAGACTTTAAAGGCTCTGTACTCAAAATGCACTAGAATGGAGTTGGACCACTATTCAAATAAAGCTTTCAATTAAACTTAACATGACAGACTGTGAAATCTCTTCTTCTTTTACACCAGAGTCAACGGAAAACCTTAGCGTAACTCATTCTTCATGGGTTCAAAAT
The DNA here is from genome assembly GCA_907164885.2 of Dolomedes plantarius. NCBI lineage: Eukaryota > Metazoa > Arthropoda > Arachnida > Araneae > Dolomedidae > Dolomedes > Dolomedes plantarius. The sequence continues at coordinate 34,965,962 of OU015493.1, forward strand.
ACCTCAATCTAATTTCAGAACTGAATCGAAATTATGGTTTACTTTTAGACAATAAACAGCTTGATCTACCCGAGTTATAGATTATAAAAAACCGGATTTAAGTATTACATATTATTTTTAACTGAATTAATTTTAAATCAATAAAGAGTGTTTCTTATGAGTGTCTGGGCTGGTTTTGCCATTTTTGAAAACTACTCGAACGTTTTCCCTCTTTACAATCAAATGTCTCACAGTAAGTGCCATTTTTCTGAAAATAAAAATTCCTCTTTAATCCAACAGGTGGTAGAGAAGGAATTTATAATGAACACATCTATCATTAAAAAATATAAAACTTCCAAAATATGAAAGTTTTGCTAAATATGGTTAAAAAATTCTATAGTTCGTATTCGCTTACCTTTTTTATTGCTATAATATTTTAAAGCAATTTTTTGCAGTCTAGGAATTTTTTTATTTTCCTTATATTTGAATGTTGGTTCATAGATGATATCTATTAATCGAGCTTCGAAAAAATGTCGCTTGTATAAAGAACTGTTGAAACTAGATGTCTAATATTAAGAAACTTATGTAATTATGTGTCGACTGACCTCTGGTTACATTATCTATATATATAAAACAGTTCCATAACTGACTGACTCACTGACATACAACGCACAGACCAACCGCTGGATCAAAAGGGCTGAAATTTTTGCATAGCGGTTCTTCTTATAGTGTAGGGGGCACTAAGAAATATTTTTCAAAAATTCTTCTTAGATTTCTTTAAAATTAAATTTTTAAGCTAATTTAGTAATTTTTTTAAGTTTGAATTTAAAATAATAGTTTGAGTGTTTTAAAATTTATATCACGAGAAAGATCATAAACATTCTTTTAAAATGAAAACTTTTAAGAATCTTTACCTCCATTTTCTGATTTTTGGTGGATTTTTAAAGATTAATTTTTAGAATTTAATATATTAAATGCTGATCAAGTGATTTCTTTTTCTGGTACTTTAAATAAATTTATCGTCACGTGCTTGATAACTAAATAGACAAAATTTTTTTTTTCTTGCTAATACAGCAGACGATTGGACATTATCTAAAAAAATATACAGTAAAAGATATGTTCCTCAAACTGTACTATATTAACTGTAGTATATTCTTTAGTATGTTCTATTAGATTTAATTTGAATATTTTCTTCTACATTATTTTGTCTATAAAATATCCCTTACGATTTTTTTAAATTTATTTTTTCACATCAATTTTATACATTGATCGCTGATATTAAACTTGGGGGAAAATCATTGCAGCAATACACAGCTTCTAAATATTCACTATAAAGCATTCGACAGTTTTTAGGGAATTTTAAGATACTGTGTGTTCTAGTTATATCTTCAGGAGTTTTGATTTAGAGTAGTGAAATTATTTTCTCTAAACTTAAAATTGTGAAAAAGGGTAAATTTTGACGTTTATTACACTGAATTCTGTTTAACGTGGCCCTCCTGCATGATGATTTAACTGAATTGTGAGGGATCTCTGGATTTAAAAATCTCTCTTAATTTTTAAATATGGGGTTATCTGCAAAACTCTTTGTCGTGAACCCTCTTTGTTACACCGGTTCACTTAGGTTCTTTTTCTCTGGCCTAGGGATCAATGAGGTTGTGCAAAAATGAGTCGTCACTGAACAAGACGTACATAAATTTATTTACAGACTTAACATTTAAACAGTTTCACACATAACATAAAAATTGAAGAAAACTCTGCACGAGGTGGGCAAGCCTGCAATATCTTACCAGACCTCGGCTATCCTACACTCTAATCTAGTTACCGATCAATTAATTAACTGGAGGCGAGACGAGACTGCTTTTATCTTGCCAGGCCTCCTGAAACTACTCTCAGAGATTCTCTTTCTCTATCTTAATTCTAAATACCAAGTAATTACCTAACCAGAGGTGAGACGAGCCTTCTTAAATCTCGCCAAACCTCTTGTTCCCTACCAGAGACGCTCTCCGTCTCTCCCTTTATATATATATATATATATATATATATATATATATATATATATATATGCAAGTAGAACATTGTGACCACTAATCACTGAAATGTAACAAAATGTTCCATATTCCTGCTGTGATACATGGATTCGATTAATTACTTTGTAGCGAAATTTTCTTTCTTAACAAAGGCATCCATAATGCCAGCATACGCTACTGTTATTCTACAACTCTTTAATACACTTTCATCACCTTAATTTGAAGTTAGAAACTTAAAAATACCGCCGAATCTCCAAAGAATAAGAAATTCCAAACATAAATTACGACACCAAAGCAATTAAAAAACCGATGCATTTAAATCCGCTGGAGAACGCTGCTTCCAGAAGGAGGATTTCAAAAATTTTTCTTACTCTACGGTTTTACCTAAATCAAATAGAAAGGGATAAATCAGAATGAATGAAGAGTTGACTCATTAGTTAATGCAAATCTTGTTTACCGTAATGAGTTGGAGATTAAATTGGTAAGTACCAGACAAAATGTCACACGAATTTATGGAACTCCCATTAGACGGAGACGTACGACCGTATCTAATTAGGATGCAAAATTTCGACAGACAGGGAAATGAAGAGAGTGCGCATAACCTTATTACTCCAAATTATAATCTTTCGAAGAAAATGCATCCTTGGATGAATTTGCCACGATGCTTCCTTGCGATGCACGTCCTTTTTTTTAAATGTATCTTAAATGAATTACATAATTTTCTCCAAACATTAGTGATTTTTATGCTTGTTACTTAAGAAGTGCTCAGTAGCTCCCATCAGAATTACTCTGTAACAAGATTTGCCGAGGAACATGAATTAAAGTTTTATAATATTAGAGAAATAATACTAAAATGAATTTGCTTTTTAAAAATATTTAATTAAGTGGAAATTTTGGTATTAGTTGTAACAAAAGGGTGTGTAGAGTTATCTTAAAGTGCTGGCCCATGTATGGAGGGTTTATGTCGCATTGAATGCTGTGAAGATTAAATTGTTTTCCAAAATTCTGACTGGTAATAATAAATCTCCTTCACAAAATAACTGTTTCTCAAATTTAAACAGAATACAGTGGAACGTCGATATAATCGAATTCCTTGAGAAATCTAAGTTTTTCCATTCCCCTTGAAACTGCTAACACTCCCATGTTATTTTTATCTCTAAATATCAAAGGACGTGGTCAACAAGACCTCGATATTTCGAATTTTTAGTTTGCTTGGCTTGATACCGCATCTCTATATATATCGAAGTTTGTATTGGAAAACCTCTATCGAAGTTGTTTTGATAAAATCAATAGCATTTAGACGAAACTCAGCTCGTTCTTTGGGGAAAACCTCTATCTATTGAAGTCAGTCAGAAATCACCTCGATAAATCGAACCTTGGTATTTCGAAATCCTTGATAATTCGAAGTTTCCTCATTCCCTTTGAGGTTCGATATATAGAGGTTCCACTGTATATCTGAGAACTGACTCCCATATTTTTCATTCGAATACCTGGAAGAAATGTATAGGTTAAAATAAATGATAACATATGTAAGTTTGTTAAAATCCAGAAGCACATTCCTAACTTTCAGTTTTCTTATGATAGGTGCCATTGCAGTGTTTGAAAAAATAATTGAGTATGTGTTTCTACATTTTTGAATACGTTCCCTCATTTCGATTTGACTAATTATCTTCATTTATCTAGTAAAGAATTATTGAATTTATTGAAAGACATATTATTTATTTTTCTTAAATTCCCCCTTAAATATTCAGTAGGATTGTGCAAAGTTTGACAGAAAAAGGAAGAAAAAAGAAGCACTACATTCCAAAACAAAGAGTCAAATATATAAAATTCTATTGGTAAGGTCGCAGAAACAATGAAAATCCTAGAATCCACTGAATTCTAAGTTTTCATCAAAACTATTCCTATAATAATCACTGAACAAAGCAACTCTAAACGAAATATGGAAACACCTATTAAATCTCGAGGTTTGAAAATTTCAACGACGTCAGTTGTGGAAAATTAAGATTGAGAATTCTATTTAAAAATTTTCAATTAACTTTGGTCCGTTAAATTAATTTTCCTATCTTTAAGTGTTTTTTTTTCTGATTTTCAAATATAACGTTGGAAGTCAAGGAATCCTGTATATTACTGCTCCATACGATAGGACAAAGAAATCTGCAGATATTTTATGAATATTCAAGTTTATTTAAATAGGAAAAATAATCATAACAGAATTTTTATCATAATGTACTTGTAATGTTCGTTTTACTTTTGACTGCGGTGGTTTCAATATTGGGATAATACAATGAATTTTAAACTCAAAATCTCGTATACTTTTTTTAAACATAAAATTATGAGAAGTTCAAATATTTCCGGCTTTTCCATCAGTTCTTTCAACTGTTCCTTCAACTTTTCATTTCTAATATAAGTTGTACATAGTTGTGGTATACTTAGATTCATTTTATCAGACGTAATACACTCAAATATCAAAGTAAAAATTTCAAATGTTTTTGTTTTCCTCGATTGATGGCAATTTTTTCTAGAGACATCAGATGAACTACATCTGAGAAAATGTTTCGCTTACCTTTAGTTTTGCGACGTATGGAATTTAACAGTTAAAAAAGCATAATTTAAAAAATCTGTGTCTAGTTTTGTAAATTCATATTTTATTTACCACTACTGTATGAATTATCTAAAATTATTAGTTACATTTTGTAGAAAAGTTTGTCTAAATATATTGATACTTCGATAAAATGATTCATTTATATTTTTATATGAAATAAATTATTCTTAATTATTATTTTAAAATGATAATGTGTGTTTGTTCGTATGCATATGCATTTTATTTTTGTTTATATTTATTTTTCCTCATTTACTAATGTAGATCTTACCCCAAGGTAAAAATGCCCTAATAGTTCATTATGAATTTAAACTTACGTGATATTTAATTAATACAAAGTATTAAATTCGGATGAAAATATATTTCATTCTGTAAAAATTTGTAACCTGAATTGCTGGTGGTCAATTATGCCAATTCTTTTTTATCTTGAATAAAATGTCAAGTGATGTATTACACAACTTTTAAAATTTGATTTCGCAAACTATTTTTTCGCTCTTTAAACTATATTTATTTAACCTTATTTTGTATATCAAAGTGTGTGTGCATTTCTTGTCAGTAAGTATGAGGGTTACAGTTATGGATTTTTCAAAAAAAGCTTTTATTTTGTATTTTAATCTTTTAAAGCGCCAGAAAATTCATTTAACAGATGCGTTCCGTTTCATTACATCGCAAGATTTTATTTTATGTGATCGGAATGAACTTGTTAACTAAAATAATTTAGATTGGGACTACAGAAAATAAAACACATTGTCCTAAACTTAAGGTTTTAGTTTAATAAAGAGTGGGAAGGATGATATATATATCTATATATATCTATATATATATTTACATATATGACATAAAATCCCCTATATTCAATTCAAATTCTAAATTGCCTTGGGTGTTGTCGCGATTGAGTAATTTTAGCTTCTGATTCCAAGAACAAAGCAAGCGCAGCGTCCCCTCAAAAAATATAATTTCTAGCGCATCTTTACGTAACAATAATACGTCACCTCTGACATCAGAGTCATAGTTTCAGCCAATGGCTATAGACTTGTGATCACATGGCAAGACGATCATAAAGCTTATATAAGTTCCAGCATACCTCGAAGAACAGATTTTGGCGTGGCACTGTTGCCTAATAAACCTCTGTCATCGGTGATAAAGAATGGATAAATAAAAAGTATTTGCAGACGTGAAAAAATAATTGTATTATTGAATACGACTACGTTTATTCCCGATGTGATATGCCGGCTACGGCCATCATTCCCGCCGGGCAGGTATATTACATATATACATATATATATATATATATATATATATATATATATATATATATATATATATATATATATATATATATATATATATATATATATATATATATATATATATTTATATTTATATATATATATATATATATATATAGAAATGCATGGGTGTGGACTGGAAAGTTTTAAATGGTATTATCTTGAAGCACATTTGAGCTCTAAACTCCTCTAACATTAAATAAAAGCTTGTACCTTATTAATGTCTGGACGGTTTCCAATAATTTGCTGGTACCTAAAAACGCTAAAAATATACACCGAAATTAACGAAGAAAGTATTCATTCACTAAGGATGTCCCTGGGTGGGGTGGCCCAGGTGGCAAGAGCAGCGAACCAGTGATCTGAACGCCCCTGGTTCTATGCTCGTTGCTGCAAATCCACCTCCATGTTCACTAATGTTGGTCGAAGGGACGTAACATGGGGTGTGGCTGCAATGTCCTCCAAGTTCTCAAATTTACCTCTGGAGGTGCGGGGTCAAGTGTTCCGGTCTCGTCACTTTTCTCGGTTCAAAATTACGGGACCAGTCATTTAGCCAAGTCGGACTCCGACCCTTGTGGTGCTAATTCAAAAGAGGAGCCGCACTTTCACCGCCCATTGCCTTCGGGACTTGATCCGATGTTGCTATCTGTCAAGTAGTATAAGCAGCAACATCAACCAGGAGGGCCCTTCAAGACACACAGCGGAGAACCATATGGATAGCTTGATTTTTAAACGTAAATCGTTAAAGATGAGTAGTACTGTCCACTGCGGGAAATATTGAATAGTATGCGTCAGCCAACTAAACGGGTACAAATTCAGTTTTAAAAATCCTTTACTTCCAGCGTAAAAAGGGAGCTCCAGCGAGAAATCTAGATTATTGACTAATAACTACGCTGGAAATGATCATACATTCATAATTTCAGCAAAATCATACATTAATAACTCCCACGTAACATCTCTAATAAATAAATTTACAAACCAATGGAAAAGTGCGATAGGAAAGAACTGGGAAGTAATAAAATCCAGATTCTTGCTTCGATGTATTTTAGTCGTTTTTTTCTGTCTTACTGAAAATGTTTACCCAGAGAGACCTACTGGTCTGGCAGGAATATATACCTGACCTTCTTAAGAGCTGCATAATAACGTATGGGACCACCTTAAGACCGGACTTGGCAATACAGTTATTTATACTGTAGAAGGTATTAATTAAAATTCAGATATATTAAGGGAAAGAAACTGGATACAGGCACTAGATTTTTTTTATTAACTAAAATATTAAGATTTAAACTAAAAAAATTCGAACCGACACTTGCAAGAGACTCAAGAAATAATTTTTGCCTTGAAATATCTAAATTTCGGATCACGTAAACTTGAATCGCACTCTAAGACCACTTATTAGAGGAAACGGTCTCATTTGCTGATTGCTGAAGTATATTTAGCACAACTTATCCCAGTTGCTTTAATGTGGGACTCCTTAGTTGGGATTTTCTAAATACCATAATATAAATAGCTTCATCACAATGTCTTGCCTGGTAAAATTGGGCATTGCATCAACGTTTATTACATACCTGTTAGGGAGCGGTGGCCTAATTGGCAAGAGAAGCGGCCCAGTGATCTGAACGTCTCTTGTTCGATGCTCGTCGCTGCAAATCCGCCGCCGTGTCCACGGCGGCCGGTGCACGTAAAATCTGTCGTGGCTGCAATTTCCTCCAAATTCTCGAATTACCTCTGGAGGCGCTGGGTCAAGTGCAACGTTCTCGTCACTTGCCTCGGTTCTAAATTTCGGGATCGACCCTTTAGCAAAGTCAGACTCCGACCCTCGCAGTGCTAATAAAAACCCAAGCCATACCACTCTTCCCTATAGCCTTAATTGGACTTGAAATGACACATACTGTTGGTTAAGGGTCATAAGAAAAGACAACAACACATACCTGTTAATTTATATACATCTTCATTCTTGATGGATTTAAGTAAAATCCGTATAATATTTTAATTATATGAACAGTATAAGGTCGAAAATAACCTTAAAATGATTTTAAATATTACAAGTTTTATATATTTGATTACGATTAAGAAGTGTTTGGCTAAAGAAGCAATAAAAAGGCGGGTTAAATTCTGAGGTTTCGAAGATCTACTATAAATATACAAAAATGATATTTAATGACATCTCGATTTATCGTTATTATTTGAACTGTAAATGAGGAATAAGTTTCAAAGGCTCTCATTACTTAAGGCAAATCCCGTTTCCGGTAATGAGCTGGAGATTAGATTTCAAAATGCGAGACAAAATGTCAAATGAATTTATGAAACTCTCATTAGATAGAAACTAATGGCTGTATGAAATTAGTTCTGAAGTTTCAGTACAGAAGGGAAATACTCCTAAGTGGCTTTATTATCATTGCTGTTGGGTGAAGCTGGGAGAGTGCACGTATGTTAGTTTAAAAATTTTCAGTGCTTTGATGGAAGCAATGGGTTGCATTAAGTTTATGGACATAAACTAATCTAATTACTCCGCTGGTCAGTTAAGTTCCTGCATTCGCTTTCCTGAAGAATACCCTTTGAAATGGTGACGTTCTGTGTTTGTGTGAAGTGCATTAATATTTTCTTTAAATGTTACAGGAAATTTAGAGTATTTTCTATGCGAAGTATGAGAAATTTTAATGCGTATAGTTGGATCATAAAAGGAAACACATAGTGTAAAATGGGCAATTAAATAAAAGTTATTTGATGACTTGTTATTTTGCTGTATAGTAACAAAATAATATTTATTTTTTGTTAGAATAGGTGCCTTTTGGAATATTTTTACCAGACTGAAAAATTCTAGAGCGATCAATTTAGAAAATTAGTTTTAGTTATAAGAATATGTACCGTAAAATATAGACTATAATACGCAACCTAGTATAATACGCATGCTTGATTTTGCGCGAAATTTTCGGGAAAAAAATTTAAATTCGACTATAATACGCACCCATAACTTTTCAATATTTAATTTAAAAATTGCACAAATATTTATTAATATAAATCAAATTTGTAATAAAAAGAAAAGAAAACGTCAAATTGTGTAGAAAAAAAACTTGCTATTCTAAAAAAAATTACGTATATATATATATATATATATATATATATATATATATATATATATATATATATATATATATATATATATATATATACAGAGTGGAATCTCGATCTATCGTTTTTCAAGGGACCAATTGAAATGAACGATAAATGCGGGAAAACGATAGATGCGGAAACATTACAAAGCAATATGATCGTTGGGACTGGATAAAATGAACCACACATACAGAAAACGATGGATCCGAAAACGATCGATCGAGATTCCACTGTATATATATATATACATACATACATATATACATACATATATATGTATATATATATATATATATATATATATATATATATATATATATATATATATATATATATATATATATATATATATATATATATATATATATATATATATATATATATATATATATATATGTGTGTGTGTGTGTAAGGAAAAATATAAAACTAAAATATTGGGGGGGGGGGTTGTTAGGGAAAAAGGGGAATTTACAATCAAAAATTATTAACTCGCGAAAGTTCGCCATAAAAGAAGAAGGGTTGTTAATAGCAAAAAATAGAAATAGGGGTCGCCACTAGACGGGTACGGTTCAGAAAAGAGATATTTTTCAGCAGGATCAAGTTCATAAAGAGTTACATAAGAGAAATGTCGAGAACATTCGATGATGAATCAGCGGAAAGATTTCGCGTGTTTTTACCAAAGAAAATGTAGTTAGTCGGCACAGAGATCTGATAGAGAGAAGACTTATGTCTTGAGAGAGTTTGCATAACTATGTTGGAGCTCTGATAGTAATAATGAAAATAAACGAATTTAAGCGATCTCTGTCATCTCATCTAATCATTCGGTCCACGATTGTCATTAATTAATAACGAAATGGATACGGAACATGTCATATATATATATATATATATATATATATATATATATATATATATATATATATATATATAACCACCATAATGCCAATCTTACAAAGAGGTTATGGAATTTACCGTTCTAAAGAGGGAAAAATGGGCCCCGTAAGCTAAGGGTTAAGGATGGATTTGGAAATCACACCTCTCAGGACATTTTAGTAACCTCGATTTTGTATGGTTTCTATAGCAGCAGTTGCAATATATAGTACAGACTTTATTTTCAGTGAACTTAATGACGCAGGCTGGTAGGCATTGGACGATAGCATTAGTATTATACTATTAGTATCCGTTACGCAACCACTGGTGCCAACTTTTAACAAAGTATTTTAGAATGGGTGCTAGAATATGCTGATAAAATACGGGATCTGAGGATTTTCTAGTGGGCACTTTGAAGTCAGCATATTTTTTTGCTTTAAGCAAGGCAAAATTGTAGCCAGAACTAAAAACGTTGTAGAAAAAATACTTCATAATAATTAAGTTATACACAGAGACCTTAGAAAGTTTTCAGAGTAGATGCAGGACTCGGGTCGTCGTACCCAAATACGGTCGATTTTATTTTTATACTAGATATAAATGCAATAAATCCTTACGTATTTTAGACTGCGTGAAATTGACAAGACCGTATGTATTGACAAAATGGCTGTAAAGAAAATTTGTATGATCAACTAAAAAGATCGTAGTTAGAAAGAAGAGAGCAAATGCTGGAATTAAAACAAAACTTTAACAGTCCGAAGAGTATGAGACCTTATTGGAAACTCGATGAAATGCAGAATAAAGACTAGAATATCACAAAGTCTGATCTTTTATGCTCAGCAAAGATTGAAATGAAAATAGTGTGCATAGGGTATCCGAGTAATAGAATCTGCTTGCCAGGGATTCGAGTGGTGATTCGAGTGGTGATTGTCAAGAGTGTCGAGTGCTGCTGGATCCTGGTAGTCAGGCCTCATTTATTTCTGAAGCATGTATAACTAGATTGGGGCTACCTAGAAAACGAGCTAAGATTCAAATTTCGTGTCTGGGTACAACCAGTTCTTGTTCGAATGGTTCGTCTGATATTGTGTTTACGCCTCATTTCAGTTCGAGCCCTGTGTTTAAGACCTCTGTGTATGTCTTAAATAAAATCATTGGTGAGCTTCCACATTTTGATCTAGACAAAAAGTATGAGGAGTTATTCAGTGACTTGGTTTTGGGCAGATCCGACTTTTTTTAAAATGGGCCCTGTTGACCTTCTTTTGGGAGTCAATATTTCTTTACCCATGCTTCTGGGTCAGACAATCAACCTTGGTGACGGTATGCCTTTTGCTGTGAAATCACAGTTGGGATGGATTGTTTCGGGCAGTGTTCCATTCCCTTCTAGCAGCTATCCAACCATTCATGTGAATAACATTCAAGTTGACTTGGATAAATTGGTGTCCAACTTCTGGAAATTGGATTCAGTTCCAGTTGCAAGCAAGTTAACTGAGGCTGAGCAGTCTTGTGAGGATTTTTTCGTCACTACTCATTACAGAGACCAGAGTGGTAAATATGTAGTTAGGTTACCATTTCACACTTCACCTACTGAATTGGGCGAGTCGAGACAAATGGCTCTGAGGCGTTTCTACAGGCTGGAGAGAACCCTTTCTTCCAAACCGGACATCTATGATCAGTATAGACATTTCATGAAGGAGTATTTGGATCTGGGCCACATGGAAGAGTTGTCTGATGTCGAGAACACTGACTTGAGTTACTACTTACCACATCATTGTGTTCTGAGGCCGTCCAGCACAACTTCAAAATTGAGAGTGGTATTTGATGCATCTGCTAAAACTTCTTCTGGTCTATCTTTGAATGACCTTCTGATGACGGGACCTAGAGTTCAGAGTGAGTTGTTTCCTATTCTTCTTCGTTTTAGAACCTTTCCAATTGCACTCTGTGCTGATATTGAGAAGATGTTCCGCCAAATTAAGGTTCACCCTGCTGACACTGATCTTCAGAGAATCATTTGGCGTGATTGCCCTCAACGACCCCTTTCCACGTTCAAGTTAACAACAGTCACTTATGGAATGGCTTGTTCTCCTTATTTGTCGACTAGAGCTTTGAGACAGCTTGCCCTTGATGAGTGTGACACTTTCCCTTTGGCTTCTGCTAGTACTCTGAGAGACTTTTACGTGGATGATCTCCTAGCGGGATCGAATTCTGTGAAAGATGCCAGGGAGCTTGTGAAGCAGATGCTTAAGATAATGGAAAGGGGCGGCTTCAGGCTGAGAAAGTAGATTTCAAATTGTCCTTCTGTACTTGATAGTGTTCCTGAGATAGCTTTGCAACCTAATTCTCAAGTGGAAATCGATAGTGGCAGCGATGTTAGAGTTCTGGGAATCGAGTGGTGTCCAATTACTGACATGTTCAAATTTTCAGTTGCTATTTGTGATCATAAGGAATGTACCAAGAGAACGATCCTTTCTGAAGTAGCAAAGATATTTGATCCATTAGGATGGCTTGCACCGTCAGTAGTTTTTTCTAAGGTATTCCTACAAGAGCTCTGGCAACACAATTTGAATTGGGATGATTCAATCAGTGAGTCACTCCGATCTAGGTGGGATGAGTTCCATTCTCAACTGCCTCTTCTTGAGAACTTCCAGATCCCCAGATATGTACTATGTGATCAATACAATAACATTCAAGTTCATGCATTTTGTGATGCGTCTGAAAGGGCGTATTGTGCAGTCATTTATCTGAGATCAACTAACCCGAATTGTGAAGTTACTGTGTCTATTCTAACTGCAAAAACAAGAGTTGCTCCAATGAAAACTCAGTCGTTGCCAAGACTGGAACTGTGCTCTGCATTGCTACTTGCCACTCTTCTTGAATCTGTATTATCTGCGATTGAGCTTCCAGTTAGCAGTGTTTATGCTTGGACTGATTCAAGGGTTGCTCTTGCTTGGATCTGTTCCGAGTCTCGTCGCTGGCTTCCCTTTGTAGCCAATCGTATTGCCAAAATACAAGAGGCTACTCAAGGTGTCAAGTGGAATCATGTGATTGGCAGCCAGAATCCAGCAGACTGTGCCACTCGTGGACTACTTCCTTCTGAGATGATTGTAATGAAGCGCCTTCGGATATATGAAAATTTCATAGAAATATTAAGAGGTGAAGTCGATCGAAGGCTTTTATCATTACATTGTTTTGATGAAATTGGGAACGCCGGCTGAGCGGGACGATAAATTATAGAGCGGAGAGGTCCTGTGTGACGTAAGGCAGTGAATAGTCCTGCGGCGGTGGTCAACTTGGGAGGTAGATCGCCAGACGAGATTTAAAAGAGTTTGTCGCCAGGATTTGACACTACACGACAATGGACTGTGTTATCAGATTTACAACGGCGGCATGTAAGAACCAAGGGCGTCGTGTGAGGTTTATGCAGGCATGGTTACCGTGGGGGCGTGTGCGGCTTAGCTGAGGGCGACCAATAAAATAAAGTTTGAAGTGAGCAAGCGAATGAGTTTTTTTGCTGAATCTTGTATGGATGAGAAAATTTTGAGGAGGAGGAGACACGAAAGAAGAAAGGAGTTTGAAATGTATAAATTAGGGAGTTTAAAAAAAAAGGGGCTCTCTCTCAGATCTCTCTCTCGAGTCTCAGACTCAGACTTCTGGCGTGTCGGGTCGAGCTTGGGTTCCCCGCTTTTATCCTGAGATTTTGCGTATTGGAGTAGAGCTGCGGTTCTCCTGGTGTTATTACTGCGTTCAGTCGAACTTGGAGTTCCCCACAAATATTAATGATAAAATAGAATTCCCTGCATATAAAATAAATAGTGGAGCGAGTGTGTCGCGGTCACAAGAATCATCAAGAGACGGAGAATCAAGAGGTGTGTGTGTGCTCTGCCAGAAGGATCCAAAGTACAGAAGGATCCAAAGGACCCCAGCTAGACGAGTCAGCGGATTCAACAATTAGATAAATATCAACGGAACTGAGTGAGTGGCACAATTTTATTGTTTAGATCAGTCCCCTTTTGTTTTGGTTTTTTTGTTTTGAAATAGGTTGTTTACGGTTAGAGTAGGAGTAGTTGATATAAGAGTTGATTAAGTATTTTGAGTTTTGGTATTTTGTAGTGCGCTCCCTATTTCCCTCGTCAAGTAAATTTTGAATGTTAAATTTCGATATAATGATAAACTAATGTTGGTATATGGATAGTGTGTCTATAAAAAAAAAATATGATTAAAATAATGTGTACAAACAATGTATAATAATTTGTAAATAAATTTAAGTTTAAGTTAATTTTAAATCTCTCTGTTTTATTTGTTTTTTCCATTTTTTAGTTCCCTTGTTCGTCAATTGCTAGTTACGTCCTGAACTACGGGTTATTAACAAAATAAATATTAAAAACACAACGCACCCAACTACCCCTTTATAAATAATTTAATGTACTAACTAACTATTTCACGCCCGTTAAAATAACTTTGGACGAGCAACACGACAAATGGTGCCGTGACTCAGTCTCATGGTGTGTTAGGGACTTTAGAGATAAAATTTTTTTTTGTTTTTCAAAGTGAAGGGAGCCGCGCATTAAAATTTATTTTGAAAGCGCGCGATGTTTGAAATTTAAATGTGTATTTGCCATATTTAATTTTGAAGGTATATGAATAAGTGTATGAAATCACAATTTGAATTTTATGAAAACATATAATTGATGTATAGTAGATTATGACGCATTTGATTATATTGAATATTTTAAGTGGTTTAGAAATTTAAATGATATAACTAGTTTGATTTATGTGTGATAATTTGTGAAGATTTGATTGATTTTGGTACATGTGTTTCGATATATTGCATTTTATTAATGTTTTGCATATTGAGGAGTATTTTTGGAAACAAATTTGATTTGAAGTGGTTTAGAGAAAAATAAGAAAAATTGATACTGATATATGTTTGAAGTATTTATTGATATATGATTTAAAGTAATTAAGTTGAATTAAGACGAAGTTTCAGAAATTGTTTGAATTGTTTAGAACTAGTTTGTGACATAGAAGTTTACATTGAATTTATTGATAGATAATAATGATTGGTATTTTGAAATAATTAATTAAATTGAGGAATGTTTTATGAAAAGTTTTGATTAGTTAAAAGTGCTTGATTGTATTGAATTCAGTAGATGAATATTCGAGGGTCATTTCGAAAAATAGAAGTGTTTTAAGAAAATAGGTAGAGAACTGATATTTGTATGATAATTTGAGAAAATTATTGATTTAAGTACAAGTAGTTGATTATTTGAATAGTAATTAGTAGGATTGTGCATAATATAATTTGTGAAAGATAAGAGTGTGCAAGTAGAATTTAGAATTGAATTGTGTTTTTATATATTTTAAAATTGTGTATGCATTATGTATTTTGGGGGAAGTCAGTGTTTTGAGAATTTAGAAATTTTAATTGTTATGTCAATAATCATTAGAGGTTTGTAAATGTAGCGGTAAGGGAAGTATTTAAGAAAAGTGGGATAAAGTGGCCATAAGTATGGAAACCATTTCGCTAGAGTCGTTGATACCAAGTTTTAGTGGGGAAAAGGAAGATGATTTTGAAGATTTTATTAAAAAATTTAATCAGACTGCGAGTTGGTTGAATTGGTCGGAAGGCGCGAAATCTCTGTTTTTTTCGTACCGATTAACAGGAAAAGCGAGACGAGCCTGGGACTTTTTAGAAGAAATTGAAGGGGATGGGACGTTTTCGTTAGTAATTAAAAGATTCATGAAGGTCTATGGAAAAAATATGGATAGTGCGGAATCGCAGGTGATAGAGAGAGTTACGATTGAAGACGAGGAGCAGCGAAATGAAAAGAAATTAAATATTGATGTAGAGAGTGATAAACTAAATATTGATATGGAGAATGATAAACTAATGATTGAGGGGGAGAGTTATAAACTAAATATTGAAGTGGAGAGTGATAAACTAAATATTGAGGCGGAAAAGGACAATAATTCAGAGACAAATCAAAAGGACAAAGACAGAGAGAATAATTCTATGATAATAAAATCGGATGAAAGAAATAGTCAGGAGCAGAAAATTAAAATTTTTGAGGGAAAGGGTGAGAGTGTGAACAAAGAAACGACTCAAGCGATTGATTTAGTGACAAAAAATAAACTAGACGCGAAGGCGAATCAAATAATGATAGGACGTAACACGGCGGAAATAAATAATGATTATGAGTCGGAAAATACCCCAAATGAATTTAATAATAAACAACAGATAGAGTCATTGAAGGAAAATAGGATGAAAGCAGATCGAAATTGTAAAACTAGTGGCGATCAAAGACAAAATAAAGTAGAGACCAAAAATGAAATTGTTAATTTAGGTCAAAGAGGGTCAGTGAAGGAAAATGGGAAAAGTGTAGATCAAACAGGTATGGTGATAAGTGATCAAAAGATACAAACAGGGAAATTAGATGAGATGGTGATTAATGGGGAAAGAAAGAAAAACGAAATTAATGCAATAAGTAGAGTTAATGAAGTAAATATAAATAAAACGGGTACGATGGCCAGGTCTCTAGAAGTTGAGGTAGAAATGGGCAAAGAGTGTGATAATCATTTAGTAACTGATAAAAATAATACCACAACAGACAGTATGAACGAGGTTGGAAGGGACGAACGAAATAATTTAATCAAGGAATGTGAGAGGCAGACAAACTTAAATAGCAATGAAGTTGAAGAAATTTGGACGGTGAATGCAAAAATATTCAGAGAGAAAAATTTTTACACAGCGAGTTATGTACAGAACGGGAATAAGAGGATAACAAGGTGTCAGAAAAAGAGAAAAATTGAGAAGAGTCATAGAAATGAAAGTATAGGTAATAGAAAGTTAAAGAAGGGCAGTACGCGAAATTTAAAAAGAAAGACGGTTAGACATTTGATTTTTGCAAAGAATGGGTTTAAGACGTGTGAAAATACTGCTAGCATTAGAGTTAAATGGATGATGAAAAAACCCCGATTAAGAAAATTGCTGAAGTTTACGTTAAAAAGTTTTGGTTTAAGAGACACGGGAAGTCAGGATATCCAGTTTGTTTACACTACGCGAGGGGGTTCTTTTGTTGAGGATCATGCAGTTTTGAAAAGAGCAGAGGGCTTGGTGGATTTCTTCCCCCACTGTACAAAGAGGAAACGGTTAGTCTGGGACGGCCTTTGTTTACGTTTTACGAAGGGGATACGAGTGTACGGTAGAAAGGCGAAAAAAAACGGGTTTGTTTGGAATAAGTGCAAATGAGCAAGAGAACAGGGTTGTCGGTGATAATATTTCCAGTACGGAAGTACAGGGCGAATTGCGTTTGAAAGATAAAGTTAAAAAAAACAAAAAAGTGCTTCGTTTATAAAATAAATAAATAAATAAATAAATAAATAAAAAATTTATAATTATCTTAATGAATTTAGAGCTGCAGATCTGAATTCTCTAAAGATAAGATTGGTTCACGAAAATTAGTGATGGAAACAACATTGCGTTAAAAATACATTAAAAATAGGAAATGCATAAAGCTATTAGAAAATGGATGAAAATCCTGGCCAGATTTGCATTCATTTATCTAAAAAAATGGGGATGCACATAATTTAGGTGAGCATTAAATATAAAACGCAGAATAATACATAAAATTAGCAACTAAATAAAAATAATAGTTAAATAAAACGAGCGTACAAGAAATAAACATATAAGAAAAGAATATTTTGAGTTGAAGAAACAATGGGTAAGTGTCAACAACAGGGGGTGTTAAATCGATAAATAAATAAAATAAAAATTTTTGACATACCTGTTTGGAGTTGAGAATATGCAAGGGCGAAGTTTGTAGATCAAACAAGATTTAATTCCATCATCATCGTCGAGGTTGTAAAAATATTCAGCGAGAAAAAAAATTGCCGTGTCGTTAGAGAAAGGGTATCATATGAAAGAGATAAAAACAAATAATATAAGTGAACGGATGGGATTTAAAATAATAGTCGACAAACAAGAGTCATCCTAAATGAAAAGATATTTTAACAAATGTTATATAGTAGTGGGTAAAAAAATATAGATTTGAAATCAACCACGTGAGCGGTTTAGAATAAAACGATCTCTAAAATGAGTTATTTCACTAAAAGTTTGAAAATAATCACATAATACGTAAGCAACCAAATGGATAAATTAAAAGATAAATAAAAATGATACTCATATATAGATTTAATCCTGGATGAGATGTGATTGAAATCCAGAGAGCACGAGGTGAAAGATTCAAACCAGATACGAAGGGGGAGTTGTAATGGCACGACGTAAAAAAATAATTAGTACCAGGTGTGCCTGGACGAAACCAGTTTAGTTTCGAGGTAGGAAGAGCTTGGAACTGGGGTTATTGTGTAAAAAAACTGAGAAGGGGCTCGAATTTAGGTGAACGTAGATAACCGGGTAAACATAAAATAATGAATTATCGAAGGCTGAGCAAAGTTTTCAGTTCGGGTACGCAAAACGTTGAGGATGATAGTGCAGCAAATATTACAGGAAGTTTTGGTCAAAGGGAATTTAAACAAAATAGGTGTGGGGGTCAAAAATAGAATGTACATTTTTTGCGATATAAATAAATAGTTTGACTACGTGTTAGCATGAGTGGAAATATTGGGCTAAAATAATGAATAAATGTTTAGAGTTTTGTAGAGTGTAAATATCGTGGGAGTTAGGAACTATGAATAGTAAAATGTATTGTGTGTATATAATGTCATTTGCAAAGTGTTGAAAATTTTTTATAGTGAATCATGTGAAAATTAGATTGAAAGTAATAAGTCAGTATTTATGTGCAAAAGTGTTTTGAAAAATGTATTGAAATATATAGTTTTAGATAGAAATGTTAATTATGGCAAATATACATAGATTAATTAATGATTTTGAATGTAATATAATAATAATAGAAAGGAAAATCTAGTGCATTGTTGATAGTGTTTTGGGACTGATCTTTTCAATATATGATAAAAAAAAAAAAATTTTCCATGATGAAAGCTGTAATTGTGTTCTAAAACAGATTGAATATTATAAAATGTGATGACAAGTGCGACGGAGACGGCAAAGGACATTTCGTCGGCGATTTTGTTTAAAAATTGGTGTTTGCAGTATGTAAAGTTTTCCATTGTGTTTCGAGCAGGACATTATGGAAGCGATGACGGTCGTACTTGTAGATGCTAAGCTAACCTTTGTGAAAGTGACAATTTCATCGTCAGAATAAAGAATACATGTCACAAAGACTCTCTCATCATGATGTTTAAAGTATTGCTTTTCAGGTATTTGATGTTAACACAGATTGTATATATATGGACGGTAAGAAATATAATATAAATCTGTAATTGGTTTCAATGTTAAAAATTGTATATATATATGTTTGTGTAGTGTATTGTAAACTTTTCGAGGAAGGGAGCGTATATAGGGTTTGCTTTAGGAACGGTTGACGAAACTTTGTTTAGGAATTGAGCGTAGTGATGTTAAGAGATTTTTGTTGGAGATGATGGAGTGTTGTGTGAGGTTTCGAGGAAGACTTGGTTTCGAATTTGAGTGTAGTGGTGTTGTAAAATTTTTGAGATGATGGAGTGTGGCTTGAGGCTTCGAGGAAGGGAGCGTATGTAATGAAGCGCCTTCGGATATATGAAAATTTCATAGAAATATTAAGAGGTGAAGTCGATCGAAGGCTTTTATCATTACATTGTTTTGATGAAATTGGGAACGCCGGCTGAGCGGGACGATAAATTATAGAGCGGAGAGGTCCTGTGTGACGTAAGGCAGTGAATAGTCCTGCGGCGGTGGTCAACTTGGGAGGTAGATCGCCAGACGAGATTTAAAAGAGTTTGTCGCCAGGATTTGACACTACACGACAATGGACTGTGTTATCAGATTTACAACGGCGGCATGTAAGAACCAAGGGCGTCGTGTGAGGTTTATGCAGGCATGGTTACCGTGGGGGCGTGTGCGGCTTAGCTGAGGGCGACCAATAAAATAAAGTTTGAAGTGAGCAAGCGAATGAGTTTTTTTGCTGAATCTTGTATGGATGAGAAAATTTTGAGGAGGAGGAGACACGAAAGAAGAAAGGAGTTTGAAATGTATAAATTAGGGAGTTTAAAAAAAAGGGGCTCTCTCTCAGATCTCTCTCTCGAGTCTCAGACTCAGACTTCTGGCGTGTCGGGTCGAGCTTGGGTTCCCCGCTTTTATCCTGAGATTTTGCGTATTGGAGTAGAGCTGCGGTTCTCCTGGTGTTATTACTGCGTTCAGTCGAACTTGGAGTTCCCCACAAATATTAATGATAAAATAGAATTCCCTGCATATAAAATAAATAGTGGAGCGAGTGTGTCGCGGTCACAAGAATCATCAAGAGACGGAGAATCAAGAGGTGTGTGTGTGCTCTGCCAGAAGGATCCAAAGTACAGAAGGATCCAAAGGACCCCAGCTAGACGAGTCAGCGGATTCAACAATTAGATAAATATCAACGGAACTGAGTGAGTGGCACAATTTTATTGTTTAGATCAGTCCCCTTTTGTTTTGGTTTTTTTGTTTTGAAATAGGTTGTTTACGGTTAGAGTAGGAGTAGTTGATATAAGAGTTGATTAAGTATTTTGAGTTTTGGTATTTTGTAGTGCGCTCCCTATTTCCCTCGTCAAGTAAATTTTGAATGTTAAATTTCGATATAATGATAAACTAATGTTGGTATATGGATAGTGTGTCTATAAAAAAAAATATGATTAAAATAATGTGTACAAACAATGTATAATAATTTGTAAATAAATTTAAGTTTAAGTTAATTTTAAATCTCTCTGTTTTATTTGTTTTTTCCATTTTTTAGTTCCCTTGTTCGTCAATTGCTAGTTACGTCCTGAACTACGGGTTATTAACAAAATAAATATTAAAAACACAACGCACCCAACTACCCCTTTATAAATAATTTAATGTACTAACTAACTATTTCACGCCCGTTAAAATAACTTTGGACGAGCAACACGACAATGATCAATTGTGAGCTGTGGGTGAAGGGCCCTAAATGGCTCCAACAACCTAATTTCGAGTTTAGTGTATCTTCAGAGGAGTCATTTTTATTTAACGAATCTCATCTGAGAGAAGAGAAAAGGAATAGTGTTATATCACTTTCCTTGAGTAAGGATTTAGATCTTATTTCTAGGTTCTCTTCGTGGTCAAGATTATCTAGAGTGACCGCTTGGTGTTTTCGGTTCATGAGAAATTGTTCAAAAACTCCTAAGAAGAAAGCTGGGGTTCTTACATCTGAGGAGCTTGAGGCGGCAGCTTCACTCATAATTAAAATCGCACAATCAGAGGCATTTTCTGAAGAGCTTGCTTGTTTGCAGAAGGAAAAGCCCAAAAATCAAGGAGCAAAATTCTGTCTCTGAATCCCTTTCTTGATGATAAGGGTATCATAAGAGTTGGGGGTAGACTGGGAAACTCGAATCTTCCTCTGGATAAAAAGTATCCAGTCCTCCTTCCTAAAAAGCATCATGTGACAAGCTTGATTGTGAGGCATTACCATATCACACAGCTCCATGCTGCTCCACAGTTGTTACTTTATACCATCCGGCAGAAGTACTGGATTCCTTGTGGTAGGGATGTGGTACATCAGTTCGTGAAAAAGTGTGTTAAGTGCTTTCGTGTGTCACCAGTACCAGCCAGGCAATTGTTGGGCGACTTACCATCAAACAGAGTTACTCCTTCAAGGGTGTTTAATACTACAGGAGTTGATTTTGCTGGCCCATTCTTGTGTCGAGAAAGGTCTGGCAGAGGACGTAAATTATTCAAGATCTATGTTTCAGTTTTTGTGTGTTTTGCTACAAAGGCAGTGCATTTAGAGGTAATGAGTGACCTTTCATCAAGGGCATTTATTGCAGCTCTTAAACGGTTTATTGCAAGATAAACCGAGCGAAATCTACAGTGATTGCGGAACCAATTTCATTGGTGCAGATCGAAAGCTCAAGAGGTCACTCAAAGCATTATTGTCAGCTACTGACGATGATGGCATTCCAACCTTCGCAGCTTCGGAGGGTATCAGGTGGTCTTTCAATCCTCCGTCAAGTCCTCATTTTGGCGGCCTCTGGGAAGCTGCCGTAAAATCTATGAAATTCCACCTCAAAAGAGTCATGGGAAATTCCTCGTTGACGTTGGAGGAGTTCTATACTCTGGTTGCTCAGTTGGAGGGCTGTCTCAATTCCAGACCCCTATGCCCTAGTTCTGATGATCCTGGTGATTTAACTGCCTTGACACCTGGGCATTTCCTTGTTGGCTCTCCTATAACTGCTATCCCTGAGCCAAATATGAGAGATTCTTCTCTTTCATGTTCACGCCGCTTTGAACTTGTACAAAGGCTTCTTCAGCAATTTTGGAAGAGGTGGAACTTTGAGTATTTGAGTTGTCTACAACAGCGTCCTAAGTGGTGTTCTTCCTCTGCCAATCTCAGAATCGGTGACCTGGTGCTCATTAAAGATGATAATGTGCCTTTATTAAAATGGCAGTTAGGACGTATAGTGCAAGTTCATCCTGGAACTGATAACAAGGTGCGCGTGGCTACCTTAAAAACCAAGAGTGGCGAATTCAAAAGACCTGTAATAAAGTTGTGTAAATTACCTGTTGAATAGTGCCATGTATTTGTGATCAATTCAGATGTAATTGTTTCAATGTGCATTCATTTCGCGTTTTATGTGTATTTTTAAACTATCTTTGAGATATTTCAATGTAAAATTTCTTTTATTTGCTTCAGGTTTGAATCCCTTGTGGGCTTCAAGGTTGGGGGTATGTTGTATATTAATTCAATTGGTTTGTATTTCTGAATGTAGATGGCGACACAGAGTCTGTGTTCGTTTTGATGATGTGTAGATTTTGTGAAGTCAGTATGAGCTCTACCTGCCATATTGAGTGTGTGCTTTGATGTTCAACGAGATTGAGTGTGATTTAACTAGAGGTGAACGCTGGTTGTTCATATTCTAGTGTATTGAGTGTTGTAGCGCAGAAAGTTTTAAAGTTTAAGAGTTATTAAAGTTTCGTTCGTTTTAGTGAGTTTGTTTATTAACCAAGATAGTACAGTCAACTTGTGTTACCACAACGTTCCGAACCAGCTAAGAAATATTCATACTTTGAAAAAAATGAGTTTTACCCAACTTATTTTATTAGCTTATTGAGTTTTTAAAATAGTTTTTTCAAAACAATTTTTTGAATTTTTGTTTGAATGCCCTTTTATTCGCATTGTAAATTAGGCATGCTCTTTTCGCATATATTTCTATAATTATACGCTAAGAGTATATGAATCCTAGTGGTTTATTTCTACCGGAACCTCAATAAAAAATACTGTTTATAAATCCTTTATTACTACACTTTCGACGAATAAAGTACTTTCTTACTTACTAATAAAAAATGTCATTAAATATGCTTTATTGATAATTATCTTTTCCAAACAATGATATTTAGAATCAGAAAAAATTATTCCTTCAAAATGGTTTTCCAATTTTGTAACACTAAGATAAAAAATTAATATAGAAGGAAACCTTTATTGGGATACTAATTATGTTATTGTATGTTTAATGACTTCCTTTTGAATCATAGTATAGTAATGCTTTAAATAGTTTCGAGGATTCATAATTATAGCCATGAATCAGATGTCTTTCAGGTTATACAACTCCTCGTACTTCTAGTATGAAACAAAATCACTTACTCTACTAAATTTAGGACATGCGAAATATTATGTAGCAATGTGTCATATAAAGTATCATTGATTGCAATATTGAATAATGAAACGAACATGCTTGATGACCATTTATTCACTGAGGAAGATAAAATAGCCGATATATTACAAAATTTTATTAGGTTTGTCTTACACAAAGCAGCATAATTAAAAGATATCTTACTTTTAAATACTTTTACACTTTTTATGCAAAAGGTAATAAAATAATCATTTCTAACAAATAATATTTCAGTACATTGCAACTCGCTAAACAAAACAATTCCAATTTAATTTGGCTTAAATTAAAATTTATTTAACAGTATGTTCATTGTAATAAAGTAAGTAAGTATAGTATCATCAAGAGAATTAAATCTCACAAGGGAAACATTAAATTAAAAAACGTATCAAATATATTGTTCTTTAATTAGAATAAATAAATTCCCAGACAAACTGTGTTTACCCATAAAATGAATTCTAGAGCAATTTTATTACGATTTCGTTATGGCCTTTTCACGACTAGGTAGGTAATTTAATTAGGTCGAATTTGTTTATTACGTTCTTTATTTACTTAGATGTTAAGCTTGATCAACGTGTTATATATGAATGAATTTTTTCCCCAGAAAAATTTTAACTATTTGATTTTAAATAACTCTTCAAGGATTTATTAGTTATCCAGAAAAATGATCGCGAAATAAAACTGTCAGACATTATTTATATTCTCTATAACAATTTTGAATCGACAGACTTAAAATATAATTATGCTAGAAATTTGCAAAAGTCTGACGCATTTTAGAATACTATCACAAATTTCGTCATCTCAGCGGCATACAAAAGATTTCATTCCCAGCACTTTTTAAAAAAATATTCTATCTAAAATCACCTTATAAGTTTACACACGTATCTTAATAGTTTGCCCTGTTCGGAAAATTAATTGAAAGTTATTATCTATAAAACATTTTCCGTAAATTCACAGTAAGTTTTAATTCGCTAAAGTTTTACAGAAATTTCTTGAATGTGATAAATTACAGTATAATATTGGTTTGTAAAAATCAAATGAGGCATTATTTCATAAAATTTCATTTTGTAGCATTTTTCTATGCTAGTGTTTTCCTAAAATTTTGCAGTGTTATATTTCCATGCACAATGTTGTGATGTTTGCATTGTAAAAGATTAGCGCGGTTTGGGATCAATAATTTACTACCAAACTTTTGTTTTTTAACTTCTTAGGTTAAACTTTTGGAAAACGGAAAAAAAAACACTTTCTTAATATGTACAATGAAAAAAAAAAGAGGACAACTAGTTGTCAATCTAAATATCTAGTAGTCCAAAATGTCATGCAACTACATGTATGGAATTTGGGAGTTGTCCATCGAGAAAATCAAAATTAATGCTCCTAGGACTGTTGAGGAAGTAGTAATTAGTTCGAAATTAGTTCTAACCCCCTTTTACAGAGTGCCTCAAAAAACAATCGACACATTTCAAACATTTATACAAAAAAGTATACAAGGTAGGAACTAGAAATTCACATATGTGTTACCTAATATATTCGAGTTTTCTTTAGTATAGTCAATGAATTTCAATACGTGTAACTTTTTTTGCACGGAGAACATTTACTAGTTGGTAATCAATCTCAGCCTATGTGCGTTCCGAAATGGATAACGTAGCACATGAAATTGCAACAATTCTGCGTCTTTTGAGTTTTTCAACTCTACAACCGATTTTCAAGGACACTTTCGGTTTCCTGAAAATTTTTATACCAAACTAAGATTTTGTTACGACTTGGAGGATCTTTTCCAAATTTTGTTGCATTGCGTAACAGATTCCGTTTTGAAATACCAGCCAACTCATATTGCTTTATTTGAGGGAGTAGCTATTTTACAACTTCGCTTTCACGGAACAACTAGAGCGAACTATTCAACTTTTTTGACAGAGGAAAAAACTCTAACATATCAGGTAACGCATCTGTGAATTTCTAATTCTTATCTTGTATACTTTTTTTTGTATAAATTTTTAAAATGTGTCACAGTATTTTAGGACACATTGTATTTTTTATTGTGGATATTAGGAAGCTTAATTATCTTGTTAGGAATCAACATAATCGTTTCAAAAGCTTTTTATCATAATTTGGTATTGTTATTACCCCTGGCTGGAAGTTCCAGACCAGGTCCATATAGGCTTCGGGCTAAGTAGTGCGGCTCCAGTTTATAATAATAGAAACCACAAGTATCGGAGTCGATTTGGCTAGGTGCCACCACAATTTCCACCAAGTATCTCCATATGGGGGATTGTACCTTCTCCCACCCTCTTTCAATTCTTAGAATGACTTTCCGTCCTACGGAATTAACCTGCCCAAATCCTGCCTAGACACGAAAGTATTTAATTGCAGTTGTCTTAATTGGAATAGAGCACCCTCGGTGCCGACTACCGACGCGCCACCGATAGACTACCTCGGGCCCATAATTTGGAGTATTTTCGATTCGCTACATGTTGAATGTTTAGGAGGTTATGGAAGTGGATGCTTTGTAAAACGACAAAAATTCATGAAACCGTGCCAAAGAGGCAGAGCGTTAAGCAAAAATATACATCGCCAGCATACAGGTAGCTTTGGACCCAAGTTTTGTACTTCTGCCTTACTGAGGAGCCCATAATAGGGGAAAAACCTAGGTCCAAGGCTACTTCTTAGAGGAAGAGCCCAAGAGGCAGAGTGTTAAGCAAAAATATACATCGCCAGCATAGAGGTAGCTTTGGATTCAAGTTTTGCCCTTCTGCCTTACTGAGGAGCACATGATAGGGGTAAAACCTATGTCCAAGGCTACTTCTAAGAGGCAGAGAGTTAAGCAAAAATATACATTGCTAGCATACAGATAGATTTGGACCTAAGTTTTGCACTTCTGCCGTACTGAGGAGCACATGATAGGGGCAAAACCTAGGTCCAAGGCTACTTCTAAGAGGCAGAGCGTCAAGCAAAAATAAACATCGCTAGCATACAGGTAACTTTGGTCCAAAGTTCTGCACTTCTGCCTTACTGAGGAGCACATAACAGGGACAAACCCTAGGTCCAAGTCTACTTCTAAGAGACAGAGCGTTAAGCAGAAATATACATCGCCAGCATACAGGCAGCTTTGGACCCAAGTTTTGCAATTATGCCTTACTGAGGAGCACATAATAGGGGCAAAACCTAGGTCCAAGGCTACTTCTACTCCAGAGATGCACATATTTGCCTTGTAAAATCTCAGAAATAAACATCAGTCTTAAAAGAAGGCTGATGGCCGAATGGCTAGGGAGCTGGGCCCTCCCTAGCCATTGGCGTCTGATACCAGAATCTGAGGATTCGAGTTCCACTCTTTGCACACATTCCATTCGGAACTGGTTTTAAGCAGTAGATCTCGGTCTAATTCTGTGTTTGCCATTCAGACCATAATGCAAACGATTAATAATATAGACATACTAAAGAAAAACATACAGAAAATTTGTTTAATTAAATTGCTTTTCATATTGTGCTCAGATTACTTTCTTACAGTATGTGAAATAAGGAAAATAATATATTTCATCTTTGTATTATTTCGTTGCTTTCGAATAGTTTAATGTTATTATACGATGCGAGAGGAAAAATCCAAAAATGAACATTATTTACATTTTCTTATTTAACCTTCCTACGTATCAAACGACATTTTAAACTCATTTCATGATTTAATAATTATACAAAAAAGAATATTTAACAGCGATTACTCTTTGAGTTGTAAAAAATGATTCATCGAATATACGCTGAATATTGTATTATCTTTGCCAATCTGAATTTTAAAATATTAGTCCTTTTCAATATTTCGCAAGGTATTCATTTAAAACGTTATACAACAGACAGGTATGATGAAATTTCATTACTTTGGCATTAGTGAAGTAAAATAATTCCGTTTTAATTATATTTGAAAATGAAATTATCTTACTAGATCATTGCTACAGTGAAACAAAAATACATAATAATATTTAATTAGTTTTAAATATCACAATGAAAATTTTAATTAAAAACGAAATCAGAAATCCACCGGTAGTTTGTTATAATACATATCTGTGGTGTAAGAACAAAACTAGCAATCTCCATCAGGCGTTTTATATATGTAAAGGGCAAAAAAATTAGACATGCATTTTTGAATATATAAATTAGAAATTGCCTTTAGAAAAATTCCCACATTATTTTTTAATGAAAATGCCATTTTCGAAAAATTTTCATTTTTAACTGAATGAAATGCTATAAGAAAGTATCCTTAACTTAATTCTGAAAATAAATAAAACTGCTAGTTTTGACCGTGCAACATTTATATGGAATTACGCAGACTATTTACCCTGAATGATTTCATTAAAAATTCACAGCGGCCTTATAAAACTAGTTTTATGACAAGACTGCAAAGAATTTTGTTTTTCTACGTATACTAATTTTTTCACGTTTCAATGAATAAGTTTTGCATAATAAAACGAATTTTATTTTTAATTCAACAGTTTAATGTAAGAATTAAAAAATAGCTCTGATTAAATTTTTTTTTGGCAGTTAACTAAAGAACACATTGTTCAGCCCAGACATTAAACCATTTTCCTCTTGTCTGTTGGATAGACACGTTAATTATATCTTTGTAATGTTAATATTCTTTAGTTTTTCAATGCCTTTGCGAAAAGTACATCAGGTATTTTTTGTACTTTTAATGTCAGAATTTTTTTCTTTGCGATGTAGATATTACGAAAGTATGTTGGATAATTAGCTATCTTTTGGTTGTTTTGAAAAGTTTCTTCGTTGATACATCGTTAACACTTAAAATTTGGTTTTTAATTAGATTGTTTATTTAACAAAATATCAGCCACTGAAGTTATTTTCAATGTACTGCCACAGTTTTTAATTTTCGTAGTTTGATCAGTTACTTAAATAATACGTATTGTTTAAAAAAATTAGACATAATTTTTTTAAATTTTGTATTTTTTTACAAAAGTGTTTAAAAAAGTAATTTCAAGAATTCAATTTTACAAAAGAAATTACAAAGGTAATTTCATCAAAACTATCTAAATGCGTATATTCTCTCTTTATCAGAAAGTGCAGTTCTCATTAATAGTTATAAATAAAATATAATATTCCTTAATATAGTCATTTCAACAAAATTCTAGACATTTAAAAGGTATACGAAGACAGTTTTTTTGTTTATAGTTAATGCAATAAGTATTTAATGCAAAAGAAATAATCTTTATGTTCTTGAATAATTGTAGAAATTCCTAAATTAAGTTCTTATACTCCATTGTATCAACATATGTAAATTAAAAAGCCAGCAGTTATAACAATTTTCGAATTTTCTAAGACACTTTTTGAATAGTTACACTTTTATTCAGAAACTTTAAGACTTTAAAGAAACTTAGAGATTAAAATACATTCAGCTATATACATTTTTTTATTTTGTACATGAAATGGTATTTATTTATAAACTAATGTTAAGTTTTAAGTGTCTATACAAGCGTTCTAACCATCATTAAATTTTCGCAAAAAAATTTTTCTCCAATTTTTATTACGCAAAAAATATTTCCTTTCTAAATAGGAAGAAGGATATTTCAAGGGTTAATAAAAGAGAGTTAGGTTTTTATGTAATCTAATATTCCTTGTTATTTGCATAAATGTTAGTTAATTGGTTATGAGAAGCTTCGTACTATCTGTGAAAAAAATCCATATATCTATACAAGTTTATGCCGCTCTTTAATAAAATTTTATGTAAATGATTCACTTTCGAGCTAGGTTAAAGTTGTTTTATGGGGCATGCGGTGAATAGATATATTTCCCTGTAAAATAAAAATAAACAACATACATGAGTGTTTCCTTGCAATTAAACTACCTATAATAAAACTCTCATCACAT
This sequence comes from Dolomedes plantarius, assembly GCA_907164885.2. Taxonomy (NCBI): domain Eukaryota; kingdom Metazoa; phylum Arthropoda; class Arachnida; order Araneae; family Dolomedidae; genus Dolomedes; species Dolomedes plantarius. The sequence continues at coordinate 34,995,415 of OU015493.1, forward strand.
TTCTAATGATAAAAAATTTTATATCTTTCCTTGCAATCATCCTACAACATTTATAGTGCTATATAAATATTTTATGCTCAAATTATTCGCGCTTATTCTTCACAAGCTTAAATATTCTGATCGTATGTTTTATACATCATTTCAGCTTCTGAACCTCTTTCGTTTTAGTGTCATACCATACAGTATGTGCCATAAAATGGCATATGGAAGAGCTATAAAAAACACAAATTTTATAAGAATTGTGCAGTAAAAATTTACTTCTATCTATAGTCCTTTTTATCAGTTTTATTTATTTTTTGCAGTGGGAAGATTACAGAAAGGGAAGGGGTTATATGTGCGAAAAAGTAATTACATATAAGTATCTAAACATAAACATTAAAAATTTTTTATTTACAATAAACATATTTAATAATTCTCTAATAACACTTTAAAAACTATTAAATATAAATATCCCATGAAAAGGAAATATTGAAATTTAAGGACAAATATACGTAAATGAAGAATATAAGTTCTTTACACTTTAAAATGTAAAAAGAAAAAAAATAATCTTTCTGAGATGTAATGCAACAAATGGCACATGCTGCAATAGTCACTGTATGATTGCATGAAATATTCATGTAAGGAATATAGAAAAAAGTATATTGGATAGTGCCGCTAATCTAGCCCTGAGTTCGTGATAGATTAAATGTTAACTGCTGAATGTCGTATTGAAAAATACGGAACTGAAAAGGAATGTCCCTGACAATATCCTCGTCTCTGATTAGAATGTTAAAAAATGTTCCCCTTTTATAGTTAGCCGAATATTTCGCTAATCTGAAAGTTTTTTTCACCCAGAATGATGGTTGATAATTCGATTTTGCAAAAACTCTAAATTACATGTAAATTCCAAATTGGATGGCCGATCAGATTTATTACATTCTGAACATTAAGAAATATGTACTGTGATTAACACAAACACCCACACGTACATACTTACATTAGTATATTGTAAAAGAAAAATCTACCACTCACCTCCTTGTCTGCTTTTTCAAAGTTTAGGTTTTTCTTGCGTCTGTTTACCATAGTTTTAATGTTTTGTCCTCAGTTTTAACTCTTTGAGGGGCGCCGTTTGCACAGTGCAAACGCCTAAAACTAGTCTTTTATTTCACTTGCATTCAATGTATTCCAGTTAAATGAGCAGAAAAATGGTTAGTACTGCCATCTGTTATCAGTTTAAAGAAGTAAAAATTTGATTTTGAAATGCTTAATTTGAAATTTGTTTAAGATTCTTTAGGTTAAAGAAAAACGGGTAAAACTCTGCACCGCGCAAACAGGCGAGGTTGTTGCTTCTAAAAGGGTTAAAAGGTTAACATTTCGCACCGTAAAATTTAGGGAATATTTTGTGTGGAAAAATTTAGCAGGTTTCTTTCGAACTAAAATTTTCTCCACCTGATCAGATGTCATTATTTTCATAACTTTGGGTCTTGTCTAATTTACATTTGGTTTCTGCATCAATTTTTATCTTTACTTTCCAGATCATCGATGTAAATAAAATAGATGCCATTTTTTAGGATATCCAGAATTTATTTCTGGGTAAATATTTAAGAATGCATCCACTATATACTCATGTGTATTTTAAGGGAGCAATAAAGCAAGAACTAAGGCCAGCCATTCTGGAATAAATATGGTTAATTTATTTAAAGAGAGTATATGCATATTTTTAGCCTTTAAAATTCATATACAGGGTGTCCGGGATAAAAGTACCCAAAAGTTATGACTTAATTCTACGGAACTACCCATTAGAGTTTTTTTTTTAAATATTTAAATAGAAAGAACATCTCACCAAGTTTTAATTTCGATCATAGATTTCGATCATAGTATCATAGATTTCGATGTGTGCACCTTTTTGTAGCACGACTAACGTCTAAATGGTAATCCAGTTATCTCCAAGTGTTTCGTAGCATATCAGGACTTTTTTGCTTAGTCCGTATGCTTAAATCCGTTTGCTTAAATCCGTAGTGTCTAAACGAAAAATTGAAGGTGTGGATGAGTTGAAGAAGAATATCATTCAAGCGGTTCGTGTAATAACTCCTGATATGCTACGAAACACTTGAAGAGAGCTGGATTACCATTTAGACGTTTGTTGTAGTACAAAAGGTCACACATCGAAATCTATGATACTATGATCAAAATCTATGATTGATATTAAAACTTGGTGAGATGTTCTTTCTATTTAAATATTGTTTTTAAAATTATAATGGGTAGTTCCATAAAAATAAGTTATAACTTTTGGATACTTTTAGCCCGGACCCATTTATACATTTAAATGCAAGTAAAACTAAACTTATTTATGCACATTACTATATATATTTATACATGTAGTTTGCTTCTCACACAGTCTTATCCAACAAAACTACCTGAATTTGTAAATGTTTGATGAAGAAATATGAGGTTTAAAATATTACATGATGGTCAAAATAAATAAGCAAAATAGATAACTCAATAAAAATAAAGTAAAGAAATGCATCTTTTATAATTAAGTTAAAATAAATCAATTTTATTTTGTAACTGGCCATAAATTCAATAAAATAAATCGAACAGTTTGACTATTATCAGTGCTAAAGCTAAATAGAAATCAAAATACAAGTAGAAGATAAACTAAAATTAATGGTCAAACAAAAAAATCAAAGCAAAAGAAAAATAGAATGAAATTATATTTCCGAAGTTCATGACATATAAAGAAGACTTTCAATAAGAATTTATATTAAGTATAGAATTTATATAAGTTTCAATAAGAATTTGAGTTTTTCCTCCTTTACATAAAATATATAAACATTTCATTACAATACTTGTGGTCTTTAATCATTTAGGAGAGTGAATAATTTAAATTTTATGTATGATATATTGTACTTTATTATATTTTAAATCTATCTAGTTTTCGAATGAAACTCCGAATGTTTCTTAACTTCTATCAAAATCTCGCTAGATTGCTTCAAAATTAGTGCATTATATTTAGTCCAAATTTGGCATCTGTCTTTATCGAGTATTATGCAATTTTAGTTGAAAAAAGAAACAGACCTGAAAGAGAAAGAAAGAGAAAGAAATCACGGAGAAAATATTCATGAGTGACAAATTAGAAAGCAAACATCCATTACGGCAGTTTTAATTTCAAAAGAAAAAAAAACTAGTTCCTTAATGCAACACTAACACAAACTACTTCTCAATCCATACATTAAAATACATTAAAATCCTTTTACGGTATTGCGAATGCAGTTTTCATTATTTTTATGACAGTATCAATGCTATAAAAACTATTCTTTGAAATATGCATTTGGGATCCGAAATATTTTTATGACTGGGAGTAAGATCCATTTTATTCTCACATATTCAATATTGATTTCGCAGAAAAATCCAGATAGTGTTTTCTAATTCTACTTAACTGCTTATCTTTCATCCTTTTCTAAGAATCATCATAAAAACTGCAATAGATAAGGACGCTGCATCACGGTGACTCATAAAAAGCAAGGATTTTACGACCTCCGTTCTTAAGAAAGTAGCCGTTTACTTTATTTCTCAGCTTCAGGGAAAGATTTCGTAAGCTGTTTCGATCCATACTAAAATACTACGCCGGAATAAATTTATATCAGGAGTCACGTTTCTTCCATTACCTATTATACTTATTTCATTACAGGAAATTATAAATAAATATCTGCTATAAAATCTCCGTCCTATCGATGTCATGCTCGATTTATACCCCAGTGGGAAATATTCTCCATTGTATATTAATATATATATATATATATATATATATATATATATATATATATATATATATATATATATATATATATATATATATATATATATATATATATATATATATATATAAATATATTACGTAATGTTCCCTAAATCTCTCGTATTTTTCTTTCGATAAATTATACAACTTAGAGTAATAAAATGCTACCATACAAGTTTAACCACTACGTGCTACGTCCTTGTCATCAAAATTCATGATATAGTTTTCCAACCCATTAGAGGATCAATTTTTATTTTAGATGTTTAGATAAATATCGGTAAGGTTGCGGTAAAATTCGAGACTATGTTTCCATTGATTCCTATATGAGTAAATTAGGAAGTAGAAGGGATTCGAGGGATAATTTTGACATGTATGTATGTCAACATGTATAATCATGTTGGTAACACATGTTTAAAATCAAATCTAAGATTCCCAAGTACCGTTTTACCTCGGAATTTACCAATTTTAGGAGTTGACACGTTCATTAAAGCTATCATAATCTACTCATTTTTGTTATTTCAAGTGTTTGAAGTGGATTATGCAGGCTAAGGCCCAACCCAAAATTGCATTTATTTTTCACTTAAACTAAGTCAAATTTATGCTGGTTTACTCTAGAAGACCTATTATTTATTTTAGCATGAAAGACTTTGCGAGTTGTCTTTTATAACAATCGTTGTCACATGTCTTTATAAACTATCATTAATAAACATTTCCTTAGATTTCACCATGCACATAAAATATCTAACCGCATTATTCTGAAATACACATATCCCTACCATGGCCCGTTTTTAATTTTTACTCTTTTAAACTAGCTTTTGTCTGCAATTCATACAGATTCCTAACTACTATATATCATTAATTTGTTTGACGGAAGTAGGTTAGTTTTGGGATCTTTTCCAGTTACCTTTTGCTCCACCAAGGGAAGGGTAAATAGACTTAGGGCCTATTCACATAGAAACCGTCACGATTAGTGTAATTTTTTTTAACCAGTCATATACCAATAATAGACCCATTTAACCAATAAGTGCCAATGAAATCTGTAACGCTGACGCTGACGGATTCTTTATGAGCAGGCCCTTAGACTATTTCTGAACATTTTATGCTGACTTCTGTCAGCAGTACCAGCTTCAATCCCCACTTTTAGTATCCGCTGTCAGCCTCGATCTTACCTACACTTACCGGTCACTACCTACATTGAAAATGTCAATTTTTGACTATTTTGGTCAATTTTGTTTTCTGCAAGAATCGTGTAACTCAATCTTTTTTCTTTTCAATACCGGTTTGATTTTCAGTCTACATCAATTAGAAGCAGAGTTATAGCTATTTTAAAAATACATCGTCTGCTACAAAATTGAAGTGAAAAACAACTTTAAATGCGTTTTTCTGAGAATTATGTCTTTTAGCACAAATCTCTACCGTTATCATGATATCTCACATAATAATGCATATAATTTGGTAAAATTTTCAGGAAATGTTTTAAATGCTGTTGTTAATGAAATGAAGTACAATAATTGATGTATAATAAATTGTTTTGTTTTTTATTTTGGGTTGTTTTTATAAGGTAAGGAATGACGAATCGCGGAAAATTCTCCTATTGGAATATAAAATTGTCTGTATTATTTTTGCATCTTAAAACTTATTGTAGATTGTGGGCCATTTTGAAGTTAACTGTTATACGTATCATGTGTGAGAAGGAAATTAAAATAGTAACATTAGGATTTTGTGCTGAGTGATAGGCGTTTTAGCTAAATTTCATTAAAAATTACTTCCAATTGATTAATTTATAAAAATGTATGGTATTTACAGGTAAGATTTTGTACATTTTTTAATATTTAAGTTCTATTTTACCACAAAAAACCAAAAAATCTTTAAAAAATTGATTTTTTTAAAAAATTGGCTCCGAACGTAAGAAATCACCTTAAACAGAAAGCAATCAAATAGGTTGGATAGATTTTTGAGAGCTGATGTAATATTTCGTTACCCTGTGGCTTAGAGCAGTGGTGCGCAAACTGTGGGTCGCCACCCACATAGGGGTCTTGCAAAAAAGTGGAGGGTTCGCGGTTAGCTTAAAGTAAATTTACATCATGCTGAGTTATTTAATTAAAAATCATGCTTTAAATTTTTTAATTACATATTTTAAATATTTGTATTTACGTTTTTATGTAAAAAATGTATGATAGTGTTAGATAAGGTGTCAAACACTCTTAAAAGGGTACATTGCTTCCATTCGCTTTTACCTACTACATACGTGAGACTGAGTTTACAAATTTAGTAGCTATAACATCCGAACAATGATGATATGTAAGGAACATACTCAAATGTATCACAAAATATTGAACATATTCTATCTGAGATCCAGGTTCACTCTTCTCATTAATTTTTTTTCTAGTTTAGTTTTATATAAATAAATAATAAAGTTTATAATTTTCAATGATTTAATATGAAGGTAATACTTTTAAACTCATGCTCTTTTTATATTTAAATTTCTGTTTATTTTTACCTGAATAAAATACAAATAAATATTAGTATGTAAGGTATCCGACTACGTTCGGAGCCTTTTTTTGAAAAACTGTACTTGCAAAAATTTTTATCTTATTTTTCGAAGGAATATAACACCAAAATTCGAAAATGATAAAAAAAATAGCCATTAACCCCTTAACGATCGCATAATTTTCAATAAAACGGTAATAAAAGTGCCTATTTTTTTCGGATGATTCCATTTATTTTTTGATCTGTCATATCTAGTTTAAAATAAACCATCCCCAATTTCATTATAAATAGTCTTGTGCTACCATCTGGTATTTAAAATAAGAAATAAAATTTTTTCAGGGTAAATGAAATGTATTGTTTTAAATTTTTTGGTGCGTTACTTTTGGACACTCCAGCCCGGCAATATCAAGGTCACGAGAAATAGAAGGCGAAAACTCACCCCGTGATTTTCACGGGAGCGAGAAGGAAGGGGTTAACTATGCAAATTTTTACAAAATTGATGATTTTGGGTCGAAATTTACCAAATTTTGGAAAAACGGTTCTAGTTCTAAAAAAAAAAAAATATTATGCATATACCATAAATTTTTTTGTCATATGTACGTAAGTAGCTTCTAAGTGCAATGACCTATAATCTAATCGATATCTTAAAATAAAAAAAAATACAGGTCATTATATGCAATTACATGTAAAATTTTAGCAATTTTCCATGAAATTTTTTATAAATGCAGCTATAAATCAACAAATATTATACCTAGAACTAAATCTGTAGTTCGTTACATTCTTAGTATTATAAAAAAAACATACGTGAAAAATGTCCTAGACAGATCATGGTTAGATTTTGAGTTATCGCAAGAGTCGTTTACATTTTGGATGAAAAATAAGTTTTTCAGAAAACACAATTCAAGTTTTCAACTTGCATTGAAATTCACAGCTGCAGCTCATTTTTAAATCGCTCTAATTTCATTTCTAATGATCGTATCGAAAAAATAAAGCCAGATTTAGAAACATAAATTTTCAATCTTTAAAAACAAAATAAAAGCAATTTCGGAATTTTCTTCAAAATTGATGTTTTAAACGTAGTCGGATACCTTAAATATGAAGTTTTTTTCAGATTTGGCAAATAATAAGTGTCCATGGTAAGTAAATCATCTTTCTTATTGTTGTAATTTGCTATTACCAATAATTTTTCACAGGGGTTGCGTACTTTTTTATTTAAAGAAAATTGATTGCGGTCGAAAAAAAATTGCACACCATTCGATTAAAGAATGACTGGGGCTGTTCTTTGAAATAGAATTGAAACAGTTACAAATATTCCTGTCAAGTATGCTACCCGCACTCAAAAAAGAAGCTCATGGCCCTAGACGTTCAGCCATCCTTTGGATGTAACATTTGACAGTTTTAACACTAGAACCGCGGGACTTTCGATATATCTAGAACCGCGGAACGGGTCATTTTGACCCTAGATTGTAAACTTATAAAATATGCACGAGCGCTTAATTTGTTTAACTAAAACATTTTATTTTTTAAATAATAATAAATATTTCTCAGAATTTACATTAAAAAATTTATATAAATCAAGAGAAATTAACTTAATTTCTACAAAATCGCATTATTTAAAATTTTATGTCCTTGAGTATAATAACATGTCTCTTTAACAAAATATAACATAAATTTCCTAATTTCAATGGGAAAAAGAGTATCTCTTTTCAATATGTTTAGAAATAATTTAAAAAAAATAAAAATTAAATTTTTTTTCAGTTACTAAAATTTTTATCAGTACTTAGTTTTACAGATTTTTAAATCCAATTTACTGTATGCATTTTGTACAAAACTGAGTAATAAGTTTGGTACATTTTCCACAGATGTGTGCTTTACATTTTGAACAGATATCTAGAGTTTTATTTTCACATTTCGAAATATGGCATTGGACTCGTTTACGCTTAATTTGTGGTTGTCCGTCGTTTCAATTGGTTGCTTAACATGCTCTTTTTGCCGCCTTTTTATGTCGGAAGAGAACAAACTTTTCTCGCAATTCTCCAACCAAGTCTTGAATGAATTTCCGTCTACTAATAGATTTTCCAGTTACAGCTTTATATAAAACCCAGGCATTGATTGTAACAGGTCCAAAATATTACAACAAAACCTGCACCGGCCACCTACATAAAGCAGACTTGACTGTATATTTCCTTGCCATTTGCTAAATAACGTCCACATCGTATTTAGTTGCGTTGTAGAAAGCGATTGTATCAGGTTGTTTTTTTTGGGTTATCTGCAATTTATACGTTTGGATGGAGACTACTTAGCCACAAAACGTTTTTATCTTTTTTACCTCGATAAACATTTAGACTCATGTGTTTTTGGGTTAGTACCGTAGTTGAATACAATGTGTATTTTAACATTTTTACAGAGACTAGTATTTCTCTTCTTGAGCGTTTTACAGTTCCTACAAGGCTGGTGTTTTTGGATTTCAATGCCTCTGAAAGCTTCAGTGTTGTGAAAAAGGTGTTCGTAGTGACATTTCTACCTTTGTTCTCATATGGACTTATTAGTCGCAGCAATACATGTTCAGATATAGAAACATAGGATGGACTTTGGTTATATTTTCCAAGATACGGGAATCCATTTATCAGATATTTTGAGTCAACATCTGCAGCCAACCAGAACTTGATTCCACACTTATCTGGTTTGTTTGGCATGTATTGGATAAACCTACACCTAGCTTTTGTAGGAAATAACTGTTCATCTGCAGTTATATTAGGACCTGGTGTATAGTTAGTCTTGTAATTTTCCATGAAACGATTCCAGATATCCGAAATAAGGGCAAATTTGTCTGTCTCTAGACGCTTTGATTTTGTTGATTTTACGACGAAGCGTAAAAATTCCATTATTTCATGAAATTGGTCTCTTGACATTGTATTTTGGAAAAATGGTGGTCCTCAGTCCTTTGACCACAAGCTATCCAGTTCAAGTCATTTTGCACAATACATACCATGTGCATATAAAATTTATATTAAAGCATCTCTTTCTTCTAATTTTATATTCCATTCCCCTTCATGGATCTGCCGGTGAGCTTCATCTTCAGTACATTTCTTTATAGGTTTCAATATCCATTCCTCTATAAAAAGTCTCCAAGCACATGAAGGACTGTTGTCGATAACATTGCGTTTAGCATGTGGTGTTGGGTCCCCCAACTTCTTTCAAAATATTACACATTGATTTTCTTCCTCTATCGTTTGTTCCTAATTGAGCGACATTCCAAATTATCCCATCTTTGTCATCTTCATTATTTCCAACTTTGAATGTTATTGTCGATTTGTTTTTCGAATTTCTTTGCGTGTATGTATCTTTTCTTGGAATGTTTGATTTTTACTTTTTATAAGATAAATTATCATCAGTATTGCGATAAGAAGGACCAGCGATTGTTAGAGCATTGCCAGAGTCATCTTCACTTTCATTTTCTTCATCCGAATCCAAATTTTCTTCATTAGCAGGCAGGTATTCATCCTCACTACTCAAAATCGAATTTTGAGAAACCTTTTTTCGAACCTTCTGAATCGTTTTCAGATAATTGTTTAAATATTCTAAAGCTTCCTGAACAGTAAGATTACGGCGTCGTGACATAGTTTTTATACACATATTAATTGCAGAATAAAAGCAACTTCAAAAAGTCTAAATATTCGCAGTAATTCTTTACTGCATTCGAACGTAGTTCGTGCTTCAAACCTAATATACTGACCTTGAATGAAAAACCTTCACTATTCCCCTTTCTGGTACAGTCCATTTAAGGAATTCTAGGGTAGGGTAGAAGTATTTTACAGTTACAGTTCGAGAAAATGCACCTGTTTTACATCATTTGTGCATTAACATTTCTTACGGGTCAAATTGACCCGCTCCGCGGTTCTAGGTATAAGTGTTAGTAATCGGAAAATTATTTATGTTACGAATTTTTAAATTTGGTAAATTGTTGTTCACCTTAAAATATTAAAAGTCATAAAAGGAATTTTTTTTTCAATCGATACTTTTCGCATGGTGATAAATTAAACATCGTTTTGGGTCAAATTGACCCGCTCCGCGGTTCTAGTGTTAAAATCCTAAAATTTTTCCAGCCCCCCACGCCCACGCACACACATAAATTGATTTCAGGCTCAAATTAAGTCAACTACTTGACTTACAAAACTGGGGAATATAAAATTAAAAAAATAACTAATTTTAAAGACTAGGAAAAGTTGAAACTATTCCCCCGATGTAAGCATTTTCGATCATCAAGTTATCTAGGAATACAACATACTATGGAATTTAAAAAGCAATCATCATACAGCATTATATAAAATAAGTGTTATGAACATGTGTAAGATGTGTATTAAATCTCACGAGGACGCTGATAATTTCCACAAAGTTCAGTTTTGAAACATCGGCTGAGAGCAATAGCTTATGCTTACCAGTATTTAATTTGAATTATATTGTTTAAATTGAATTATTATGTCAATATATGCAAAAGATTTGTATGTTTAGTATCCATAAAACATACTATTTTGAATTAAATTCTTAAAAAACTTCCATCTCAGTTAGTCTAGTGGTTAAATTTTATCTTTTACCGTATTTCAATATTTTTTGTCAATTTATTTCGTTGTTATGCACGAGACGCAAAGTTAATTTAAAGTATCACAAAAAGAATAGAAACCATATGATCAGCATTTAATAAATTAAATTCTAAAAATTAATCTTTAAAAATTCACCAAAAATCAGAAAATGCTGGTAAAGATTCGAAAAAGATTGCATTTTAAAGGAATTATTTTTATGATCGTTCTCGTGATATAAATTTTATAACCCTCAGATTATTATTTTAAATACAAACTTTAAAAAAGTTACTAAACAGCTTAAAAATTTTATTTAAAAAAATACAAGAAGAACTTTTCAAAAATCTTTCCTAGTGCACCTCCACACTATAAGAAAAATCGCCATGCAAAATTTCAGCCCATTAGGTCCAGCGATTTGGTCTGTACGTTATCTGTCAGTCAGTCAGTCAGTCACTGAACTGTTTTATATATATAGATTACATTTGCCGAAACCCTATGGCCCAATAATTAAGACACTGATGCCGATTTTCCTAGAAAAACAAAATATCTCAAAACGGCAATACAGAATTTTAAAATCACAGCTTATCTAGGGAATAGCTAGAACAAATGCATTTAACGTCATTTTTAGTGCTAATGGCTGAGAGTACCTCCGGTAATATTTTTCTTGCATTTAAACAACGTCGAATGATAAGTTCCTTTTAAAAGCTTCTTCGTGTAACTAAAAATTTATTACGACGTTTACGACACTTTAAACTTGAGTAAAGAATATTAATGAATCACGTGACCCCGGCAGTTCTAAAGTGCAAATAACCGAACCTTACAGGTTGAAATTGACAAAAATTGCAAATATGACTTACTTTAGAGCTTTTCGTAAACAAAATATTCTAAACAAGAGATTTTTAATAACTTTCAGGGATTTATGTGCATTTTATCCATTTTTCCGAAGTAATTCTTAATGACACGTTTCAATCTTTTTTGTCCGTTTTAAGGGGACGGTAGACTTTCATATCACCAAAAATCGAGCAAAAATTGGAATTTTTTGGGGGGCTGTATTAGTATTTTAAGAACATGTAAATATTGGAATGAAATGCATTTCAAATATGAAGTGAAGAGTAAAATGAAAACTTGGTGGCTTTAGAAAAGTATTAAAGGTAGGTGAAAAAACATTTTTAAAATGGCTTTTTCTCAAAATAAGAAATTTCCAGATTTGCAAGTCTTTAAAATACTCCTCGCGTCATAATTTTTGATGACATTTTATGAAATTTGTGATAAAGACTCCTGTAATACATGAAAACAAATATGTATCCATTTTAGGATTTGAGGTCATTCAGGTCATCAAAGTTTAACTTAAGTGTAGAAAAGTACAAACATTTTACGACAATTCAAAGTACAAGCAAAAAAATTTTTCCTAAAAATTAACTAAAATTCAACGAAATTAACTAAAATTCCTAAAATTCAACGAAAGTACAAAAAAAATACATAACTTTGTTCAAAATGCCTTTATAAGCAATATAAATGCCAAATTAAGGGGGAAAGTTAAAAATTGAGTCGCAAGGAGAATTTTAAAAAAGCTAATTTAATTTCAATTTTTTAATTTCAATTTTTTAAAAATTACAAAATTTTATAAGGGGTTTAATATTGTCGTACTTTAATGGATGTATAGGCAAAATTTCATATCTCTGAGGTAAAATTTTCAAAAATCGCTTTGAAAGGTCGACCATCCCCATAATTTAGGGTGTTATTTTTCTGATGTGATATATGATTGTGATTTTATTGTATATTTATATTTCGACGCAGCCCTTCAATCCACAGTTACAAAATCTTCAGTAATGCCGACTGTAACATTAGAACCGTAACGTTAAATTATTATTTTATGTGTTTTATGTCCTTTTTGTCGATGTTCCCCCATAGTAATTAGAATTAAGTATCTTGGAAAAATATTCCAAGGATATTTTTCATAAACTGAATAACATTTAAAAAATTAAAGTTAGAGGTTTTAAAAAAGGTATGAAAAATAATTTTACGCAATCTCTGATTTTCAGTTTCTCTCTCTCTCTCTCTCTATCTCTCTCTCTCTCTCTCTCTCTCTATATATATATATATATATATATATATATATATATACATACACACACACACAGACACCCATAACGGCTCGGATGCACCTACACATATTATACCAAGAACATCTGTAAATACATTCAAAAACGCACGCACAAAATACATTTTATACTCACAAGCATACAAATGCGTACTCATATAAGCTAATCGTACTAGTGTATAACTTAATACGAAAGTACACACACATTTACTCTGTGCATGCACACATTTTTTGCACACATACATACACCCATACGATATATATATACACACACAAACAATCGTATCCAGACATTTTAGAAAGGAATTTGAAGTTTGATAGCACTTAAACTAGCCCAGACAAAAAACAGACTTAATTTTATAAAGATATACCAACACTGGACAGTTCAATAATGAAGGTTATTTTATGATAACTTAAACAAGTTCAACTTTACATAAATAAAATATATTCAGTTAATGTTGTACAATATCGCACGAAAGAGATGGATTAGAGGATATGTTGAGCTTCGGTCCTTTTGCTATTTATTTTTTACCGTCAAATTCAACAATATATGGAGAGAATATCTGGAAGTTATTCATCAAGATCTGTCCTCACGCATGAATATACAAAAATATACTATCCCTTAGTGTACAAAGCATTATGTTCCTGTTCCACAAAATTGTAGATAACCTAAGGGAAAATGAAATTTCTGTGCTGGATAGGGTACACAGAAATCCAGATTTGATCCAATACAAAATCTGTTACTTCCTGAAAAACAAAAGAAAAGTAATCCAAGTCGTACAACAGAACTCACTAAATCTAATAATTATGTGTCATGCAAAGCCATTTCTACCAAGTATTACAGTTCACTCGTTTCCACGTCGTCTAACCGATTATAGGTATTCATATGTACATAACATTTTTCTTCTAAGTTCTAAAACTGATGTTCTGTAAGGGAATTGTTATGTACCATGTATTCTGATCTTAACATGTTTATATTTAATCGTAGTCGAACTAATATTAACTGTAACCGTTCTTCTAACTGAATTGTATCAGTAGTAAGCGTTGTTGTCATCTAGCGACTACGTAGCGATCTCGTATTAAAGTATTTTATCTAATTTCATCTAGCCTATTTATGCATTTCTCATCTACACAAATGCATCTAAATATATAACATGGTGTCAGAGTGAAAATTTTATTCATATTTAACGCAACTATTAGTTTTTTTTCTCGTTATCTTTCTGCATTCTTATAACGTATACGGAGACAGCATGGCTCATCAGTTTTTACGTATGGAACCGTTTGTTCCTGGCGACAACCCAGCAGAGGCATGGACTGATTGGCGACAACAATACGAACTGTTTGAAACCGCCGCAAAATGTAATAAAGAAGATGACGATACAAGAATTGCGTTGTTGCTTAGCGTCATTGGGAAATCGTCTTATAAGGATTACCTAACGTTCGACTTTCCAGATCTTGCAACCGGCCAGAATAGAACTGTGAAAGAAGTTCTAGATAAATTTGATGAACACTACAAGCCGTACAGAAATGTGACTCTCGCAACATTTGTATTTAACAACATGATTCAAAAGCCTGGACAGAATTTTGACTCATTCATCACCGAAATTAAGCTGCAGGCCGACCAGTGTGAATTTGGAGCTGCGTATGATCGAAACGTGAAAGATCGAATAATTCAAGGGCTACGCGATGACATTTTACGCGAACGCCTCTTGAGAGAGACTGAACTGTCCTTAAAAAAGGCATTAGAACTGTGCAAATCAGCTGAACTTTCTAAAATACATTCCCTCGCAATGTCACAGTCATCATCCTCCCAAGTTGATGCAATCAGCCGCCAGAAGATAAAAAAGTTTCAAAATAAACCGCTCAATAATACAGCCAAGCATAAAAATGCTACTGCAAAATACAGCCACAACAAAAACTCAGCTTCGCAGCGCAAACAACGCCCATGTTCGAGATGTGGATCGCATCACGCCCCCAGAAACTGTCCAGCTTATGGGAAAGCGTGCCATAATTGCCAAATCCTCAATCATTTTGCCAGTGTTTGCAGACAACCCAAGAAACATCCAGCAAAACACCTAGTTTCAACAATTAATTGTGACCAAGATCCAGACGTTGCCTATATTGGTTGTATCACAACATCTACAGATCGTGATTGGCTTCAACAGATTTTAATTAATAATCATCCCATCATCTTCAAATTAGACACTGGAGCCCAAGTCAATGTGCTCCCATTGTCTACATTTAAAAGTTTGCGTAATTGCCCATCACTTACTTCAACATCTATTAAAGTGTGTACTTACTCTGGTGATGCTTTGCAAGTCGTAGGTGAATGAATGCTCAACTGTGTTGTTAATGATCTTTCTTATGATCTTAAATTTATAATTGTGAATCTCAATTTGCAACCAGTCTTAAGTGCAGCTGCGTGTACAGCTCTAAATCTCATCCAAAGAATGAATTCCTTTCTGCAAGTAAGTGGAAAGTGTAATATTAATTCCATAAATTCAAATTCATATCCTCGTATAAATTCTGCACCAAGTGTTATTCCCGAGTTATCTGCAAATGCTTATCCTAACTCGTCTGATAATGTAATTTCTAATCCATCTAAATTATTGCAAATTATTGAAGAATATAGTGATGTTTTTGAGGGTGTAAGTCGTTTACCTGGTAAACATAAAATTGTTTTGCATGAAAATGCAACACCTGTCATAGCTGCTGCTCGTAAAATACCATTAGCATTAGAAAATACACTTAAAGATGAACTTTTAGGAATGGAACAGGATGGCATAATAGAGAAAATTACAAAACCCACCGATTGGGTTAATCCAATTGTTGTAGTTCCTAAGAAAGATGGCTCATTAAGAATCTGTTTAGATCCCCGTCCCCTTAACAAGTATATTAAAATACAACATTACCAAATTCCCTCACAAGACCAACTGTCGTCAAAGCTCAAGGGTTCTAATTTTTTTTCTCTTATCGATGCAAAAAATGCTTTTTACTATATTCAATTAGATGATGAAAGTTCTGATCTTTGTACCTTCATCACACCATTCGGTAGATATCGTTTTCTTGTAATGCCATTCGGGTTAAGTTGTGCCCCTGAAATCTACCAAATGGCAATGGATAACATAATTGAAGATTGTCCAGATATTGCTCCCTATTTTGATGATATTTTGCTATACAGTAAAGACTTGGATGATCATTGTAAAAAGTTAAGGAAAGTACTTGAAATTGCTAGAAAGAATGGTCTAAAGCTTAATAGAGACAAGACCAAACTTGGTGTTTCCAAATTACAGTACTTAGGTCACATAATTTCATCAGAAGGTCTTTCTCCTGATCACAAAAAAATATTAGCTATTGTCAGTTTTCCTATGCCAACAAATAAGCAAGAACTCATGAGATTTTTGGGCATGGCAACATATTTAATGAAATTTGTCCCTAAATTCTCACAAGAAACTTCAATTCTACGAAATTTCCTTAACAAGGATACATATTGGCTATGGGATTCTCATCATCATGCAGCTTTTGTTAGAGTTAAAGACTTGCTACAGTCTACGTCTGTTCTTCAGTTTTTCGACCAAAACAAATCGATAGTGCTCTCTGTTGATGCAAGTTCCTTCGGCATTGGTGGAGTACTTCTTCAGAACCACCAACCTGTTGCTTATACTTCTGCTACTCTTCCTGAAGCTCAGTCAAGATATTCTAAAATTGAAAAGGAACTCTTTGCAATTGTTCATGCTTGTGAACATTTTCATTATTATGTGTTTGGTCAACATATTGAAATAGAAACAGACCACAAGCCATTGCTAGGTCTGGTCAACAAGCCATTTGACAACATATCACCTAGATTACAGAGACTTTTGCTACGTCTACAAAGATACAGTTTTAAATTGACTCATGTTCCCGGAAAACAACTAGCTGTCGCAGATGCCTTGTCCAGAGCACCCTTGCCGGTATCTCCTGTCTCAACATTTGAAATTGATAATGCCCCACTAATGGATTCCTTATTGGTACAAGCTTCAAAATTCAAACTCGAAGAAATTATGTATGAAACTGAAAATGACATCTAACTCCGAAGTGTAAAGAATCATATTGAGAATGGATGGCCTCAAAGCAAACATAGCGTGACTCAACATGCACAACCTTATTGGCACTGTCAGTCTGAACTACATATAAAAAATGGTCTCATCTATCGTGGTCAAAGACTAGTAATTCCTAAATCTTGTCGAAAAGATGTCTTACAGCGTCTTCATATTGGTCATAGAGGCATAGTGTCTTGTAAAAATCTTGCCCGCCAGTCTCTCTATTGGCCAGGTATGAACACTGAAGTTGAAAATATGGTATCACATTGTGCTATTTGTCAACAAACTCAAAAGTTAAATTGCAAAGAACCACTTTTAGACAGAAAACTAGCAGAGCGACCATGGCAAAAGGTTGCTATAGATTTTTTTCATCTCTCTTCAGTGACATATCTTTTAATTGTGGACTATTTTTCTAAATATATTGAGCTCCAGCATCTACACCATACAACAGCTGCTACAGTCATCAATGCTTTAAAAACCTGTTTTGCTCGTTTTGGAATTCCTGAAGAAATTGTAGCTGATAATGGACCCCCATTTGAGTCGAAAGAATTTAGTGAATTCTGCTCGAGTTGGGACATATTTTTCAACCCATCTAGTCCTGGATACCCTCGCTCTAATGGGCAGGTAGAGAGATGCATTCAGACTGTCAAGTCAAGCCTCATCAAAGCTGCACAAGACAAGAATGATGTCCACCTTGTATTGATGGAGTATAGAAATACCCCTATGGATGGGTTACCTTCGCCAGAAGAAATTCTGATGGGTCGTCGTATTCGTACTTTCATTCCCATTCTTCCATCACAGCTCGTATCCCAGTATGATTGCAGTGCTGTACGAGAACGTCTGCATTTCAGACAGCAACGACAACATAAATACGATCTTCATTCTCATCAATTGGATCCATTGCAAGAAAACCAAGAAGTGTTGTTTTACCTTAATAATAAGTGGTGCAACGGAAAGATATCTAGAGTTGGACCTCAGCCTAGATCCTACATCATAACAGCAGAGAATGGTAGAGAATATCGCAGGAATCGTGTTCATGTTAAAGTGTTCAAATCCCCAACAACTATACAGCCTGTAAATCCAAAAACAACTGCTGATGATTTATTTATAGCCTCTAGCAGTGAACAAACTACTGTACCATTATCTCAGAGTAACTCGCCTGTAGCTAACTTTGTCCCAACAACTCAGACTCCTACTGTAACATCTCGCACAGGTAGAGTTATTAAACCACCATTACATTTAAAGGACTATGAACAATAAGATAATTAATCTAAGAACATTTAATTTTTATTCTATTATCAATTCTAATTTGTCTTGTATTATTTAATTATTTTTTTTTCTTTCAGTGTATTCCATTTTATGTTCTTATTTCTTGTTTGTTAAAAAAAAGGAGATGTACCATATATTCTGATCTTAACATGTTTATATTTAATCGTAATCGAACTAATATTAACTGTAACCGTTCTTCTAACTGAATTGTATCAGTAGTAAGCGTTGTTGTCATCTAACGACTATGTATCATGCTGATCTCGTATTAAAGTATTTTATCTAATTTCATCTAGCCTATTTATGCATTTCTCATCTACACAAATGCATCTAAATATATAACAGGAATGGTTGCTTTCTTTCTGTATATTTTACTTATTTACATGTATTAAAGATATTTAATAATCACTTTTAAAAAATTGAAATTGTAAAAAATATTTTGCACCTTGTTGTGGAAACGAATATGCAAACATGTACATAAGCATACATATACATGAACATGCATATGCATTGCTTTCAAAAACGTGCATTTACCCACATGCACTGACACTTAAATTTAAACGTACACTTACATAATGCAAATACTTACATACATAAAGAATCCATAACACGCATATAGACACACATATTCATAAATACATACAGTTCGTTTTTCTACAGCACAACTACGAAAGAAAAGTGAATATAATTCTTTCAAGGTAATTTAGCATCTCACTGAAAATATACTACAAATTAGTTTATCGCATTTCCAAAAATTATATATAAAAATAAGATGAAAATGGAATGTTCTCTGAAACTTCTCTCTATAATGCAAGCTCTCATACACAAAATTTTTCTCCCACATCAATGAAATATTGGTCTACAAAGCTTAAGGATACTTGTCTATTATTGGTATTTATCCATTTGTTCTTTCTTCTGGAAGAGTCTTATTAAATTATTGCTAGCCTCGATCCCCTAATATTAGTTTTTCTCCTCGTAATAAACTAGTTTATTGCTCCTAACATGAAATTTTTCTCCCCTATATCAAATAATCCTCATACCCTCACCCTATATATTTCTGAGCATTTTATTTCAGGATTATTAAATAAGTGTGTGGTAAATAATGAACAAAATAGATTTTTTCGTTTAATTTTCCGTTAGCTGTGCATTCATTAGGTATTGTGTGTAAGTAAAGCAACAGATGGTAATTGGTTTTGGCCTTTTATTTTTTAGATATCTTTTGACGATTTCATGACACCTTCCATACCTTCGTGTATTTTTTTTTTCTTGACCACTCTCACAAGGACGTGTTCCATTCCCAGAGGGGACTTAAAAATCGAGTACGATGATTATTAATCTGTGATACTATTAGTTGCATACTATAATCGTTACTTTACAGTATGTAACTAACATACTTTATTTACATACTATGTTCTTAGGTGATTTTTTAATACTAGGATAGATATATTCAGCTTAGACAAATAGGAAAAATTAGAACTTATTTTCCAGCTAAAAACAGAAAAATTAATAATATAGACGTATTTATGAATCTGAAAAAAAATTACGTTTCAACATTTTCATACGTTCTTACTTAATATTAAATTTGTCCTCTTAAAATTGAAACTCATTCCGTATATTTCTTTACCCCTAATAAAGTCCTATACTTAATTTCGTTTTCAAGCAATTCTATTTTTCAAATAGCTTCCTTGAGATAAACTTATTGACATATAATTAGGTAAAAGAAAACAGTTAAGTAAATATTTTTATAAATAATTCAGTTATTAATTCTTTCCTCAGCTACGCATGTTTCGAAGTTATCCATGAATTTATAAATCAACTGAATGGTTAAAATTAATATAACACTGATTAACAGTGATTATACGTTATTGAACAAAGGATATTTATTTTTACTTATTATATCCCCGGTAGGTAAAGCTAAAGTTTTATTTCCCTTGATCAAATGCTTTTCTGCAGTTGTTGTTGGGCAAAGTGGATGTCGCATCATAATATATGATGATATCACATTAGTGACTGATGGTGCCATAGTTAAAAAGAATGCAAAAAAGTGATTCAGAATTACCTACGTCACTACTGTTATCATATTGTTGACCGGTACCGAGTAAAGTCGTGTTTTTACATGCAAATGTTGAAGAAATATTAGGATGAAGGTTATAATATTAAAGAAATTTGCTTTGTTTAAAAACTACTGTCGGAAACGGAATAATTACAGATTTTAACACTAGATGGCGGAATGATACCGTTACCAGGACTACGCTTCCGTTACACGGAAAGCGAGAACAATGTAGTTTAAAAAAGATTTCTTTCTTTTTTTTAAGTCGTTGTTCTTATTATTTCGCATTCTGTTATACATGCAGTCAACATGTTATTATTATTCATTCATCATTAAAAAAATTAAAAATGCCAGTCTACATTCGATTTACTCATGTGTGAAGTTATTTAATCACTAGTTTTAAAATGTTATCTACAACCTTTGGAACAAAAGTAAGCCTAAATTTTCATTCTTTATATCCGATTCTTCAGGTAGTCAACAACTACATTTGCTATAACCTCAATAAATATAAGGCAAATACTTAAATTTTATCATTTGAACTATGAATTCCAGATGCCCATATAAAGTAAACAGAATTTTAAAATTAAAAATTTTAGTCTATGATGACTTGCGTATATATTTTAAAAAAATGCCAGTAAACATTGTGTTAACTTAAAAAAAATAGAATTAAGGTGTAGTAGTGAACCAGATGAGATAAAAATCATATTTAACAATATATAAGAATCAAATTCGAAACCAGCTCTAATATCACGGAATAACATTTCCACATTACATTTCGAAAAAGTCCTACCTAAATCAAATAAACTATTTTATACAAAGTGCCAGTACAAAATATTGTCTTTTAAATAATATACTGACATCACATTTATTTTAAGAACATTATCCTTTCGTAAATCATATGATTATTTATTAAAAATAAATTTTTAACATTCATAGGCATTTAAAGAAAAGTAAAATAGGAGTCTTAATACCTCAATGACGTAGAGTGATGAACTTATGAGTAAAAATTTGAAAACATGTTTAAACGACATCTCGTTAAATTTTTGTCAATACTTTCATGGTCAAAATAAAAACTGCATGTTAATGTGCATGTCAAGGGTTTAAGAATATCTATAATGCTAAACGGAAAAGTTTCTAGCTGAAAAGAAATTTTGTCCAAATAAACGAATAGATTTGTGTCCCGAAATTTTTAAGACGGTATTCTTTTTTCGTTTGAAGGAAACTTAGCGTATTTTAATAAATATTTCACTATAATTAGCATAATTATTTTTATGTCATTAATATCGGTATTAAATAGAATACAGCTTTTTATTTTTACTTTTCAACATTGTTTACTAACATCATCCACTATTATGTGGTGCATCAATTGAAGTGAGTAATCAGTCATGTACTCATAACAATAAAAAATTTCACCCAGAGTAAAACTCTCTATCATATTTAATATTATTAACTATATGGGATTTGGCATATTAAAATAATATATACTTTTAATAACTTTTTTACAGAACGTACATAAAGGTCTAGACGTAAATTATATATTATGTATGTTTTACATATATTGCATAATAATAGCTTCCTTTAAGACAAGTTTAATGTTTTCAAATGCTAATATATTCTAAAATATGCTTAAGCTGGTACTCCCAGCGTTTTAAGATATTCCCAAATTTGCATTTTAATTTAGATTTTTAAGAGAGAATAATTTTTTTTACTAAAATTTATAATTGAAATTTAATTTTTATAGTAAACGTTCAAGAAAGCTATGATTAAAAGTGCTAAAATTTAATTAAATATAAACGGTATTATTTAGAAATTTAATATTTTTTTTCACCTTAAAATTTATTACATTAAAATCATCCTCGGTATATTTATTTTCATTACTGAACAAAAATTCACAAGAAAGACTATTTTCATAATTCATTTCGAAGAATAGAAATTATGAGTATAAATTTAACTGGATGGTTTTATGATAGTTGTTTGGATGGTTGGACTTGGTTTACTGGCGCAAGGTCCAAAACGGCCAAGCTGAGCCAAACGTACGACAACAGGATATTATGAACTACCACTGCAAGTGGCAGGAATTACGACTCCTACCTGGATCCTACATGTGTAGAGTCCAATAGTCAATGTTAGTATATATAAATTTGTAAATTAATAGTATCCCCATCACTGAAACTAATAAAATTGGCCTTTTTTAGTGAGAAATGTCGTGTAATCACCCTGCACAGTTATGAAATATCTAGGAATAAAATTCTGTACACTGTAAACAACTGATTCAATGGTGGAATCAGGAAATGCAAGGAATACAGTCTAGATCTTATGCAGCGGATTCACCTGTCTTGAAATTCAAGATAAAATTTCTATTTTCTATTAATGACTTTAATAATATTATATAGCATATTCGTCTATCATTTATACATTGTTTGCGGAGTATACTGATATAATCCTGCGAGGAATATAATCCTGCGAGGCACAGTTATGAAATATCTAGGAATAAAATTCTGTACACTGTAAACAACTGATTCAATGGTGGAATCGGGAAATGCAAGGAATACAGTCTAGATCTTATGCAGCGGATTCACCTGTCTTAAAATTCAAGATAAAAGTTCTATTTTCTATTAATGACTTTAATAATATTATATGGCATATTCGTCTATCATTTATACATTGTTTTCGGAGTACACTGATATAATCCTGACTGTCAGCCCCGAATGGAAATGTCTAGTTATGTTGCTATTTAAGTAGATTTCAAAATAAATCTAACCACAGTTACAACAATAACAGAAAGCAAAACTTCCGCGTATAGGAATAATTATTTTTGCTTTAAGCAAGTCTTATGATAGGTTCACCCAACATTTTCTCTATCAAGTTAGGCAAGTTAAAAATCTGAAAGAGTATGCTTTAATTTATTTTATTGCTGCGTACCATATAATTCACTTTATGCATCAGTTCCTTCAAGGATTTGCCTCATGACTGCTTTTGATTACCTGCCAGGTCCCTTTAAATACATTTCCCTTTGTTTTTTTACAACGCTCACACTAAAATGAAGAACGGTTAAGCGTTCTGAAGAACAACGGTATATTTTAAATCCAAACAATTACAGAAGTTACAGGAATATTAATTTTCCATGAAAGCATTCAGCTAATATTATAAAAATTTTACAGCACCAGCACTGAAAAATTTTATGTCACAATCTTTAAATGTAAAGACATTTTTAATTAAGTTTGTACGTAAAGTGAACGTTTAAAAACAGGTATAACAAAGCATCCATCGAGAAGAGACATTAAAAGATACGCAATACACTGTTTTACGACAGGAATTCAGCATTTACATATTAATCCCAGATGCATGTATTTCCCTTTATTATAGGTTTTACATTTCTAAATTCTTATAGGTACTCATAACTTACTTAGTATTAGCGAGCGTTCGTTTTCCTTGTTATATTTACTAAACTCTGAAGCACTAAAACTTTTTACTACATGTTCGCTTGTTCGGCCGTTCTCGTAAAGTACATGCATTTTGATGGAATACATATTTTATGTTTTTTTAAAACAGCAATAAAATACCCGATACTTATATCCTCCTGTGAGAAAATAAACGTTCCCTATCAAGAAGCGGAGAAGAACAATAAATTATTTATAGCAAATAAGAAGCACCATTTTATTATGTTTGAAACGATATGGAAAAACGTCAAACGTTTAAAACAGCAAGATTTTATGATGCCATTAAAATACATACGTATTTTTAGTTTAAGCATTGTTGTGAAACAACATACATTTATTTCCTGCAATGAGGAGTTTGCTAAGGAAATATATTTGGATTTATTACTTCTTTTATATTTTCAAACAAAAAGGGAATACTCTTTTAATGTACATTCGGAAAATAATTAAAAATATGTTGCGTTACATGTCTTTAGAGACTGTAGAAAAACGTTATTTGACTAAAGTGAGAGAAATTTAGTTTGAACCCTAATAAATATTAATTGGGAATAGAATGGCAACATTTTTTCACTTTTTAATCATGAGCAATGTAGAACCTATATATAAATAGTAAATCAATCACTGTCTTTTCAGTTTATTTAAGCACATGAAAAAGCATAATTAGTTGGTTTTTATTGTAATATTAGATATGGATCATAAGCATTTCTGTTTTGTTCTGTTATGCTTAATTTTAGTGAAAACACATTTTATCCTACTGAAACTGTGAACTAGTACTCATATTTCATGCCTATAAAAATATGTTGTTGAAGGCTATAAGTTTAATTTACCCTTAAAGGTAATGTGGGTACCAGTTGTATATCCCAGAACGTTAAGGTCGCATTCATAAAATAAGCTGTTAAAACACATTGTTTGCCTGAAATGATCCCTAATTTTCAAGGAAAGTGGCCGAAAACTCATATTGGTAAGATATAGGAAAAATAATTAGATTTTATCTGCAAGAGTTAGATTTGTGTATAACTTTTACCTATATTTTTCATTCCATACATTTCCTTACAAAAGGTCATTTACGTCATATCTTTTTCAAAACATTTCTAATCATGGACTTTCAAAAATTTCAAAAAATGGCTCTCTCTTTGTGTGTTTAAATTTGCCAAAAATAATCAAAAGAAGCGTTTTGAAATATTTAAGTTAACCGAAACATTAACAATGGCGTTATCATATGTCAGTTTTCCTAATTCAGTAACAGTTTTTTATCCAAGTTATAATCTAATCTCCATAGATTTTGCTATGAGAACAAACACATAAGAACACATACCCAAATAAGGGAAATCCGTAGGGATACGTAATTTTCGAATTTAAGAAATAGATGCGAATAAATGCGAAATTTGGTGATATGAGCGAATAAATGCGAAAATTATTTTTTTACAACATTTTGATGAAAACTCGGCGATAAACGGCTTTTTAGAAAAATTAGGCAATAATAGTAATAATTTATAAAAATAATTACTTATCTAAGACCATCCATGGTCTTTAACTGATAGATCTCACTCTCGAAATTTGCTTATTACTTATTGCTAAAGACTTAAGGAAGAGAATGCGGAGACTACTATAATGTTGCCTTTTAACTGAGAATTTTGATACTTACCTCACCAAGTAAGTAAATTGTGATTTCTTATAATAAATTCGAAAATTTTGAATATATATAAACAAAACAACATAAGCTAAAGAATAAAATAAAATAAAAAACAATAATAATAATAATAAAAAGGCTATATATATAATATATATATATAATATAATTAATTAATATATATATATATATATTTATTTATATCTATTTATTTATTTTTTATTTATTTGCGAATAAATGCGAAACTTACGTACCCCTAGATATCCATCATTTCGGAGGCATAGTCGAATACTGGGTGAATGAAACTATAAAAACTTTATAAGCGATACATAACAGTTTTTTAATTCTTAATTAATTAAATAATTATATTTGTTCAGCATTCTACAAGAAGTTTTAATGTACTCACTTTGAAGAAATAATTATGTTTGCCGAATACCCTCTGAAATTATATTTACTACTGTCCCTGTGAAAAAGAAAATGATATTATATTTGAGTGATCACGGATAATCAGCCGTAAAAGATAAACGAGTCCCGTAAGGCCTTAGTTTGGAAATAATAAGAGAAAAAAGGGGAAAGGCTGTCATCCCCAGAGAGTTATAGGGAGGAATTCATTTCTTGATAGCCATTTGGTGATCATCCGCTATCCACTTATAAAGCTAAGAGGTAATTATCAAGATCTAAATTTGGGGAAAAAAAAGTACCCACCTTGAAAGACTCAGTGTTATATAAGATGTTTCACATTATTTAACAACATGACTGATGATTCATTAATTCCCCTCTCTATCAGTTTCATGTTTTTTATCCTTAAAGTATAGTTCTGTGATTATTGAGCAATGCATTTGAGATAAAGTCGAGGAATAATTGTACATATTTTTTATATCTTCATATTTCTCCACTCTCCTTTCAAATATTTATACCGAGAAACAGCTTTTATATCCTTAAATGTTTTTTTGGCCTTAAAATCTTACGGCCATAAAAACAAACTGAACAATCCCTGATATGTACTGTTAAATAATTCCCCTTAAAGCTCTGGTGCACTCACGTTTTCCTCAGAAACATTTTGGTTGCTGTCTTTTACTTTTACAATATATATATATATATATATATATATATATATATATATATATATATATATATATATATATATATATATATATATATATATATATATATATATATATATATATATATATATATATATATATATATATATATATATATATTTATTTGTGCCAGATCATCTCAACCTGATATAATTTTGTAAAATTCAGCGATGTTGAATAAACATATATATATAAATTGGGTTGTGGGGGGCGTTTGTATTCTTTTTATTTGAAGGAATCAATGTGATAATTTAATATGAAGTAAGCATAGTATTAGATTTGGTTTGGAGCGCTACGGTAAATTTTTGTTACACGAGGACTAGTTAGGCCAGGAAATCGTACTTAAATCTCATTCCGAACAGATACAAAAGTCGATACCAATAGTGGGACTTGAACCACAGTCTCTGGTACCGAATGCCAGCAGCGTATTAGAAATCTCTGTAGACTGTTAAATGGTATGTGTCATCTACTGCGTAGATATTCATTATTACGAAAAACATTTAACAGGTTTATTTTTTTTTTATTTTAGCCACCAAAGAATAAGATTTCTCACAATTGTTTTAGCTACCCAATGACCATTTCATGTACAGTTTTTCTTTACACAACTCCAACCTACGTTGGTGAAACATACTGAAATTGCTCGTGACATTATCACCAAAGCTTAGAGACTTCAAAATACTTTTTCTTTATCATGATGCAGTCCAATGGTTTTTTTTTATTCTGGAATATAAATAAATAATGAATGATTTAAGGGGTTAAAAATGCAAAGAGTAAAATCTCCCATGAAACATTTTGCATCGCGTGAGATTATAGCTAATTTATTAAGAAAAACCGTAGGATAGTGACAATTCCATGTTTCTAAATGGAAGACGAAAAAAAACATGCAAAACCTTTTAATGAGCGTATTTGTTCAAGGTTTACTAATAACAGTCTATTTACTGGTCTTGCAATACCGTTCCTTATTAAATCAGTTCAATAATTATTGCACAAAAATATTTTTAAAAGGTAATTCGTATCCACTTTATTTGTTATAAAAACTTTTAGGAGTACGTTAACAAAAGATCGATAATATTTCATTACCATTTATGAGATGTAAAAATTTATATTTTACATTTTAGTATTACTGTATTTTTACAAATGTAAGTTACGCAAAAGCAGTGTAATTTATCCTTGAATGTATGTGAATTGTAAAAAGTTGTTATTTTTAATTTCTAAACTAACGAGTAAAATTTAAATGTTTTTGTAAAAACTGATAAAAATGTCAAGCTTCGAAAACAAGTAGAAATATAGTAGCAATCCATTCAAAAAAATGTTTGACAGTATTGCTCGGAAATAGCTTTGAAAAAAGAAGTGTATGGATTGGAAATGTAGTTCATATTTTATTTGTCAAGTATTAGAGTATCTGTAGAAAGCATAAAGATATCTTGCTTGTTTAAAATTAGTTGAGAATTTCACTAGATATATTAATAACTACATTATTCCTTTTACAGCTCAACGAAAAGCGTCTAATGCACTCACCTCTATATCAACAGATAGTATATAAACCATTTGCTAATTTAAAGGTATGGTTGAAAGAACTCCAACACTAGATCAATTCCTGAAATATTTGTTAAAATGTGCTCTAAAACAAAGCAATTTCATAAACAGCTATTTTCCATGGAAGCAATTTTAGTTGAAATTTTTACGCGATTTAAAACAACCATCTACGATTCCAAGACAAATTATGTTATTTTCATTAAACAGTAAAAGAAACAACAGAAAAAAATAGGATTCGGAGGCGTTTATGTTTCTATCTGCATTTTTTTTTAATATTAAGAAAAATAAGGCAGGGAGACAAAAATGGAAATCACGTGGCCTGCATTAGTATTATCAACAAACCATTTCTTTGTCACGTAAAATCTGCGAAGAACGTGCTCAGATACATCTATTCCCAATCACTATCCCAGAGAGAATGTCGTTCATAATTAAAACAATGAGGTTGGAAAATTGCTGTCTCAATATTTATCTTGCGAAAAATTCCTTTGAGTGAGGTCTACATTAATCAACATTTGATGGTTTTGTTTTACTCTGTATTAATTTTTGTGTTTGAAATACAGAGGGTTTCATGAAAACATATACATGAGTGTGAAAGATAATACCCTAAATTTCCCTCCAAACAAACACTCACAAAAATTCACATTTATAGTATATCAACTGAATGAAGTAACAGATATTTAAATAATTCTTATATAGTAGATATGACGAAAATTCAGTTTTTATTTTTAGTTGAATAAGTGATCTACGAAAAATATTTTCAGTTCCATATATGGAGGATTCAGAGTTAAAGTGAACCAAGTATTTTATTTGGCCATCTTGTATTAACACTGCCACAATGCTATAAAAATGTGATATTTTTCAAAGCAGATTTGAACCAAGTCCTTAGAATAAATTTAACTTTATTGAAGCAGAGCAAATATCAGTGATTAATTAATAAAGTTGTTCAATTTAAGTATCAGTTTTTTCAGAACTGACTATTATACATTTCCCTAGAACCTGAAACCTTTATATATCGCTTACAGACTATATTTAGCACAGACTCTCTTTCACTGTTGAATGAATTCTATTTCTTTAATGTCCCATAATAGAGAAGTAATTTTAAAAAAAGGGATGACAAAAATTATTTTATGCATAATTAGTAGTACATTTTATTATCACTGAAAATATAATAATCATAGTTGCATATCTCTGAATAATTTGTGAATTAACTTAAAGATCTAAAGACGTGTTTCTCGAACTGTCCATGAGGTATACTTTATGTCATAAATATATGCTAAAAATCATGTTTCCATAGAAATTCTTGCTTAAAACAAACAAGTCAAATATACCTCAATGATTTCATGATCTATAATTTTAACTCATTTTTTTTCCTCAGAAACTGTTCAAATAATTAACAACCTTCCACGATTAGCAGAAATAGAAGATTCGAATTCACCTTTAATTATACTAGAGTTTTAAAAATAAGAAATCTGGAATTGACAGTAAAATAATGAGATATTGTAAATAACTTGGGGCACGTTTGGGAAATAGCCGCCCACATAGTCCAGAGGATAGCGTTCTGAACTACCACGCAGTCAGCTTGGGTTCAAATCCCGAATAAGGCCTGGTCGTTTCAGTGCCGTTCCTTTTATAGGGATCACTACTCCATCACCTAAATGGTGCTCCCATAGTACAGTAGACAGCAGAAACTTCCCGGATCTGCATGGGCCAATGTCAGAAGAAGTTCCTACCGCCAGGCACAAGTTCTTGCATCATTGAGAAAAAAAGTTTGGGAAATACCTTGAAATTACCTATGTACTTTTTGCTTTGTAATAGATAAATGCTGTAAGCTTCTTGGGACTTGTTTTAATATCATCCTAGCATTAACTCAAAAATATTTAAATTTGGATTTAAAACAATTTTGTTCGTAAAAGAATGTAGTTGATGCTAGTCTTGTCAAATTCATAATATAGTTTTGTCAATAGAGAAACCCTAAAATCTATATTGCGTTACCTGTAGCTCACTGAACATCGACTGTAAATTAGGTTTTCCCCCCATCATAAGATATAGTTAAAAAGTTGTTAGGGTAGATGTCCCAAATATCTACTGTATCCTTTTTTCGACATTCCATCCTCCTTTTTAGTTTCTGATTAGGCTCGAAACTTAAAGAACATCCCTAAGAACTATTCCCTTTGGTATCCTGACATCAACCAGCTCCAAAACCAGTGTCAGTTTAAGTCATGTACTATACTGGAAAAATGGAAATTTCAAGTGAACCCGAGGCGAAATTAGGAGCATCTATTAAAAGGCGCTGCTAGCAAAGTCCTAAGCAAGATTGAATGCTGGAGTTGCATGAGGGGGGGGGGGGAGGAAAAAAGAGAAGAAGAAAAACTCAAATTTGAAAACAACAAAGAACAGAAAATCTATTGTTGAAGAAGGTAAACAGAAGTAATTCCAATAATTTAAGCCTATTTTGGCCACTTAATCATTCAAGCAGAAGGAACATATATATTTCCTGCTGTCTCCATTGGCTGCACCACAATATTTGTGGTTCCACTGAAAGCAGGAGGTACACATGAGCCACTACTGACCACAGCTTCCCCCTCTCTGCCGATGACATTTTGTAAACAGCTGATTTCCCTTTCGAGTAAATCACCTAAACATTTTTATTTTGGACAGTTGTAATGCCCGTTTTGTCAACATTAAAAGTTCTGATAGGGTGGAAGTTAATTTTGTCAAGTTCTGCTTTAAGAATTGTGAAGAAGGATTTCACGTTTTCTTCAGTGAACCCTAGGATTCTGGCTCTTAAGAATGACTGTGGAGTTCTGATTGTCGATTGGGAAGCGGTCCTTTTCAAAAACAAATTCAGTCACTTTCGACCAGCTGAGTTTGTTTTTCAGAGAAGGGGTGGGGAAGATTGTTTCTCAAGGCAAGTTGGTAGGCCATCTGCATAATATCGTTTCGAGTCAAACAAAACAAATTGGATTCCATTTCCTTGCAGTAGTTAACTGGCTCTTTTTCTAAATTATCCATCAGTACAGGTTTTCTCTCAACTTTCTTTCTCACCACTATAAAAACCTCAACAGTTCCATCGTTTTTCTCATTCACATCTTTTTTAATGTACTCACGAGTCATAGATCTTGGAATGCCAAGCTGTTTGGAAGCCTTTAACGTTCTCATTTCTTTTTTCAGAACTGCCTGACATGCGGCCTGAAGACAAGACGTACTCCATATCTGTCTATTTTTAATTTCCTTTGACATCTTAGACGAGAGGCCTCCATCAAAATAGAACGAAAAATGTAATAAAATAACTGAAATTAAAAAGGAAACAAAAAAGCAATACTTAGTTTTTAATTAAAGTAGCTGTTCCGAATATCGCCTGGTAGGCGATATTAGGATCAACTTGATAGGAGATATTAGGAACACAACACAGTCAACACAAACATGCTAAGAACGAAGTTTAAAACGCAGTTTTTTCAAAAATAATAGCACCTCTGGATTCTCTGTTTAATGCACTTTCAAATGGCATAAGCAAAATTAGAATTTGGATGCACCTACCTGGTCATTCACTGGATTCTGATTATTTGGAGCCAAAGTTTACGAAGACAACAGCCAAAACAACTTCAGACGCCATATAGTTTCTATTGTCAGTGATAAGAGCATTGTCGCTAGCTCCTCTATTAGTACAAACCCAAAACTAAGAAGTTACAGCATTTTCTCATACATAGCGAGAATCATACTTTGGAAGCACGAGTAGCCGATATTAGACATAGGGGCGATATTTGGGACACCCACCCTACAACAGGTTTTGGATACGAAGTCTGCAATTAGAAAACTGTAAATTTAATGTATTTTTACCTACTGTCTGTAAAGAACGTTTTAACTGCATTGCACCCGGAATCCATATCTTGAAGGTAATTGCAACGAGGAATAATGATATTTTCTAATAAAATTTAATAAAACAACTTTCCAGCTTTACATTGACTGACTGTCTCTGTATATCACCCTCTGTATCACTCCCTCTTTCACACACACATATATACTAGTATATATATATATATATATATATATATATATATATATATATATATATATATATATATATATATATATATATATATATTTATTTATTTATATATAAACATACATATATAAGTAAGGCTATTAAATATGGGGGGGGGCGATCGCGCGACCTTAAAACTGGATTTTAGTTATTAAAATATAGGATTAACAATTTAAAAGTCTGGGAGTTCAAATAAGCGGCGTAGTGTATAGCAGTGAAAATAGAATTAATCGGTTGGCTTGATTCAATTTTGAAGAACCATAGAGAGGATTTTAAGTAGACGGTTTAGCCTTGAGCTTGGTGGTAAGAAAATGCATTGTCAGCAAAGAGCATGTACGTTATGACGACACGAATAAGTAATGAGCGTCACTAAGCGTTGGTTAAAAGGCTAAGAACAAAGGATTTATTTCAGAGCCATGGAGAGATAGCAACGGTTAAGACGTGTGCCGTACAGATTTAAATTGGGTGGGGTTATTAAAAATAGTTTGATGGATCTGTGTAATTATTGGGAATTTAATAAAGATGATTAGGATGCTCAATTGGAGTGTTTTTATGCCTGTTGTGTTAACATCTTGCTGTTTGATGGATTTAATAATGATGAATGTCCTTACCAACGGTTCACCGGCTGCATCACGGTTCTCAAGTTGCGGATTAAGATATATTTCGATCGGGCGTGCAGCACCAGCGTCCGACATATATATATATATATATATATATATATATATATATATATATATATATATATATATATGTCACGACCCTATCGCCGTGCACCCATCTAAATACACTAATTAATCTAATTGCAGTCATCAAACAGTAGGCCAGTGGAATAACTAATACTTAATTAACTTTTAAACACCTCTTTATTAATTAACATTAATCGAAAACCCAATTAATCCAGCTAAATCGCCATTTTCAATCATCTCACAGAGCTCCCGACAGACGCACGTCTTGTTTCTATCAGAGATTTCCCCGAACTGCGTTATTTCTTTCTCTTCGTTATATAAGCCACATAGGCATAGGGTCCTCTTCTAGAGCCCCGCGAACATCCGATGGTTATGTAAGATACGCGCGTGTGAGCGAATGACCCTGAACTCTTTCACTGCGAAATACAGTCTACTTCCTGAATTTGAAAACACACTAGGACTTAATAGAATTTTACTGTTTAACGCTCATTAATATAATTACCTATAGCTTATGCTTTAATCATCACAATTTCCCCCCTCTTCCCCCTGAAGGCGCGCACACAAGGAGTAGCTAATTCCAGCAGCACGTCCCCAGGAGAGAAAAACAAATCAGCCAACTGGAAAACATGCTGAGTAGGGACGTCTCCCCACACAACAACCCAGAGAAACCCACACAACATTATTCCTAAATTTTTTCTAGCTAAAAATTTTAACACTAACCTAAAATTAATTCCTACATGCGATTAGCTGGACCAAAATGAGGTGTGGTTACAGGTTACATAAGTCTCCATTTGAGACAGAACTTCACATAAAAGAACACCAAACATTACTTTTTATCTGTTCACAAAACCAAAAAGAAGTACTAAATCACCTGAATATATCAGTTCTGAATATCACAATAACACTAAAAGCTAAAAATGAAAATGTTAAAAATCACTCAATAGAATTAAGAATACACAATTAATAAGATTATTAAAATATCAGAAAAACAGTAAGTTGTATCTTAAAAAGTATGGAATCAAAATTAATCCTTCAAATTTCTTTACAATCTTCCAAACAACTTCCTTTCTTTCTCTTTATTATTCATATACTTTTCATAATCAATCAATAATCAACTAAAAACTCTAACCAATATGTGAATTGAGGGAAACATGTAAAATTGCTCATGCTTGTTCAAAACTTAAATCCTTCACCTAAATCGTAAAATATGTTATAGACTCACATTTTAAACGATATTGCTTATACAATCTTACTATTACAAAATTAAAACATATCAAAATCCCTCACTCTATATCTATAAAAACAATACTACTATGATTTCCATACCTTATTTTTTTAAAAATCACATTTATCAATATAAATTTTATCACTACATAAAAACACTCAAAATATTTTTTATTAAAACGTAAATCAAAATAAAACACTTCAAAAATCACATAATAAAAAAAGAATGGACCATCACCAGCTCTGAAGAATCTGCAGAATTTTCTTTTTCTTTTACAAATGCTTAAAATCTGATAGTCTACTTTGTTTCCCCCCCCCCCCTCAAGACAACAAAAAGCCGGATTACATAATTTAGTTTCGTAGAATAACAATAACAAAATTTTTTCCAGTGTCAAGTATTAATTAATCGAAAACATGAAATAAGTCTATCAACTCTCAATATTCCAATCAAAATCCTACACATAAACAGCAAAATCTAATTCAGTAGTCCAAAACTCCACTGAAATTATAATGTTTAGTGCAAACTTATTGGGAAGTGCCGTCAGAAAAAGTTAAGTGCCCAAATCCATAGTTGTACCAAAGTGTTTCCTGCTCTTCAGTGAAACCTGGGTGGGGATCATCAGTATAAAGTATGGGTATATTGCTCCCGAAATTTAACTGAATTTAGTTTAGACTCTGACGCCACCTCCAAATAACATTCTATTTTTACATCAAAACAAGCTAGCTATTAAGACTTCAAAAATCATAGACCCATCTCAGTTACAATAGTTAAATCATAAATTTTTGGCTTACCTTAAGAAACTTTAATATTTTAATCATCATTTTTTTTTTAAAAACATTAATTCAAATTTGATAGAAATAAAATTATCATCATTTTTCTTTAACTTCTTTTCGTGATCCGGATAATGATTGATAAACAGTAGGTTCGACTTTCGATGGCCCATATTCTTCAATGTTTTAAAACACGCACATCACAGAATTCCGCAATGGTTTAATGCCGAATGTTGGCTGTCGAATTCACAAATAAATCACCACTATCTTGAAGACACAATAATTCACGCTAGTTGCACCGGATAATGAAATCTTTTTTTTTTTCCTGTCGGTCATCCCGATGACTATATGGCGCATTAATTACGTTTTGTCTAGCTGAAAACTCTCGAAAATATAATACACAGATATGAAGATCGGCATCTCACGGTACTGAAACGGTATTTGAAAAATCTTGTTGTTGAACCAGGAGCAGAACACAATCCCGAATAATAAAATTGCACACGATGTTGAAGACGACTGGTTGGAGCTTCCAGCGGGACAAGCACATGCTGGACAAAATTATTAGAAGACACACTGCAGCAACTCGAATCAAGCACCTCACAAGTGGCGGAACTCCTTTGAAGACGACGGAGATTTTTCAACGAAAAAGCACTCATAATGTGAAGACGGCGTCGGCACCTTCTCGCTGGCATTGAGAGACGAACGACAAGCATTGCAGCTCAAACCAAAATATTAAAATAGATATTTACTTTCCGATTGACATGGCGCTGTTGCGGAGATGAGAGATGACGAAAAATGGGAAACATTAAATTTAAATTTTATTCCTATACCTAATTTTTAAAAGCAAGGGGTTTCGAGAACGCGATTCGATATCCTGCTCGGCTCTTGTAACGGATGGCGGATTTGATGATTTTGCTCTTCTGAGGCGTTGCCACATGGAATTAGCTACTCCTTGTGTGCGCGCCTTCAGGGGGACGGGGGGGAAAGTTGTAAAGGATTTAGTGGGAAAAGAATGATTATTCTAAATTTAAAGGGGGCTTGGGAATTAAATTATATTCGTGGCGTAATTCGCCTCTAATTGTTCGTATTCAAAGACGCGAATTGGGAAAGGGATTTTCCCTTTTATTATATAATCTTTGTGCGCCTCTGAGTTCTGCGGTCGAGGAAAAACGTTTACATTTTAGTTAGCCTTGAAAGATGTCTGTTTAGGGCTCTGCGCATGTCCAAGGAGAGTTGGCGCGCTGAGATTCCCGCGAATTTGGGGAGAGCGGGAATAGAAGTCGATGCTATCAGATGTGTATTCGCCACGGCTCTAAAAAAGAAATGGCGAATAATGAAATGCGTAGATCTGGAGAGGTGGTATTATGACATTGAACTGAATAAACTCTACTTAATTTAGACGATGCTGAGTACTTTTTGAGTGTATGCCTTCCCTCGATGCCATGGACTATAAAACAAGAAGACTGCAAACGACACATTAGCAGGCGAAAGCCAACGCCTGTCATATATATATATATATATATAAACATACATATATATATATATATATATATATATATATATATATATATATATATATATATATATATATATATATATATATATATATATATATATATATATATTTATATATATATATACACACAAAATGTTATCAGACTGTTTTAAAACTTTATGGAACAATGTATCATAAACGAAATGCTTCATAGTCTAACATTGTGCGTAACATTTTCAAAAGCTTCATTGCTACATATTTCCTACTGTATACATTCACCACTTTGTATATACCGCTTTTCTAACGTCATTTAGGATAAAGTTTTCTGACAAGAACAATAAATATTTGCTTTTACAAAAAAGGGGGAATCTTTTATACATGAGCTATTTCTTTGTGTTATTTTGTATAAAAATGTTCGGCCATAAGCTTTTATATTTAGGCATTTTTAGTTTTATAGTAGTTGCGGATGCGAATCTTACAATGGATGTTTTTTGACTCCCAATGAAAAAAGTCTGGAATTGCCATTTTCCTTTGTGAGCTGATACTGTGTAAAAGGAAAACTTGCTCGTTGGTTTGCACATTTGAATCACACATTGCGAGTTGAAGGTGGTTTTTGTAATTGTTAATTTTCCATTGTGTTTATACATTAGTAAACAATGAGCGAACCACATATAGTGGAATGAGAAAACCTACAATTTTTTCAGCGTACATCTGGAACTTATGCAGAATAGTCATCACCCGACCAATCACGTTAAGTGTTTAACCCTTTGCGACACGTTATATTAAAATACGACAGAAATTTTGAAGAAAATGTTGAAAAATAATCTGATGCACTTACTTAGATATATTATGCCCCCCTCCCCCCCAAAAAAAATCTGCTGTTTTTATTTTTACAGAGGGAGGTGGGATACCGTTTGTCCCACCATGCAACAACGATATTCCCTACAACATAGTGGATATTACGCTGATAGTTATGTAGTTTTTAATATAACTCAATAAAAATAAGATATGTACAATAAAATACCGTCAGCAATTGATTTATACACTGAGTTTTTAAACAATTACAATGTTTTTTATTTAAATTCATATTTCTAGAATTTTACACCTGACATAAAAATTTTAATCCCAAAATTCCTACTATTGTTCTATAAATTTACGCTACCTTTCTTCCGGTGATGTCCTCATTTAGTTCATTATTAATTTCTAGTTTTGATAGAAAATGAGTGATGTACGACAAAAATAGCCATCTCCATCAAAGCATTATTTTGGTAGAGGGCAAAGAACAACTATATCTTATGCACTTTTGAAGGTACGTATAACTTTGAAAAGCCTTTAGACAAATTCTCGCATTATTTTTTATCAGTAGTCAATTTTCAAAAAAAATTTGTTTTTAAGTGATCGGAACACTATAAGAAAGTATCCGTAACTAAATTTTGAAAACAAATTATGCAGATTGCTAGGTTTGATCCTACACCACTCATGTATTCCTAGACTTCGATTGCAGTATATTAATTTTCGCATTTTTTTTCTTACAGGTTTACAGCTAATATGATTTTACTCCTTACAGTCATACAAAATATTTTGGATCATCTCTTTATAGTCATACGAAATATTTTGTCAACTCCAAAACATTTCAGGATCACGTGTGCTATAATAAGTATTTGAAAAATCTATGTGGGGATGTTTACCACACTTCTGTTACTCTTTACATAATATCCTCATGTCGTATATTTACTATCCTACCTGCAGGTGGAGGATTTTGCCCTTACTTTTTAAAGTACTAAAGTATTTATGCCGTAAAAATTATGCACAGGAAAATAAATCTTATTTGTTTATAGAAAGCACAGATGGATTCTATGAATTTATGGAGTTTACTAAAATTTCCAATTATAGTACTAGTTTAATAAACAGGAAATGTATATACTTCTTGCAAATCGCTTTTGAAGATATCAAGGCAAAGTCTTATGAAAGTTTCATCTTATCAGCTGTATAGGAGTAGGATACATAATTAGTTTAATAAAAACATTTAGACGCTAAGGTGGAATAACATTTCAAAATCTTCGACATTAAGATAAAAATATTTCACTCAGAATAATGCTAGTAATTTTAACAGTGTAACTTCTGTAACACGTGGGTGTATAAAATTGTCTTTGGTTAAGGTTCTTTAAAATGTTCTGTTATTTGCGAAGTAGTTTTAGACTATTCGCGTCTTTATATTTGGCATTAATGTTTATAATAATTTGAAAGGACAGCATCGAATTATAGTTAAGTACCATTCTTCTGAAAATTGCTTCTGGAATATAAAGCAAAAAAAATCTATTGTCATTTGAGAAGTTTCACGTTACGCTATTTTGATTCTTGCTTACTATCATAACTATTCTTGTCCTTATAACTGAAATTTCCCTTTTGAATAAATACAATAAATAGGATTTTACTTGAAATAGTCAGTCAAACAATTTGTTGGAAGAAAGGAATTTCAAATACTATTATTTTAAACACTTATGTACGTACAAAATTATGAATATTCAGTATATATTTCCGATTTATAAAAACCATTTACTGCATTATATGTTTCGACCTAAAAAGGACAGGCATGTTAGATTTATATGCTGAACACACTATGCTGCATTCAATAGTAATTACATTCACCAAGGGACACTATGCTAGGCACTTGAGAAAAATATAAACGATGCCGAGCCAACTGTATTTTCGGAGTGAATTTTGATGTATGATATGAGAATGAAAGGCGAAATTACCCTCATCAAATGAGCCACTCGCGAAATCGGTCGAGTCAATAAAGCATATGCATTTGTACCGTAACGTGGCCAATAAATCACACTTTCACATTAGGAAAGACTTCAGGTAGCGTTTTCTTCATTTTATTTACAGCACAGAACACACACACACTATATACAAGAACAGAATTATATACGAGAACAGGAAAACATCCTCACACTCTAGCTTGTAGCTCAAGCGTCCCCTCTCGCCGGAGGGCAATGACCTTCTCCCCGCAAAAATCATCTCCCCACCAATACTTTTCTTCTTGACGCATGCGCTTAGAAACAGCACGGGGACTTGACTCCCACGCAGACTTCGGGGGTGAGACAGCTCCTGCCCTCCCCGAGGACTTTTCGAGCAGGTTGTTCTGCGAGAAAAGATAGGGAAAAAACACAGCGAAGAAAACAGTGCAGTGCCAAGGCTGAAAGTTACAGTGGCAATACATAAACTTAAAATACCTTAAATGCTATAAGTAATAGAAATCATACATAACACAAAATTTAATATATACCAATAACAGGAGGAAATTATTATGGAATTACTACAATAGTTTAATATTGTTTACAACAGAAACCTTCCTTTTCTACTATTTTTTTCTTAGGCAAAAAAAAATATTAAGCGAACAGTCTTTACAAAAATTTACTTCATAAAATAAACAAAATTAAACAGTGAGAAATGATTTTTTTTCGTTTAATCTGGCCCATGCAACACGGCTAAGGCTATCAGCATTTTTGTGTAAAGTTCCCCGACGATGCACTACTTCATAATTATATGGTTGAAGTCCTAATGCCCAACGCATTAATCTGGGGTTTGTGCTGGCATTTGTATTGAGCCACACTAACGGATTGTGGTCTGTTTGTATTTTGAATTTGTGTCCATCAAGATAACAATGCAGTTTCTTTACAGCCCACACGATTGCGGCACATTCCTTCTCGGTGGTAGAATAACGTTTTTCCGTTTCAGAGAATTTCTTACTGAGAAACAGCCCTGGATGTTATTCTCCTTGGTCGTCCACCTGAGAAAGAACGATTCCCATTCCTAAATCGGAAGCATCGGTTTGAAGTAAAAATTCTCGACTAAAATCAGGTGCATAAAAGACTGGTTGACAACTAAGAATCCTTTTTAATTCGTGAAAAGCAGACCCACACTCTGGCGACCAATTTATACACTCTGTTTTATTTTTTCCTTTCAAAGCTTCAGTTAAAGGTGCAGCAATTACCGAAAACACGGGAATATATCGGCGATAATAGCCGGCTAACCCAAAGAAAGCTCGTATTTCAGTTTTAGTAGATGGAGCTGGGAACTGTTTGATAGCCTGGCCTTTTAACTTGGCAGGATTTCTTTGGTTCTGTCCAATATAGTGTCCCAAATATTTGACATATACTTGTGAAAACATACACTTTGAAGGTTTAATTGTTAGGTTAGATTTTGAAATTCTGTTTCGGACTTTATCTAAATGTTTAACGTGATCTTCCCAATGACTAGAAAAAATTGCTACATCATCTAAATATGGCACGGCGAATTCTTCACACCCTTGCAATAATTCAGCCATCATTTTGCTGAAAAAGTACGGGGCATTCTTTAGTCCGAATGGCATTCGTAAAGGACGATAACTTCCAAAACTGGTAACAAATGCCGCCAATTTTTGGGATCTTTGACTGAGAGGTATCTGCCAGTACCCCTTGGCAAGGTCTAAGACAGTAATGAATTTCGCCGAAGAAACAATGTCGACTTTTTCTTTGATGCTTGGGAGAGGAAAATATTCTGTCTTTGTGACTTCATTTAGCCTGCGATAGTCAATGCATGGTCTTGGATCTCTGCTTGGAACCTCTACAAGGATCATTGGAGATGTGTAATCAGATACTCCAACCTCAATGACTTTATATTGCAACATCTTTTATATTTCGTATCTCAAAATTTCAGTCAGCCTGGGAGACATTCGATATGGTTTTGCTCTTTACGAATTTATCATCTATTAATTCTATGTCATGTTCATCCAGATGTGTCATACCAGACTTATTAGAAAAGGCTTTAGAATATTTCAATAAAAGATCTTGCAACTGCTGAATTTGACATGATTCCAATCTTTTCTCCAACTGACTCTCTTGGACAATTTCAGCAAAATTAAAAATATTAGGATTTTACTCCATGATTGGAAAATCAATGTAAAGCTCTGGTTGTTCAATAGCTTCGCTACGATCTAGAAAATTAATCAATTCTGGTCTCGAATGATAGGGTTTCAAAAGATTTACATGATAAATTTGGGACGTTTCATTCTTATTCGGAGTGCTGACGATGTAGTTAGTATCGGAAATCTTACTCAGAATTGTTCCTGGTCCGTTCACTGGACTGCCAGCTTATTTGTTTTATTTGTAGCCAAAATGAGAACTAAATCTCCTTCTTTAAACTCTCTTTTCACAACGTTCCTATCATACCACGTATTCCGTTTACTTTGAACCTCTTCCATTTTTTCAACCGCAAGCTCTTGACATCTCTTAAGTCTATTTAGCAATTCAAAAACGTATTCGACAACTGTATTCTCAACTTCAGGCGGATGCAACCAACTCTCATACAATAATGTCAGGGGAGTTCTCAAATTCTTATCCACCTCAAACAAACAGTGAATAGTATAATTATTTGGAATTTGATATTCATATTATATGAAAATATTTCATCAAAATTAGTCTCCTATAAGTTGTGTTCCTTCGTTTGTGCGAGCTTGATAACAAACTATCGTTATTTAAATGAGTGTGCATCTTACATACTGCAAAATTTTATCAAACAGAAATTCCCTGTTTCATCTAAAGCATACAATTATGTATATTTTTTGCCATGTTTTTATTTACTCGCTTTCTTGTTTGTTTGTTTGTGTGTGTATTTGTCCCATACAAATCTTGCACTCGATTTTTAACTAACTTCCCGACTAGCTAGACATTTGAATCTTTTAGAATAGCTCAGAACAAGATGACAATGCATTATTTTAAAACTTTTAGCCATCTTTAAGCAGAATTGAATTTAATATAAGTTAATTTTATTCTGTAGACTAGTGCAGCCATCTATCGCCGGGACGGGAACGAAAAGTTAAACGCAAGTTAACTTTCAATTAACTGCATTTTCTTTCAAGTTGATGGGATAATTCATCAAAAAAAATTAAAAAGTATTTATTATTACATAGACTTGTCAAGTTTATATGATTCAACAGAAAATTTAAAAACATGGTATATAAAAATTTCTTTTTATCTTGAAA
The DNA here is from genome assembly GCA_907164885.2 of Dolomedes plantarius. NCBI lineage: Eukaryota > Metazoa > Arthropoda > Arachnida > Araneae > Dolomedidae > Dolomedes > Dolomedes plantarius. The sequence continues at coordinate 35,037,705 of OU015493.1, forward strand.
TTATACATTGCTGTGGGACAAACAGTCCATTTTCATTTTCTTTCATAACTTGGAATAAAAATATATTCTTTAAAGTGTATGAAATATACTGTATTGATAAAATCAGAGATAATGGGCTGCATCAAAAAGATTGCGTATTATAGGTATCCAAAACATGCACGAACTATAATCTAATGACAAAGAACTGTAGAAGCGATTGTAAAAAAATTTCTTCACCTACCGCAATAATTTAAACTCAGCAGCGACTTTTTCAGCAGTATTTTTTCTCTTTTAATACACAATATTTGTAGAGAAATGTAATTCAGATCAGAATGATGCGTTAAATCTATAGTACACAAAATATATTTAAAGAAGGGGTTGTACTGATAATTCAGTATGGGGGGTTTTATAGTTGGAAAGTGACATTTATACTGCCCTCGCGAAATTATGCTTTTCTACATCAGAAAATCTGCCATTTTATACTCACATCCTAAAAGCTATAAATCGACAATGATTTTTTAATATAAATGCATGATATGTTTTGAATAAAGTACTAAATATATAAAAATAATGTCACCTGGAATTTCGTTTGAATTGCATTTGATATCTAACAAACATTTGGCACAAAATATAACGGTTTAAAATTATATTATAGCCATAGCTATTAAATATATAATGCGTAATAAGCCAGAAAAATGCACATAGATATTTTCACATAGTAAAATGCGCATAGAAAAATGCACATAGTTAGAAATAAATTTAAATATTGTCATGGAAAAAAAAATACTGAAACATTATATATACATATCTGTTATAAAGATTTAAAACTATTATATGATTAATTATAAATTCTTAGATTTTATTAAAAAGAAAGATTTTATAAAAAATCAAATAAATGAAAGGAAAAAGTTTTTTTAATTATTTCTTCATATTTCCTTGTTAATCCCCTACATTCTCATAAATTTGCTTAGACAAGTAAATATATTAAAGTACTATTCAAGTAATTTATTTCAATGATGCATTTAATTATACAATGTTTTACTAAAAAAAAGTTACATACATATAAAGATTAAATATTATACAAGATTACATAGAAATTCTTGGATTTTATTCTGAAAATAGTTTTCCCCCCAAAATACTGAAAAACGTTGATTAATATTTTTTATTATTTTCATATTGTTCCCCTACATTCCCTACATTCCCTGTATTTCATATAATTTCCCTAAATTACATAAGAAATATATTAAAATACAGTTGAAATATCTGTGTTTGTTGTGTAAAGGGTTCTAAGTCCAAAATAGGCAAAAATAAGTTATCAAACAAGGCATGTTTGAAAAATCAAGGAGTACTGAAGGGTACAGAAAGATAAGTCCAATTCCATTCCTAACTATTTTTATTCATTAGAGAAATTTTGGGATATGTGAAACAAAATACAAGCATGTTTGTTACAGGCATTCATTCCGGGATATTTTTTATAGTAGTGGCTTTTTATACATAAAAGTGGCAACGAAATTTCGGAATTTTGCAGAAAAAAATGTGAATTCAGAAATAAATGTGATATGTAAAATGCAATCTGGCCAAAATTGTACTTATGTTAATAGATTCTATTTGTAAAAATGGAGAACCGACTGAGTGAATTAATATTCAGGTAGAGTCTCGTAGCAATGTTAATGTTAAAGGGGTTATGTACCAATAAAGGACTTAACACTCTTTACACAACAAAAATAAAATTAGAAAAATTTACTTTAATTAAAATTAAAAATTAACCTTAAAAAACTGACTTTACAAAAGCCTTTTTATTAATCCCCTTTTTCTCAAAACTACGATTTTGGAGTTGAAATTCTTTACACACCAAACACATATCATTTGAATGGGACATTTCAGTAAACAATTTAAGTGATAATAAAAATATAGATTTGGTAGAATTTAACTCCCAAAGTAAGCTTCCTTCACAACAGGGTGGAAGGGAAAATAAATTTAACTCATTCTGATTGAGACATATTTTTTTTAATAACGGGAAGTTATAAAACATCTGCACATCGACATAAAGTTTCTTAAATTTGAAGCTTTGGGATATAGTGGTTATTCCTTCCATTACTATTATTAAACTAAGCGCCCGAGAGCGAAGCGCATTTGCAAAATGGTATGTTCTCTATAAATTTCTAATATCTTATGGATACAAAAATGCATTATCAACATGTAACCTAGTATCTCATTTTGTATAACGTGAGCACCTGCGTTCTAATTCACATCTTCGTCAATAATTCAGTGCCCAGTGAATGTGTCAAAGAGAAATTACTATAGTGTTATTCACCTTTGGGTTTTCTCTTCTTTCTTATTCTAGGTGGCAATCCGAGGATGTAATTTTGGGATGGGCACCGCTGTTCACTTACGGAATATTAAAACAATATTATCATCATGATTAGATTGTCCATACGTGGGTGTGATCCAAATTACACACAAAAAATAGAAAGAGGCTCTATTTACCGAGAGATTATCGGAAAATTATCATCTATTGTAGTTGTTCATTCCTGTTAATAATTTCCGTTAATGAAGGCTAATTTTTGCTGTCGATAGAATATAAGATTTATTCTTAAATTTCTTGATTAGGTATATAGGAGAGACAATTTATACCTGTTTTTAAGGAAATATAGTTCTTGATACCACAGAATCGAAAAATATTGTGCTAAGAATTTTAATTTTATATATGGTGCCCGGTATAAAGGGCTTAAGTCAAAAACAGTTATTTAAATATACCAAGTTATACCAATCACAGAAATATGATTTCGACTTGAGTCTTTTGTTCAAAGAAATGTACTTTTGTGTACGAAATTGATAGACTTCAGCCTTTTATACAAGTCAAAATATTTTTTTTCATCAATAATAACAAACATCTAAAAATCAATTTTTTTTTATTTCAGCCCTTTATACAGGGTACCATAGATATGTTTTAAAGTGTTTTAAAACAATATTTACAGTCAGGAATATATAAGTTACGCCTGATGGTAGGAAAAGTAGCTTTATTTAGTTGCAGTCATCTGCAAGTACACATATAGGTATAACTCAATACCAGACAGATCTATTCTACCACTTTCAATTTGAAAAGAAATATATTTGGATATTTTAAATTAATCTAAATGATACGAAGTCCATTCATGTTCTAAGTCTCTTTTATTTTATCGATAATGGGGGCTGGTAGAAACTTGGGATTTTTTTAAGATGCGTGCTTTCTTTACGGTTATAAAGGATCAATGGTAGCAACTGACCGGTTCCTACAATGCTCATGGCATTAACTGCCAGTGGGAGTGTTCGAGATACTAATAATAAACCTAAGTAGTCATGACCACGCAACAGGTAATCGGCCGTTCCATGAGCGATTTTCCAGTAGTCTCAGCACAACCTAAAAGAAAAGTGGATAACGGCCAGGTAACTGTGGCATCGACGACGTGCCAAAATGCCTGCGATTAGATGGAGACAACTTTAAGATGTGACAGTACTTTTTGCTGCCCTAGTGTATGTGCTTTTCAACAAAAAAATTAAAGGAGACCAAGATCTTTAATTTACTTCGCATTTAAGACCAAGCGATATACAAGGCTATGGTAATTAACGGTTACTTTTAATATAAGAAAACCTAAAAGCATATGTTATCTGTGATTTTTTATATTAAATATTTCAAGTCCCGGTATCAAAATTTATTACTGGTTCCAGTATTGAAAATTTATTCGTTCAAATAATTTAGATTCTAATGCCTTCTATGCTAAATTAACATATATACATACATATATGTATGTATATATGTTAATTTATATATATATATATATATATATATATATATATATATATATATATACAGAGGGTGTTCACACATTTTTTAGACGATGTATATTGTATTCACAAAGCCAAATTACATAAAACTTTTGTGTTTTAAATGTTCTATTTGACATTCCTTATTCTGAACTATCTTTCGACACCGCAATTTCCAGTATAATAATGCCTTTTGAAGTGTCAGAAGAGGTATTCTATCCCATTCCTCCTGAACAGCTTTCCACAATCCTGTAAGGTTTTGGGACGACGTTTGGATAATGTAGATTTTAAAAGTCCGAAAGCACAAAAATCCATAGGTGATACATCGGGAGATTTAGTAGGGATATCAGTGAAGGGTATGACCTTGATACCAGCTTTTTGTTCCATTTCTTTTAGGAAATTTACAGTGGATTTTGATGTGTGACTGCTAGCTTTGTCCTCACGGAGTCTCACAGATTGATGGCACTGTGGGTAAAGCGATGGTATTTCATTCAGAAAAATTGTCGATAAAATATGTTCCTGATAGTATTTGGAGTTAATGTTGACATTTTTTCCACTCTCTTTATTTTTAACTTGCCATTATAAGAAAAACCAGCAACAATCATGAATCCCTTAGAAAAACTTTCTTTCGATTCATTGAACCATGTACTTAAATTTTTTTCTCCCCTTTTATGATAATAAATGGCTCTTTTTTTGTTGCAATCATTTAAATACACCCATGATTCATCTATTGTGACAATTGTTTTCCATTTTTCTTTGGATAATTGTTTCTCATATAGAATTCTGCAGCGTATCCTGCTTTCAGCGATATGATTTGGAAGAAGACGATGCACATTCCGTTTTTTCGCTTTCTTAACCCTATTACTGTAACCTGGGGTCCACGCGGACCCCAGGCACTTTTAACTAGTTGCCAAAAAATATATATCGTACTTTCAGGGGTCTAAGCCAGTGACATCTCATCTTAACATGTGTGTACCACAGGGTAAAAATTCAATTGCATAAATATCAGGGGTTGTTGGGTTTTTTTTAATTTGAAACATATATGTCACATTTCTGTAACCTGGGGTCCGCACGGACCCCAGCGTTGTGCCGGGTGTCTGAGAACTATTGAACACATTAAAAAAGAATGAAAAATAGCTAGGAACAATGACGTGTTTTTGATAACACGTATTAATAACAAGATCCAAAAGTTTTTGTTTCTCAACAATTTTATTCCCAGAATCCGACAGATGGCGCTAGGTGATGCGACAGGTGTGTTTGTATTTTTCTCGTTGCGCGCCTGTCAGCTGAGAGCTGTTATTCGAAGCTGCAACATGTCGCGAAAAACAGTTTCGATAGAAGATGCTTTACGCATGACACAAGAAAGTGATAGTGAAAACGATGTAGAAATAGATAGCTGCGGTGAATCATCTGAGTTTGAAGAGAGTGACGCGAGTATTCAAGATCCAAACATTGAAACCGATAGTGAATCAGAAAGTGACGGATATACTGGCCAACAATCTCTATCTCGTAAAAGATCCCCGGAACGAGGCATCTCTTAAAAGAGGCCGGTACGAGGTAGGTAAAATAGCTGTCTGTCGGGATGTCTGGCAAATGCTTCACGAAAATCTGGCGAAATATTACAAGCCCGGAAAATATCTGTCAGTCGATGAGCAATTAGTGGCAACTTATGGTCGGTGCAGATTTTGACAGTACATACCGAGCAAGCCCGGAAAGTATGGGATCAAAATATTTTGGTGCTGTGATTCCACCACTTCGTTTCCTTTAAAAGAAGAAGTGTATGTTGGACGACAACCTGGTACTGCAGGTGGAGCAAACAATGTTTGTGATCTCGTCGGGCGATTAGTTGACCCTTGGAAGAACAAAGGACGCAACGTTACCATGGACAATTACTTCACCAGCGCTCAGTTAGCAGAGGACCTACTAGCAGTGAAAACCACAGTGGTTGGAACAATTCGAAAAAATCGAAAAGAAGTCCCTAAACAGTTGCTACCAAATCGTCAGCGTGAAGAGAAAATCTTCTATCTTTTGTTTTGATAAACAACTGACTTTAGTTAGCTACACTCCAAAGAAATGGGAAGACAGCCATTTTGCTATCTTAAATGCATCATGACAAAAACGTCATTATAAAGTCAGATATTATTACTCATTACAACGCAACAAAATCTGGAGTTGACAACTTTGACGATTTATGCAGATTGTACACATGCAAGCGATAAATACGCCTTTGGACTATGGTCTTGTGGTTCAACATGCTCGATTGCGCAGCTGTTGCTGGATACATAATTTGGATTTTGAAATATCCAGATTGGGAATCTGGGAAGTGCCATCGACGTCGATTGTTCCTGAAAGACCTTGGGAGAGAGCTGACCTCATTCAGAGAAGATTTCAGAATGTTCAACCGCTGTAGTCTGGTGTTCGTCAGTCATTGAAATCTTTGGGGATTGAAATTCCGACACTACATGCTTCAGCACAGGAATTCAAGAGCAAAATAAAAAGGTACGGTGCCAGCTATGTCCACGTTCTTTGGATAGAAAAGTAAAGACCCGATTTACTAATTTCCATTTACCGTGTTGCCCGGAACACCAGAAGACCATTTGTGAGGTATCTTCAGCGAACATTTAGAAACGCAGAACGAATTTGTAAATATGATTATAAAATTATTATGTTCTTAGTTTTATAAATAAATTTTTTAAGAAAATATCTGAATGATCGTTAATTACTTATAAGATAATTAAATGAATGAAAAATTAACTTTTATGTGATGTAAATAGTATAAAATATGTAAATTACAACATGGGGTCCGCATGGACCCCAGGTTACAACAGGGTATATTACGAAACGATACAGTGATAGGGTTAAGATTTAAATCAACGTTTATCACTTTGTTTACAGTGGACACCGAGCATTTTAATGATTTTGCAACTGTCCTTTGACTAGGGGGATTTTCTTTTAACATTAAACAACGTACCTTTGCAATAGTCGAAGATGTCCGTTTTCTCCTTGGATACTTGTTTGGAATTTTTGTCCCACTTGAGGCTCCAATTTGACGTTTTTTTCCTTTCTTGTTGACGATATTACCTATTGACGCTTCAGATATCACAAAACCATGACTCTCGCATCGTGTTTGCATAACGGAGTATGCATATTTTTCTTCGGAAAGATCATAAATGTAGCCTTCGAACCACTGCTTTGTTAAAAACGCCATTTTGAATAAAAACAAAACTTTCAAGCCGTAGACGATAATTTTGAGTTTTTAGAATATAGTACAATTGTAATTATTTCTTTTGCAGGAAACGAATTTTTATTACCGATTACCAAAATCGTCTAAAAAATCTGCGAACAGCCTCTGTATATATATGTATATATATATATATATATACACACTCAAGAGCCAAAACATTATGACCACCCCTACATTTTGCAATGAATTCGCCTGGATGACGTGGAAGGCACATGATCAGGTGGAAGTGGTATTTAACTGCTGCTGGAGAGTCTGAAGAATCATTATTTCACTTACTTCTGTGTGTGATGGGAAAGGCTGCGGATCTAAGCGACTTTGATAGAGGGCAGATTGTAATGGCTCGAAGGCTCGGAACAAATATTTCCGAAACTGCACGACTCGTGGGTTGTTCGCGACCTACAGTTGTTAGTACTTATGCAAAGTGGATGAATGACGGTGAAACCAGCAGTAGACGACATGGTGTTGGACGTCCACATGCTATCAAAGAAAAAGGTCGTCGGAGACTGTCTCGCATGGTGAAGCAAAACCGGAGCCAGACAGTGGCTCAGCTGACAGCCCAATACAATGCAGGGCCAAGTAGAATAGTATCGCAGCACAGTATTCAGCGGACACTGTTGGATATGGGGCTACGCAGCAAACGTCCCACTCGTGTGCCTTTGCTGACCAAGCGTCATCGCCAACTGCGCCTGCGCTGGGCCCGGGAACATCGCGACTGGTCCATGGATCAGTGGGAGAGAGTTGCCTGGTCAGATGAATCACGTTTTGTCATTCATCATGCCGATGGCCGTGTCAGGATATGCCGTCTTCCAGGCGAACTGTTGCTCCTTCAATGTACAGTAGGTCATACACAGGTCGGTGGTGGCGGTATTATGCTTTGGGGGACGTTCTCTTGGGCGTCTCTGGGAACCGTGGTTGTGGTAGAGCAGACCATGAATGCTACACGGTATCTGAACATCATTGCGGACCAGTTGCACCCTTACATGGCCTATGTTTTTCCAGCTGGAAATGGAATGTTCCAACAGGACAACGCCCCGTGTCAAAAGGCTAAAATTGTGTTGGAGTGGTTCCAGGAACATGATGCTGAATTCCAGTTAATTTCCTGGCCGCCTAACTCACCGGATCTCAATCCGATAGAACACATTTGGGATGTCATGGGACGGCAGCTCAAAGTTCAAAGACCACCAATTCGCAATATCTCGGATTTGCGTGACCGTTGCTTAAACATCTGGTACAATCTGTCTCCGGCCATCTACCAAGGACTTGTGGCATCCATGCCAAGGCGGGTTGAAGCTGTGTTGCGCGCCAAAGGTGGGCCAACTCGTTATTGACAGGTGGTCATAATGTTTTGGCTCTTGAGTGTATATATGCACACACACACACATATATATATATATATATAAATATATATATATATATATATATATATATATATATATATATATATATATATATATATATATATATATATATATATATATATATATATATATATATTATTATTATTATTATTATTACAGCTACACCACACAGAAGAATCAATCTCTTACATGAAACTCTTGAGGGTTTTATTCCCTCAGTAAGGAGAATAATAAGTCTGAGGACTTGGTTGAGCATTAAGGTAACATTTCTTCACGGTTGGTTGGTTCGGTACACTAGGGTCATTTCTGCAACACGACGCCCCAAAGACACTTTCTAGAATTCCTTCAGAGTTTCCTATTCATAATAACAATTTCAACAGGTCAGACAAGACAGGTATTATAATTCGATTCTCCTGCAGCTTTGATTTTTATACCGTTTCAATAAACAGTCTGGATATCTCAAAGCAAAGAGAACATATGGAACTATTTATTTGTTTATTTTAATTTTATTTTTTTATCCAATGCGGAGGCACTTTGTCGTATAGACATTTGCCTGTATTCACGGCGGATTTTTGCGGGTCATTTTATAACGGGAGCACCGTATCGGGTGGACCAGCATTACCTCTATGAAGGAACGACACAAACATATGTATTTTAGTGGGTGCTTGGTCCGGGATTCGATCCAAGCACCCTTAGCACCGAAAGCCAGCGCGTTGTGCCACAAGGCCCCCACCATCCTGGAATCATTTATTGATTTTTGATGGAGAATTAATACCAAAAAATTTATTTTAGATTGTTAAAATATTTCCTTTATAAAATATCATGTTGTAACGAATACTTTTAGTCTTTGTTGGTTCATTAACTTAAATTTAATATACCGTCTTTCCCAGTCTATCCCCATATAAGGCATTAGGCACAATACGTTTAGTGTTGCAATTACTCCCGAAGGTAACCAGTAAGATTAATTAAATCTGAAACTATGATAATTTCCAATGATATGGATCAAAACACATTCCTCAAAAACGTTAAGCTGCAGAAGAAATGGAAAATTGTTCCCAGATGCAATATAAAAATAAGCTTTTTCTAATAAAGAGCTATAACAAATAATAAATTACTTATGCTAAGATAGAGAAAAAAAAAATGAGAAAATTTTCTAAGAAGCAATGCAAAAATAAATTTGTTCAAATAAAGAGCTCTAATAATATAATAAATCTTGTATAGACATTTGTAGAGATATTTTTAGCAATTTTAATTATACACTTAATGCATATTTTAAAATATAGAATATTTCAAACTGTATTAATTGTATAAATTTCTTTGTAAAGGTGCGCTTCCAAATGAAAAGGTCAACCTTTTGTCTGGAACGATAAACCTTAAGTTGAATCTATTCTGAAATTACAGAGGATTGGAGGGATAAGAGTAAATAAATTGCTGGGATAAGATGAAAGTAATTGGCGTGGATAAAGATACATTAATCAGTGACATAAGGAAATTGAGAAAGACCCAACGACATTACCAAGAAAGTCACACGATTAGGCATGAATTTTAGCCTAAAGTATCAACATATATTCATGAATACTATAATCGTTAAAATGTTTTCCTCGGGATATATTTTGCAATTTCTCTGAAAAAATTATAACTTGAAGCAATAAATGTTTTGTTTGTATTAATTATAAACAAATCACGTTATGTACGTATTTGTGTCAACATATTCATTTTATTTCTGTCACTTTGCATTAAATGTATTTTTATAGTCTTAGGAAAATAATATCAAATTCAATTTTTTTATTCTTTCGATAATAAAAAATAACTTAAAAGATTTATACCGTTCAAAAAATATATCTTTCCACTTCTACAAATCTGCATAACACAATTGTGATAAATGTAAATTTAACAACATTTCCCATATGACCACTTAACATGTTTGAAATATATATAGATAATGTCCATATACACAGCTAAGAACTATCTGTATACGTGTTCCTCCTCTGAACCTTTCAATTATTATATAAAGTAAAATTGCAAACAAGATCAAAATATTCTCCAGAAATTGCTTATTCCATTTAGTATGGCAAAGCATTTTGTATCACCTTCAAGAAACCACGGTTCTAAGTGATATTTCGCTTAATTAAGGCATTAATCCCATTTCTCGTTGTTAATTGATATATCTGTGACTTCCTCGTCGCCCATTAATGCGGAAGCAGGTATCTATAGAGGTATAACAGAACACTTTGATGCAATCCATGCTGAAGTGATCTTCATATTACCCAGACCATTAGGAGAGAACGTGTTTCCATTCCGGAAATACCCGTCACTATATATGCTATTCGTTAATTGGGAAAGTGGCCTGGCACCTTTGATGTACTTGATATAAAAATAAATTTTTATTTTCTGATCACATAGACAAGCTGATTGTAATTTACAGAAATATACACGACGGGCGCATATCACGTAAACTTTGAGAATCCTATAACATTTCAGGTTAGACTAAACATATCGTCTCTGAAAAAGATAGATAGTTACTGTATTTCTTGCTCTATATTTCCTATAAAATTGTATTTATTGATAAGTATGCTGAAATAAATATATCTACCGTATTTACACATGTATAGGCCGCACTTCCATAAAATAGGTCGGTAAAACAGGTGTGCGGCTTATACACGGAATTTAAAAATTATATACAGTAAACACCCTTTTGTTTAGAACACTTTACTACCATAAAACATTAGTACCTATATACCTTACAACCTATTACACCGTATCATGCACACGGCAATTCATTGTAATGTATATATTACTGTTTATATATAATATACCTTAGGACTATTTAATAAAACTCTTGAGTTCCCAAGAGTTTGTGTTCGAAATAATTCGTAAGTGTACTAGTACATATACTGTATAATCATCTTTTTAACACTGTAGTTTCACCATCATCAGCTAAGGCTGTACCTGGTATTGTTAGGCGAGCATTGAACTCTAAGGAATGTACGACATTGCTACATTTTGCATAACGATGCTATTTTGAGTCTACAACGGAATTCAGAAAGAAAAAAAAATTCTCCAAATGTTGTCCCAAAATTCAGGTGCGGCTTATACACGCATGCGGCCTATACACGAGTAAATATGGTACTTACTTATTTGTGCAGTTCTAAACTTTTCTAATGAAATGATAAAGCATCATTTGCTAGAGAGAGGAAAGACAGACCTTCATACCAAGCACGAAACCTGCAAAGGATTTATATGAAACACTGGAGAACTTGAACCAGGAACTTAATAATGGTATCAGTACTTGCTAGGTTTTTCGTCAGTATAAATTTGACTCTAGAAAAAATTGGAAGAAAGTAAACACTCTAAACTGATGAGAGCGTCTGGTCGGTTATTTAAAGGGAATTAATATCATTTCTGTGACTTTATTTAATATAATTATAAATTGCGTCGCACTAAGTGGGTGCCTAATGCAATTTTGACAACAATTACTGTTAACATTCTATGAAAAGCCTAATACTTTGTTGATAACAAAAATCTACCAAAAATCATACCAAATACATTTCAGAATGTGCATTAGTGTAAAAACTATGTCTGTGTAACACTAAACATTTGAACTGATTTTTACGTTTAAAGGCATACTTACCCAATTTCGTAAATTTACCTGTAACTGAAAAATATGAGTAAAAACATCCAAAGGAATATTCATAGAAGATTGGCATATTATTTTAAATTACTCTTGAACAGTACAGAAAAGACAATTTAAAGAGAGATTGAAAAAGTTTCCATTATAAAATTTCTACCGTGATGTAACTTATTTTTTAATTAACGAAGAAAATGTCGAAATTCGTGTGCCCCAAATTAACTTCACGCAAGCATTTCTATAGTAAAAATGTAATTTTAACAATCTTAAAAAGTGAGTCTTTTAAAAACAATAAGGAGTTAGTGATTATTTCTTTACTGTTCATGCAATTCGGGAAATTATATAATTTTGAAAATGTACACGATTCATAAGATTTTGTCTAGACAAAGTTCCCCTCGTTTAACTTAATGGAGAGGTATATAATAGAAAATAAAATACATAATGAGAAAACATTAAAAATATAATATTAAGTGCAGCATATAATATACTTGAAAAATATTGCAATACTACATTAAAACTTACATTAAAATTACATTAAAATTTAAATTCTCTAATGACAAAAGAGAGAATCATCTTTTTTTTTAAATATCTCACACTAACATAAATTCTTTAATAATAAGTCCGTTTGCCTACAACTTCATAGTTACAATCGACGTTTGACTCATTAGGTGTTGCAGGCAATGAGTGTGGTTTTCTTTGCCAAAATTCTCATTGCCAGTATCAGCATGAAGGCCAAAATTTACTTACAGAGTTAATCAGGTTTCCTAACTGGCTATTTATAAAACGAAAGTGATCAATGCTGTTTCTTAAATTGGGATTTCTTAATGTAAGGTAATCAAATGTCAACATGTTTGGGAGAGAGAACTCAATTTCAGATATTCGCCGCTAAAAAGTTACAACAACAATAACAACAACAAAAATTATAGGCCATAATTTTTTAAATGTTCCTGATCTGTGTCCAGCTACAGATTGATCTTTTTAATGAATTCTTTGATTATCAATTCGTATCGTTGATAGGATGAAATAATTTAAGCCAGGTGTTGGCCGTGGCTAGGGCGCTGGCATTCGGTTCAGATATTGCAGATTCGAGTCCCACTGTTGGCGTAGATGTTCGGAGTCGACTTTAAACTGTGAGTCACGGTTTACCTCTCGTGTAGCAAGAAGTTGACCGTAGCGCTCTAAACCAATCCAAAAGAAATAAATAAGATGCTGGAGCAAACATAATCTGTAATATAAAACAGCTCAGTGACTGACTGACAGATAACGCATAGACAAAACCGCTGGACCTAAAGGGTTGAAATTTTGCATACCGATTCTTCTTATAGTATAGGGGTGCACTCAGAAAGAATTTTGAAAAATTATTCTTAGATTTTTTTAAATTAAATTTTTAAGCTGTTTTTGTAACTTTTTTTAAGTTTGCATTTAAAATAATAATCTGAGGGTTATAAAATTTATATCATGAGAAATATCATAAAAAATTCTTTAAAATGAAATCTATTTTCGAATCTTTACCTCCTTTTTTCTAATTTTTGGGGAATTTTTAAAGACAATTTTTTAGAATTTAATTTTTTAAATGCTGATCACGTGGTTTCTTTACTTTTTGTGATACTATAACTAATATTGCGTCACGTGCATAACGAAGTAAATTGACAACAACAACATTTTTTTTCATGCGGCAGACAACTGAACATTATCCAAAAAAATATTAAAATACAGTAAAAGAAATGTTCCTCAAACTGTACTGTATTCTTTAGTATGTTCTATTAGATTTAATTTAAATATTTTCTTCTACATTATTTTGTCTATAGAAATATCCATTTCTATTTTTTTATAAATATTTTTTGGCATTAATTGCATACATTGACTGCTGTATTTAATTTGAATGTACCCCGTAGCGAAGCACGTGTATTCAGCTAGTATTTTGATATGGTATTAAAAGCCATGTTTTAAAATTTTACTAATTTTCGTATAAATCTGGATGAATTGGGTTTTGCCCTGAAGGATATTTTAGTAATTTTGATTTGACACAAAAAGTGTCCCTTAAACATTACTAACATTGCTTAATATACTCACATCTCCTGCAAATTGACGAGTTTTAATTATACAGTGCGTTTATAATCATCTAAGGTGCCTTTCTCTCGACATGCAAGCATGTCACTATTCCTGATTAACGTCATTGTGACGTATATTTGTAACCGACAACAGTGCTCATTGATAAACATTTTCTCACGGTGGGATTTTCACCCGCAGTTGGAAATGTTGGAATACAGTTAGAAATAGTAATATTAAATTAAAGAGAAATGTCTAAAGACGGTACCTTATGTTAAGACTAGTTGAAAACCCGCACTTTGTTACTGAGTACATTCAAATTAAATACAACGGTCAAAGGATGCAATGAATGCCAATATATATATATATATATATATACAGGGTGTCCCAAAACGACCGCATAAACTCTGCACAGCTAGATTCCTCATTGGGAGTACATAAAAACTGCCCAAAGAAGCGTTCCTGTACGATCCATAGTTTACGAGAAAAATACAAGAAACAAAGTATGACGTCAGTGCCAGTGCAAGAAAAAAACACTTTATTGAACATATCAACAACATGCACAATTTAAAGCATATGTTCAAAGGGTCCGCCGTGCATGTCGAGGCAAGCTTGAGCACGCCGTGGAATGGCTGTCATCACACTTTGCAACATCGCGGAACAAGCAGCATGCAGACGAGCAACTAAGTCCATTTGTGTTGTCACTACGTCTCGATACATCAGTTCCTTGAGATGGCCCCATAGGAAAAAATCCAACGGTGTAAGATCTGGCGAACGTGGCGGCCATAGAACCGGACCCCCACGTCCGGACCAGCGGCCGGGGTATTCCATTTCCAGCCAACCACGTACAGGAGCACAGAAATGCGCCGGATTCCCATCATACTGGAACCAAAGTCCCTGTATTGCCGCTAATGGTATGTCATGGAGGAACTCGGTTAAGACCTCATTGAGAAACACCAAGTACGACTGTCCCGAGAGCCGTTCAGGCAACAGATATGGTCCAAGCAGGCGATCCCCGAGTATGCCGGCCCATACTTTAAGAGACCAACGTTCATGATGTTTCTGCGGTCGGATTGCATGCGGATTGACCTGGGACCACATATGGCTGTTGTGATGGTTGAATACCCCATCACGAGTAAAACATGATTCATCAGTCCACAGGATATGTGCAATGAAACCATTATCTGTGTTCTGTTGCTGCAACAGCCATTTACAGAAGGCCACGCGTTTCTGTAAGTCATTTGGTTTCAGACCTTGCACGGTTGTGTACTGAAATGGGTGTAGCCTCTCAGACCATAAAAGCCTGTGCACAGTACTTTTACTCCGTCTCACGGGCTAATGCGCCTGTGCTTAACTCGTGCGTCTCTTCTACCCGCTGCAGTATTGCATCCGCCTGTGCTACCGTCAGGCCGCTCACCGGTCTTCCAGTATCATGAATATTGGCTGTTGGCAAGACGCTTCCCGTATTTCGCAGTCTGTCGTCCAGCCTACGGATGATGTTGACATCGGGAGGACAAAGGGACGGATATCGACGGGCATACTCCCTAGAAGTTCGCAAGGTATTTCCATTAAATCGGCCGTACATCAAGTACATGTCGCAGTAGTCACGAACGGAGTACATGGCCGCCATACGAAGACTACCGGTAGCTGCAAGATGCAGCCTTTTAAATACCAGTTCAACGGCGGCTTAACGTCATTCCATGGAGCGCGCGTATGCATGACGCGATATGCGCAGCGAACGTTTTAAACATTATCGTCTGGAAAGATATGCAAATATCTTTCCAGACGATAATGTCGATAATGACGATAATGACGATATTGTTATTGATATGTCCAATAAAGTGTTTTTTTCTTGCACCGGCAGTGACGTCATACTTTATTTTTCGTATTTATCTCGTAAACTATGGATCGTACAGGAACGCTTCTTTGGGCAGTTTTTATGTACTCCCAACGAGGAATCTAGCTGTGCAGAGTTTATGCGGTCGTTTTGGGACTCCCTGTATATATATATACACTGCTGGCCACTGTAAATGCAACACCCTGAAGGAAACATGCAAATAACATGAAATTTACAACATGCATTAGCGGAGGTGAGATATGCAAATGATTAGAATTTCAGCGCAGACGCACATCACACGCGCCTGTGGCGCCACTTCAAAGTGCTATTTAAGGCTTGGAGATTTCGACGATTTCAAGTTCTGCAATTGTGTTTTTCTTGTGGTTTTTTCAAAAAAATGATCAATTATGCCTCGTCGAAAACAGCGATCATCTTTTGATCAAGTATCCGAGTTCGACAGAGGAAGGATAGTGGCCTACCGAGATTGTGGATTATCTTTCAGGGAAATCGGTAGTCTTGTTGGACGAAACCAGACAACTGTAATGCGGCTATGTGATCGTTGGATGCAGGAGGGTACGACGGACCGGCGTGTTCGATCGCATCCACCTCAGCGCACCACTTCACGTGATGACAGGCAAATTGTGCGCATGGCAGTGACGGATCGCTCAGTCACATCACGAACCATAGCACAGCACATGCAGTCTGTAACGCATCATCCAGTGTCTGCGCGTACCATTCGACGCCGTTTACAGCAGAGTGGTCTGTCCGCAAGACGTCCATTGCTTTGTCTACCCTTGACGCAGAACCACAGACGTCTCCGCCGCCAATGGTGCGATGACAGAAGGATTTGGACGGCAGAATTGAATGGAACTGTCTTTACTGACGAGTCAAGCTTCTGTCTGCAACACCACGATGGTCGCATTCGAGTCTGCAGACACCGTGAATAGAGGATGCTGAACAGCTGCGTTATGCACCGCCACACTGGTCCTGCACCGGGTATTATGGTATGGGGCGGTATTGGATATAACTTTCGCACACCTCTAGTACGCATTGCCGGTACTTTAAACAGCCAGCGCTACATCTCCGAGGTGTTGGACCCAGTTGTCCATCCTTACCTTCAGGGCTTGCCCACAGCCATATTTCAACAGGATAATGCACGACCACACGTGGCACGCATTGTCCAACGGTTCTTCGGCAATAGCCAGATTGAATTGCTTCCCTGGCCGCCTCGCTCTCCGGATCTTTCGCCGATAGAAAACATGTGGTCCATGGTTGCTCTACGATTGACCCAGATTCCATCCCCAGCTGCCACAGCAGATCAACTTTGGCAACGTGTGGAAGCTGCTTGGTCTGCTGTACCCCAAGAACTCATCCAAAGTCTCTTTGAATCAATGCCGAGGCGTGTGGCAGCGGTGATCTCCAACAATGGTGGCTACTCTGGCTAGTGATTTTGGCAGGAACCACACTTCACAGAAGTCTATAAATTTAATCATTTGATACTTGGTCTACATGTTATCTACAAAATAAATTTTGTTGTGATATTTCTTGTCTTTCTTGGTGTTGCAATTTGGGTGGCCAGCAGTGTATATATATATATATATATATATATATATATATATATATATATATATATATATATATATATTAAATACGGCGATCAATGTATACAATTGATGTTAAAAAATATATATATATAATTGTAAAAAAATCCTAAGAGATATTTTCATGGACAAAATAATGTGGAAGAAAATATTCAAATTAAATCTAATAGGACATACTAAAGAATATAGTACAGTTAATATAGTACAGTTTGAGGAACATTTCTTTTACTGTATTTTAATATATTTTTGGATTATGTCCAATCGTCTGCCGCATTAGCAAGGGAAAAAGTATTTTTTGTCTATTTCATTCATATGGAAGTGATGATAAATTTATTTAAAGTACCAGAAAAAGAAATCACGTGATCAGCATTTAATAAATTAAATTCTAAAAATTAATCTTTAAAAATTCACCAAAAATCAGAAAATTGAGGTAAAGATTCGAAAAAGATTTCATTTTAAAGGACTTTTTATGATCTTTTCCGTGATATAAACTTTATAACTCTTAAATTATCGCTTTAAATGCAAACTTAAAAAAAGTTACTAAAACAGCTTAAAAATTTAATTTTAAAAAATCGAAGAATTTCTCAAAAATCTTTCCTAGTGCACCCCTACACTATAAGAAGAATGGCCATGCAAAATTTCAGCCCTTTATGTCCAGCGGTTTGGTCTGTACGTTGTATGTCAGTCAGTCAGTGAATGAGTCAGTCAGTCAGTTACGGATCTGTTTTACATATATAGATTAAAATTTGAAGAGTACTTTCTGCGTTTATAGGGGACAATCACACAAATCAAGCGAGTTTTTTCCTATATCAATAAAATGTAAATTTTGGAAAGAAAAGCAGTTAAAAATATTAACCTTTTAGATAGTGACGGGGAAAATGAACTCTAATCTTATTTTGAGAGATTTTAACACATCGTTGACCGTTCAGCTAAACACTAGGAAACTTATTACTGGTCATCTGCGCTTATGCATAAGAACACGAGTTTACTCATGACCGGTCAATAGTATGCGAGAAAGACTGTTTTAATCGAAAGATTGTTCCATGGAATATAATGCTCACATAAATATAAGCACGAATAATAAGAAATGATGTGTTGACATCGTGGAGTGGTAGGATTTCACCATTCAGCAAAAATTACTGTCGATTTAATTGGACAATAGGTAGTCATTTTTAAGATGATATTCATACCTTATCCCTGATTTTCATTATATCTTATACCTAATTCTACTTTCGAAAACAAAATTGGTAACTGATTGACGATTTAATGCTTCGAGCCATGTCTTAATGAAAGTGATAGTAAAAGTTTAAAGCTTATAATTTTTAATTTTAAATATGTGTGTATATATATGTGTGTGTGTGTGTTTGTTTGTTTACTACAAATAGTTTTGATAAACTTTGGAGCAACAATCTCCATATCTTTTATTGTACATTTCTTACTGTACACCGAAGTTAATGTCGGGTAATCAAATTTAACATTTTCATTAAATTTAACATTATAAGTTTTGTATTTAATTGAAATGTCTCATGTTCTATATGATTTGAATTTAAGATTTATTTACACTGGGATTTTTTAATTCAAAGTAACAGCTCCAAATTTAATGCAAGAATTGGGAATTCCGTGCTTTAGTATCTTTAGTTTTGCACTTCAAAATTTGCGTGGCTTACTGTAATGTCAACCTGGAATAATCACAAAAGAATGAATTTGTTTATTATTTATTTGGATATTTCCTTTACAAGAGAACAGGTTTCATCAAAAGTAAAGAAAGCGTGTTTACAAAAACTGAAAACTGTAGATATGATATACATTCAAAGGGCATTCCATAAAAACTGATAGTATTTTGTTTAGAGTTGGCAACAATGAGAGAGTGAAAAATGAAACTTAAGACTTTATTGTCTGTTGTCGTCGTTAAGGAATTGTTTAAAGAATGTTTGTGTTTTGCTTAAAGCAATGAAGGTGAGTGATTCAATTAAGAAAATAAATGTTTTGGACATTCGATTTTTGTGTGCAGCAATTTCATACAATATGAAATATGAAAACCATGCCACGCACGTCTTTCAGGCCTGACCTCACTCCATTCTATGTCTGGTTGTTTCTGATAGATTCTGATATTAATTCAGCAGTACAATATTCAATGAAGCAGTTTCCCAAAAATATTCACCACATGCTTTGAAAAGTGAACAAAATCGATAGAGCCGCTGCATATCATCTGATAGAATATATTAAGACAAGGATTTCCAAAGATGTATGGCCATAGGATATCATAGCTATCCTTCTGAGGCTTGCTTGTCCATCTATATGGATGTTAAAAACTCGATATGAATGTCAGAGCTTGAGCTGGTATTTATTGCGATTTATTTTCACATGATATTCTTTGGGAATATCTAATACTGGTTTTGATGGTGAGATGGAGGCAATTACAGGGCCTTTTCAACATTTCAAGACCTGCCTAGATGCTTATAATATCTGATTCTCAAGCAGCCGTACATGCTATCGTAAATTACAGAGAGCAGTCCTGGAATGTAGATCCATCTTTTGGAAACTGCCCCAGGTTCACCAGCTAATTGCAATTCAATGGATTCATCGGGAACAGCATAGTTTTTGATACTATAGCAGATCAGCAGCACACAAGATCCAGAGTACTCGGCCTAATACCAGAAAGAAACTGTAGAGATTTTTACGTCGTTCAGGAAAAATAGATATAAAAAAAGGTTATGTGGAGAGATGAAACATGGAGGGGCTCTGTGATAGTTTGGGTCTGTTGCTTCTGGGAAGAACTAAGTATTTTGTTTGTTTTGCCTTGAACAAGGATCTCTGAGTGTACATAAACTGTTCAAATGACTGTGCGCTTCCTTACATGAGGTAGAACTTAGAAACATACTTTTATTTCATTCAACATGACCTCCTCCCATGCCACACATAGAGCTCTCTACAACTCTGTAGGTAATTTCCCCAAGAAATAACCTTGGCCATGCAGTTATTTATCGATCCGATTGACAAATTTCTAACTGCTTCGTCATACAGAAGCATTAGAAGAAGATTTCTTTGGTTTAACTTCCCTCATAAAGCGTGTCTCTTTTATAAAGATCTCTAGCTTCATGAAATCTTAAATACACTAGGATACGGGTACGGATTTTGGACTTCACAGCTTCTGATATTTTACGGCCCAAGAATAAAATTGGTCTTTCCTCTTATGAGAAGCAAGAGTTGCCCTAGTATGATATAGCGTTATATTGTGAATGATTGTTGTGCCGGTACACTTGTTCATTTAGAATGGCCTTAAAATAATGAAAATACCAAAACAAAGAAAATATTTAAATTACAAGAAGCTTTATTTACGAGGGAATAAAACGGATGGATCCCCCTGCGCTTGTTTAATTCAGAAGCTTTTACAATTTACCAAACGGATCTCGGTAAAGTTGATTTTAGTATTGAGTATTATAACAATAAGATAATGACTATGTTTACGCTGCATATTTGAACAATATTATTTTAGTCGCTAAATATTGCAAAGAATTGGAGATAATCTATCATCAAACATTTTACACTATGTATTTAGTGACTTAGGAAAGGCAAATAAAAAATTTAAAGTTTAAATATTTATCTAAAATGAATCCATATATTGTTTATGCGGAATTAAAAAAAAGAACATCAGAATTTTCCAGCTACTACATGTGACTAGTAATAAAATTCTATATATATTAATTCTATAAGGTGAGTTTTTCTGACGATCCCTTTCTCTACCTTCATACTTAACCCAAACCGATAAATGGGGTACTATTTTTAAACTTTTTAACTTCCATAATCGTCTGAATTTATTAATATTCTGTAATTAATTAATAAGTTTCTCTCTTTGCGACATCCGCGTAGGTGTATATTATTCTTTTTGCATGGAAAAACAATTTGTTTGGACTCTTTCCCCCTGAAAAACATTTTATTAGTAATATTTCTTTTGGTATGCCTTTTTACAGTTTAATTTTATTTATTCAATTCTATGTACACAATTGAATTGCATATGACAAAATTCTACCAAGCTTTCAAGGGAAAGCTTCTAATTTGCCTCATAATTAAAGAATAATCAAAATGAAAGTCTTACCACGTAGATGCGCAAGTCACAGAAACAAAAATGAGATTTGGACAACAGTGCCTATCGGATCGGTAAATTTTCTATGTAAACTCTATGGGAAAATGTGCTCGAGACATGTAAAGATTTGCTTTATTGCTAGATGGCAAGTACGCGGTATATCATTCTGTGATTTCATTAATGAGTTTCTTTATCGGCATCTTCCGCGTAGGTGTACATTATTCTGTTTGCATGGAAAAACCATTATATTATTTCTAGAAGGGGATTTTTTGTGACGATCCATTTTCTCTCCATTCACACCTAACCAAAATCGATAAAGGAGGTACTATTTTAAAGATTACGTTCTCCGCTTCTGACGAATTGTTAATTTGGAATGACACATTGTATCGTTTATTTAAAAATGGAAGTTAAATGTGACTTTGGACCCTAGACTTCTTTCCCCGGATAAGTCGATACGGCACGGTCAAATAGTGGGCACAAAGAGGTTTTCGTAGTGTAAATATCACATTTTTCTCGAGTTTGTGTCATATTCAACTTTTAATATTGCCTACAAAGTTGTTTTGACGTATACATATCTCCTGTTCCCCTGTTTTGTTTTATGCCTCACCTCCAATTTTGTGTTCAAAGATGTTTTGTAATCGGTTTTATATTATCACTAAGCATTTTATTCGCATGCGAAATGTCGCATGGGCCATCTAGTGTAAAAGAAAATCCAATTGTATAGAACTCTAAATAATAGCCTGTGGAAAAAAAGGCTGCTTACCAGATTAAAGCCTATTTTTAGGCAGTCAAGATGCAATTATTTAAAAATATTTTCAAAATATTTCCTCTAATCTTTTTACTACTCAAAAATATTTTGTGTAATTTGTTTTCGAAATCGTTCCATTGGTCATGCTATCTATTTTCTGTTGTCAGTAATTCCCTGTTGGTTCTTCGAAACTTAGAAAAAAAAGAATTTAGAAAATGGAAACTGAAAGATAACGTATTTCTGAAATATAGGATCGCCTTTCTGTAGGAGTAAAAGTTGCAGATATTGGGGGATTTTTAACACACCTTGCTGGAAATTGTGACTGTATTCCAAAGTTTTCTCTGTATTTTCAGTTATTAATCTAGTTTAGCCTACGACATATTTGCTGTCGCATCTCATGAATCATTTTTTTTAAAAGGCTAATACCATTCTTATTGGGTCGAGAGTAGATGAAAGGTTGTTTGAGGCAATATCAGAACAATAATGCAGATTCAGGCTATTATATATAAAAGAAGTAATTGCCGACACTAAAAGAATTCTCATGGGAATGAGAGGGGAGACATAGGGAAAAATCTGTAGTTAAAATTTAAGTAGACAGAATATTTTTGTTTAAGGGGATCCGGGAAACATTTAAAAAAAATTTTATTAATGGAGTAAATAATTTTAAATTTTTTTGTGATGGTTAACTATATAATTTATAAACAAAATCACTTCATAAATTTTAAAATTTCAAAATATAAAAAAGTGGGGTAAATTAAAATTGTTATAACTCGAAATATTATTTGTCAAATTTCAATTCTTTTTCATTTAATTAAACAGAAATATATAAATTTTAATATTGATTCATCATTTTTTAAAATATTAATTTTTAAAAAAATTTAAAATATTTATATTAAAAGTTACAAAAAATGATGTAACATATTTTTAAAAAATTATATTTTCAAAAGTAAATATTTTTTTCAAATTTGCTGAATTAAAATTACAGTAAAATAGTTGAAAAAGACATGTTCCAAGTTTCAACCATTTATGTTTAACGATTCTTTACTTATAACAATTTAAAGACGAGAAATGGAGAAAAAAACCATCATGCTGAAAAACGCACTTACAGGTTTAAACAACGCTTGGCTACTATTAGAATGTTGCAAAAAAAATAATAATTTCTCCTGTTCTAATTAAGATAGAAACATGATTTAAACGTCATTTTAAGCGTAAAAGAAGAAAATAAATTTATTGCAATAAATTTTTTTCGAAAATTCGACAATTTTGTGTCTTGGACCCCCTTAAAACTTTGTTATAAATCTTAAACTGAACTTTCAAAATAAAAACTGGATTTCTCATTTTAACAGTTAAAGGCGTTCCTTAGATTTTATGTTAAATTCTCACTTCTGAACCTTGGGGCTGATCTACAAAATAGGTAGTGTTGTAAAAAGAAGAAAACCGGATAATCATTACGATATAATATGAAGGCCTTATTTGAATACTTGTCCAACTCCATCCTAGTTCATTTTGTGATAGAGAGCCTTAAACTTTAATGAGTGCTGAGAAATGACTTCTGAAGTCTCATCTGCAATGCCCTCTGTTGGCAGCAGAAATATGCTGGAGGTGTACCAGTTTAAAAATAAGATAGAAACGACTTGAATGAACATGAAAGTGAGGCTAACCCCAGTCTGAACGACTATTTGAATAAAGCCTTCAAATTTTGAACTGCAAAGATTTGTAAAGTATATGGTTCAATACATTACATTTCCGGTACATTGATGAAAAAATGAGCAGTAATATTTAAGCATAACTCCAACATCTTACACAATATATTCTTTATTAGGAAAATAATCTTCTTAAAAGTGTTTTATTATTAAATCTCCATTATTTTTCAATACGTCTTCATATCGTTATTTTATCATGGCTTAAGACTTTGAACTTGAAAGAAAAAGTGTAAAATTTTGTTTAAAAATACCTTAATGAAAAATGGAAAAAGAAGGAAAACAGCTTGCGTTGCTGGAAAACAGGACAACTATATACAAAGAATGTACTGGCAATTTTAAATTAGATCATGTGCTTCGAAACTTTTATCACTTACATACTCTTTGGAAGTTCATTTCCATAAATTGTGTACATATAATAATTATATGAGCCTAACAGAAGTAACATCTGTTACATAAAATTTACATATATTAACTGGAAATAACTTTGTAATGAGATTGTATCCGAAGAAGATATACAATTAAAATTAGAGATATATCCATTAAAAACTGTAATGTCTACGTCACGGGTGATATATGAAATAAAACAAGAAATTCACGCTTTTTGGCATATCATATATGCATTATGTGTGTTTTAGTTAGTAGTCAAAGTATAGTTTGTGATTATTATCCACTTGCAAAAAAATAATAAGAAATAAAAAAGTTAACTGTAAAATATTTTTATAGCTCAGATCAGTTCACTATTTAATATAAAACACAAAAAGACTCCGAAGAAGCAAAAAATATGTGGAATGAGAAAATTTCAAAATGTACTGAAAAACATAGTAAATATTTGTATTAAATATTACTTTGTAACCTAAAAAACCATGAAGAGTAGATTTATTTAAAAAGAATTTATAACTCAATTTTCCCCGAGTTTCAGAATTTGTGATGTATGAAAAATGAAAGTATGGTTTGTTACGATACTTTCCTGGCCTATTTGTATTTACTCCAATGAAAGGGAAAAAGAAATCTTTATAATTATATCAATGAAAAATTCCATCTTGCAACGTAAAATCTGGC
The DNA here is from genome assembly GCA_907164885.2 of Dolomedes plantarius. Lineage (NCBI taxonomy): Eukaryota > Metazoa > Arthropoda > Arachnida > Araneae > Dolomedidae > Dolomedes > Dolomedes plantarius. Next base: position 35,062,799 of record OU015493.1, read on the forward strand.
GCCATTGAACTTTAAGTGCGAAAATACTCCGGCACGGGAAACAAATGTGCACAGGGATAAACATTTTTATTACATAAATTTCGAAACAAAAAAGCGTCAAAACTATCCGTGACTTGAATATTTTCATAAAAATTTCATATACTTAGTTTAAGATCGGTAAAAAAAAATCATAAACGCATCTTTTTTCCAGAAAAGGAACGTGACCAGGATTGAAAGAGATGGAAAAGTCCAATTGAATAGAATTTCGAGTAATAGTTGTCGCAAAAATAAAGCTGCTTACCAGATTAAAATTCCATTTTAAGTCAGTAAGGAAAGAGTAATTTAAAAATATTGGCACAAAAAAGTATTCCCTTTATACGTAATCTTCTTAAAAAAGCAAAATTTCGGGATTTTCCGGATATTATTATTCAGGTTCACTGAAATAAATAATACGGTACTTTTCATTTTTTTTCAGATTTTGAATAATTTTGAATATAAAACATCAAAAATATTAAAGCTGAATAAAGTCTATAACAAATTAAATTTTTCTTATACACTTATATTTATTTCTGTATTTTAAATTTTCAGTTTCCTTTTCACAGGAGGAAATAACGGATAATTTCTTTCCGATTGCAATCAATTTAACTTACAGAGACATCTGATTTCTACCCTTTCTAGGATATATGTATATCGAAGTCACTCTCTAATAAAGTATAAATGATACTTTTTGCAATATATAAATAACAAAGTTTATTATTCTCTTGACACATATAACATCAGTGTAAAAACAGTACTGAGTATAGACTGGTACAAAATGATATAAACACTATACACGGAAATGAAGTTCAAGTACTCACAATATAGTATATAAAGTGAGACCAGTGATGCTGCACGGCAATCCACTAATACTAAAACAACAAATCTTTATGCCAGAGTGGCAAAATCTCGCTTAGGTTTAGAAGCAATCTAGCTATGAACCACTGAAGGCAACTCGCATAAACATGTCCAAACAAACCTGTCTCTTCCGCAATCTGGCTACGCTGTATTTATAGTAATGGTTTATGCTGAATTTAGCATTTTTTAGCTTCTTTGGATTTATGCAAAGACAATGATTGATTATTGTTAATCGATCATTAGGTAGACCTTACAAACTTTCTGTATTTTGTATTTTGAAATCCGCAGGTTTTATATAAATACGAGAGAAAGTCAGTGATCTGAATACATTTTGTGAGTAAGTTTTCTTTTAAATACAGTTTTGACTGTTGAATTAGTTTTTTTCTTTAATTCTTTATAGTTTTAGGGAAGTTGCGACTGTCCGAAAATTCGAAATTAGGTTTAAGTTCAAAGAGACTTTTCGAACTCGATCGTCTAAATAAATTATCTTGACCAGCCGCCTGTTTTCTGTCTTCCTACGAATACTTCCGTTTACGAAAAACAGAAATAGGCACTTGGTTTTCCGCTGGAGGGAAATTATGGTATATTAAGCTTATTTTTTAAATAATGTTTGGAAATATCAATAATGCAGGTTCTATTTAATCTCAATTCTATTTAATGTTTATGTGTAAGAGTATACTTTGCCTAGATTCCGAATTGATATAAAAGCTAACCGTAATTTCTCCCCAAAAATATGGAAGTAATTCGAATACGACAATATGTTGTAAAACATGTGGTGGATTTTTAGGAAAATTTGATAAAAATATTTCCTTACTCTGAAGCCCGTAATAGTGGTTTGGGAAAGCAAAAGAGAATATCTCGATTTAATGATAATGGCTCCATTTACCATAGGATGTACTGTGACCGACAGAAACATCAGCCAGTGTATCTTAAATGTGGTATCCCACAAAAATATTTTTACTCAAATACATAAAAATGTACGTACATTAGTATCGTTAAACCTTATACGTAGTAGAATTTATATCATGATCTCACATGTGTGACTAGTATTTGGTATCATATCAGAGAATCATGTTTTAATGTAAGCATCACATATGTGATTCGGGGAAGAAGGAGGCGATTTCTTTTTTTAAAAATATCTAATTGGTATGAGATAAAGACGTTAGTTTGTCGTTTTTTTGGTATTTTTCTGGACAGAAAAATTTCTGGAAGTATGAAATTTAAAACATGTGGTTAGAGACGAATTTGGAGACTTTCCCCTGAATTTAGCTTTTAATATGTGTTGACGTCTCAAGAAATATTCACTGAGTAGTTCCATATATTCCTCTGTAATCTCGATTCCCTATAAAACAGGTGAGGTTATTCAAATGCCTCAAGGTAATGTCATCTTTAAAGCTATGCATCTGTTTTGACGTTGCAGCAAATAAAGAATATTTTACCATGAAGAACAATTGTATGTTATTTTTGTTGGCATGAATATTTGAGGCATGAACGTCTAAGAAGTGGTCAGTTTTTTCTAGGACTTGTGTAAGTTCCTAACCTGCCGTTGGGGCGTAGACGGCTGTAGTTGTTTAATATTTTATCATTTTGAAAACACCTAACTTATTCTTCACTAATTTTTCGTCTAATTTCCCACCCTAGAGGCCAGATATTTGAAATTTATAATCCTAGCCGAAAGAATTTCAAAATATAATTTTTTTCTTTCCCTCGAAAAACATCGCTATATGCATCATACTTCCGCATTTGTACCGTTAAATTTTTCGAATAAATTTCCATTTAAGTAAACTACATAAAAACTAATGTATACTGGTGTATATTATTATAACATTCTGTTAGAATAAAAGTAAAGAAATCTCTTTTAATCAGGTTTTTTAGTAAAAATATTAAAATTTCAATGTAATGGAAATTTTTTTAAAGGTTATAAAATCATTTTTCATTTACTAGAAAATTTAAAAAAATCTCATTTTCATTTAGAAGACCATAGTTGTTGTTATGTATGAGTCATAAAACATATAATAGTACAAATGTAGATACAGAAATTTTTTAAAGCTCAGTCATAAACTCTTATAAAAGATGGAAGAATTAACGATATATCTAGTCAGAATAATTTATTCGTTACTGCTTTCATATTTTGAAATATTTTAATATTTTTTCTTCTTTTAATCATATTTTAAAATTATTTTCAGCAAAAATATATCTTCTTAGAATATTTATATTTGGTATTAGTTTTTTTCCGCCACAAATTGATTCATTTAACTTTATCATACTTCTTGAACTGTATTACTGTTGCAAATTACACAATGATTACATGAGTGCCTATCTATTTTTCTCTCCTTTACTGTCTCTCTGTATATATAAATAAATAAATAAATAAATATATATATATATATATATATATATATATATATATATATATATATATATATATATATATACAAAATCTGTTAATAAAAAATAATGTTAGAACGTAATAATATTTGAAGCTGAGAGCTGCTTAAAAATTACCAGAGCTGAGTGGAATTCCGTTTTATAGAAATATATTTCCTTCCTCGGACAGAAAGTTTAGTATGACGTAATTTAGAAAAATACATTCCCAGCAAACTTTCGTCTTTTTGAATTTGATTTTAAATAAAATGTATTACTCCGTTTCAGTAACCCAATGCATAAAATGTCTGGAATGGCGCAATTTACCTCCGAAGTTTTGTACTTAACTGAAATAGAGAATTTAAATGGCTTTACTTTGTTGTTTTGTGGATAAAGTTTCCTTAGTTTCGCTGAAACTTTTGTCATTTCTCGCCCTGAATCCGGGATACGGATCGTTTCCATTTTTTGAGGGATATGAGAAACCAATCAATAATATGTCTGAAGATAATTTAATTTTCGCCAAGGAAAGGACTATGCCATTGTCTCTTAAATGTCTTCTATCAGAATTGCCGTCGTAAGTTGAAACTTTTTTAACTTTCCATCAAATATATTTTGAAACATAAATCGGGATTATTGTTCTAGACCTTATTTTTTTAATCCGAAATATAATAAGCCCTTTCGTGTATATATATATATATATATATATATATATATATATATATATATATATATATATATATATATATATATATATATATATATATATATATATATATATATACATATAATATTAAAAAACTAGTAATTTTTTAATTCAACACTCTTAACATTTAAAATTATTAATTCCTCACTTTACTATTCAAAATTACAAACCCCTATTTTAATCTTATTAAGTACTGATTTTTCCCTTGGGCATTCGTGTTTTATTCCATTGTTACAGTCTTTGGCAATACCATCAAAGATGGCTGACTTTTTAACGAATTAGACGCGACGCGGCGTCCATAAAAATTAGATCAGATCAGAGCACCAACAAATAACTTTTATCCAATCAAAAAGTAAGTCACACCTCTGTGTCACGTGATTGGATGACTTTATAAAACTATCTGATGTCTAAATTTAGACGCACTCTGTATTATTTTGTCTGCTGCGAAAAACCCGGCGGAGCGGCCGGCGAATTTAATAAACATGTAGTTCGAGAAATCTCTTTTCGACGACATTTCTTTTCGACCAGACTACCATTCCAGTAATTCAGTGTCTACAGAGTTGACTGTGATGTGGGGTTGCGGCATTTTTCATTGCAATGACCGGCGGCCGTTCTCCCCATGTCACACACACACACACACATATATACATATATATATATATATATATATATATATATATATATATATATATTCATGAACGTGCAGGACAATAAGGTCATATTTAGAGAAAAAAATTAAAAGCTCTCAAGATTAACCGAATAAAAGATTTTTTTCCATTCTTAGTCATAAATTTTGGCAATTTATTTTGTTAATAAATGAATTTTAATTTTTTATTATTAGTTGTATATCAGTTTATGCACATTACATGCATGCAGTCGCAAACAATGTTAATGTTTATTATATTTTAACACGACATTGTTAAAAAGTTTCTAATTTTGATTATATCAATACATAGTTTAAACAATTATACTCTCTTGGTGTCTTATACACAGTAAATTTTGTTTTTTAAAATTAATACTATTAAATAATAAGCTGAGAATAAAGTATTGAACAAAAATAAAACCTCATTTTAAAATTTTATATTTTATTGATAATTTGTTATCAATTTATCAAGTAATAAAATCCATATTTGAAAACTGTGGTATAAAATTTCATGTGTAATTTGTTTTCTATCACACGGAGGATGCTTCTGCAGATAGTTTTATTCGTCTCAGATTTTTTTTTTTACCAGAATTGTGGGCCATGGCAGTATAATAATGTAAAATATGACAGTGATCAAATCTGTAGACGAAAAAGAATACTTTTATCTATGTTTACGAGTTCAATGGATAGCAGGAGCAATATGCATTTATATATTTGAATTTTTCAGAGGGACAATTGTTGTACAGATAATCTGACTATGAAATGTAGAATATAATGAATTAGAATAATGCGAATAAAGTTAATCCTTATCACATTCCCGGTCTTTCAGAATTCATCCACTATTCATTTAAAAATAAACTAACATTATTTCAATATTTCGTTAGAAGCCGTCGAGGATAAAAGTGTCGCAGAGTACAAAGACATTCTGTCTGCGGGATTAGAAATTGGAAGAGGGAAATGCAAAGAATAAACTAACTGGAAGAAACGAGAGTAAAACGGTGGAAGGCTACGAAACACCAATTGTAAAGAGGGCTATAAAGATAACAGAAAGATATAAAGAAGGGAGAGGGCCTTACAGACTGATGTACATGAAATAAATATGCAAAAGGGCGGTTTGAGTAAAGCGCAAGAAGGAAAGGTAAAAAAGAGGAGCAAAGATATGGCAGTAATAAAAGGGGGACCACACGCAACAGTCTTTACCCCTGGCCAGGTTGTAAAAGGATCCAGATCCGTGGAAAGCGGAGAGTGGGGTCACGACAAGAGATACGCCCACAAAGTCCAATGGACGGATTAAATATTTGGCAAGAAACCGCAAACCAATGAAATCGAGATGGGGTTAATATGGCCATTGAGACTGAAAGAGGCATGGCTAGAAATTAATAACACAGAGAGTATATGAAAACGAAAGAGAGAGAAGACGAAAAGTAGCTAGAGAAATCAGTCGTATGAAGTCAGCTAGCAAGCTAGGTGTTGAAATGTAACTTGATGCATTTTATTGACACGATGAGATAGCCCACTAAAAAGCCACTAGAAATTGATATTGCCCATGAAAGAAAGAGTGATGCCTGCTCAAGAATAAGTAGTGGCCGCCTTGTGTAGATGAATGATTGCAAGTATGGCAATTGAATGCCGTCGCGGTGTCAATTAAGAAGGATAATAATGACAAGCTGCTCACAGTGAATTTCCATGAACTTAATGAGTGATTGAACCCCGAAACAAATCGATGATAACCCGCTCCCACAACCGTCATATGATAACACTTTGAAGTGTTGCCGAACATCGCTGAGAGTTCGTGTCCATTGCCATCATCGAATCCCAACTAATTGAACTTTATAGACGAACTGTGTCCTAGATGTTGCCGAAGTCATCATGATACGTAGCAAGTTCGTCAGTACAGGTATCGTCCCCTTATCTCTCAATTTTGTGCATAATAATTGCTTCTCCCAATTAAGAATAGTTGATAATACGACTTAAACTGGTAGGGCGCGATTGAATTAACATAATATAAATGAGTGGAATCATCTTCATGTCAGTAAATTGAGCCAGGTTAATAGGAGTGATATTTATATAAGATTATTTATAATAATTGAATGAGTTAAATGTATGTGTTGAGTGTCGTAAATAATTAACGTCGTAAAGTAAGGAATTTATAAGTGATATGTGTAGATGAATTATGACATATCTAGTAGGAGTGTATTGTATATTATTATATGTGTTTCATCATTAAATTAATCTGTCATTCCAAACCATAGTAGTTCTTGTCTAAAATAATCACAACAAATACGCAAAGTACGTCACGAATTCAATGTTACACATGGTGCTATTTTACAGATCTAACCACTAAATACTTCCACTGCTACGTCTTAGTACCATAATATACGATCCCTTCCCCAAAAAGTGTCTGAAAACAGTTTGTAATGTGACACGAATAACACTGATACTCACAGTACGATGCATCATGTTAAACATCTGATATACATTCTTGGAAAAAAATTCTTATTCATGTAGCCAACTATTTTTGTAATATATGGAATTTTAAAAGATCTTTGAATGCTTTTTTCAATTATAATGACAAAGATAATGCTTGTATTTCATCTTTAATAATAATAATGCTATCGTAATATTTTATTTTTCTACAATTTTCTCGACGCATATTTCTGTATTCTAGAAAATTGTAATTAAGGATATATCATTGAAGCTCTAAATAATTTTAAAACTTGGTTTTTATTCCCAGACTTTTGTTGCTATAAAATTCTTTCTGATTTGAATGAAAAATACTAAGATCCTAATAACTAAGAATTTTTACCACAAATTGTTCAGTAACATTATTTTATTTCCATTAAATCTGTTTCGATACACTTGCCAACGAGTCATTCACTTATGCGCACGCTATAATTGCAATGATTTTATTTAGAAAGCTGAATATTTCTTTCAAGTAGGTAATTTTAATATTAAATATGAATAATCTAAAAATATATCGATATTCTGTTGCCTGCAATATCTAACAGTTGTGTCGGGAAACTGGAAAAAAATATGTACTTGAATATAATGATATATCATCCTTTAAGAAATGCTTTAGATAACAGCATCAAAGATTGATCACATAAGAATAAATAAATGCAATCTTAAACATGATTTTTCATTTTTTTTGGTTTAACAACTGCCAGAACAAGACATTAAAGTCAATAAAGTCAATAACGACAGCTATGATTTATGTCTCTTTTAAAGGAAAAAAATTAATGTAGCAATTTTTTAACATTTCTTTTGTTAACCGCAATGGAAACTGAAGATTAATTTTTTTTCATATAATTTATCAGATACATGTGAAATTTAGAACCCGTAAAACAAGTTAACGTAAGTTGTTCTCGCCCTAGATTCATATTTAAATAAATAAAAGAGGAGAGAAACATTTATTCGGAATTAAACTTAATATAACTTTTCTCTGTCCATGCGTCTTTATAATAAGTTCCTTAAGGATAACTAGTACATTAAAATTTTTTAAAGTGTCGTATGTTGCAGGTACAACATGACAGTATTTATTTAATTGTTGAGAATTTTATATAAATTTCATGACTAATCTTTAAGTGTCCAAACGGAAAAAATCTATTCACGAGTCTCTTTTATATATTTTCAGCATTATGTGGCTTAATATGGAAATCATTACGAATAAAAAAGAAAAACTTAAACAATTTGTAATTTATTTAAAAAAAAATCAAAATTCAAAATCTTCGGTATGTCTAATTTTTAATGGCAAACTGCTTTATTTGCTTATATTTTATCCTGTGATAATCTCATTAAAATTTGTCTTACTGATTTTCAATAGTTTTATTTATAATTTTATAAATCTTTTAGTTTACTCAGATTATTATTGTAAGAAGATAATTAGAGATATTGCAAAGGTCCGTTTAAATTGGTGGAACCCGATCTGATCCCAGTTGGGTCTCGGTTGGGAGGTGTTCAGATTTCTGGTTGTTTTGATTTATTTGTTAAAATTGTATGGTGTTTGTTGTATTTTGTATTGTGTTGTAACACATCGTTTTGTTTTGTAACAGCTGTATGGTATTGGATTGAGTTTATGGTAATTATTTGTTTGGTAATGGTATTGCATTGTTTTGTGTTGTAGTGTTATTTATAGATTGAATTGCATATTATTATTTCGAATTGTCTTGTATTCTATAGTATCGGTTTGTATGAACTTTTTATTGTACTGAATTGCAATGTATTGTTTGGTACCTGCTTTGAATTGATTAATTTGCAATCTACGGTAATACTTTTATTTACATTTGAATACTACGTAGCAAAGTATTGCATTTGTATCGCCACGGTTGTGCTGTGACGTGCTGTATCTTCTGGAATCGTATTGTTTTCGATTGTTAAGGATTGTAAAGTTTTTGTATCGTAACTCATTGTATGATATTATATCGCTTCGTAACACATTGTACAGTGTGACATTGTTATGCATTGCATTGTATAGTTTGAATAATATGGTTTTTAATGTAAATTACTGCAAATATAAATTACTGCAATGTAAATTAGCCCAGTTGGCAAGAGCAGCGGGCCAGTGATCTGAACGTCCCTGGTTCGATGCTCATCACTGCAAATCTACCGCCGTGTTCACTAATGGTGGCACGTAAAATAGGGCGTGGCTACAATGTCCTCCAAGATCTCAAATTTACCTCATGAGGTGCGGGGTCAAGTGTTCCGGTCTCGTCACTTGACTCGGTTCAAAATTACGGGACCGGTCATTTTGCCAAGTCGGACTCCGACCCTTGTGGTGCAAATTCAAAACAGGAGCCGCACCTTCATCGCCCATAGCATTCGGGACTTGATCTGATGTTACTGTCAAGGGGCATAAGCAACAACAACTGCAAAGTACTACATTGTAATGCTTTGTACATGCTGTAATGTACCTTAATAATTCGTTTTGCATGGTTGTAAACTTATTTCGGTATCACTTTAATGGATGTGGTATTATAATGTATAGGGTGGATCAAATGGATGTGGTATTATAATGTATAGTCAGCATAACTTGTCCCATCCTTATTTATGTGAAATAAAAGCCTTTCACAAAAATTTAGACTTGAGGAGGCTAACTAAAATGCCTTTATTTTTATTATTCTACATAAAAACATAGTAAAAAATAGGGATCGATTTGATCCAATAGATTGGAAGAAATATATTTACAAAATTTAACCATGAAACAAAAAATAATACGAATAAGCGTGTCATGAACGGGCGAAAATTAACGTACTTTAATTTTGAAAAAACCTACTTAAACTGAACGGTAAAGCTTGGGATAGGTACAGGAAGAAAGAAGGGATACAAGCCTAATGGTTCGACAATACGTCGCAAACACATCTAAATAAGAAACTTGCTGCGGAAGTAGCTACTAACACAATGGCTGAAAGCCCCAACACACTCTCAGAATAGTTACTGCTTAAACAAAAACACGTACATCTTAAATACTTGTTGTAAAATGACTTATACAAACCCCATTGGCTGTGGCGCGAGATCTAAGTAACTCGAGTCCTGCCTTCAAAGAGGAAAAATCTGCATTTTTTTTCATTTTCAACCATCCGTTCATGACACGTTTATAAATATCGCGTTTTCCGATGAAGAGAGAACAAATACGGCATAATGATATGGTAACGTACTTTCATATGACATACTGTATTGTTTATTTTTATTATGATATGTTTGTAATTATTTGACTAGTAACTGAATGTAAAGTAATGTTGAAATGCAGAGATAGTTTATTTCCATATTCGCCCTGTGAGTGGTGCGTTGTTATTGGTTGTTACTGAGGTGATGCCTGATCTTGTGCCAAGTTGGTACATTTTACAGCTTTCGGTACTAGGGGAATACCATGTTGTTTTGTTGGTACTCAGATGGTACTCGGTCATGTAGTTTTATGTTATTTTGATTGTGCTTGGTGTTGTAACTGTTTCAAATATTCCGTATTTTTTTGGTTGAAATATTGCCGGACTATTGTGTCTATCGAGGAAGGCAGGAACATGTCCACCCATGGGGAAGCTTAGTACATACTTATGGGGTGTTCATTCAAATTGGTATCCTGGTTGGAGGCCTGCGTCTAATTCGTGTCCGGCTGATGTGCATGTATTGAGTATCACGTAGAGACTCGGAGGTGCGGTTGCTGCCGCATGTAAGGGTCGCAATGCCTAATGGCAGGCCAACAATCCCTTAGTATTATAAATGTTTTAGGAAAATCTTTTAGATTTTATAAAATTTTGTATAAAGTTTTATCAATAAAATTTGATGTTTCTTTAAAGAAGAAAAGTCATTTTTCTCAAGGGAATTAATTTTTTCTTTTTTCTTTAAGAAAATAGTTTCAGAATGTTTACTTCTTTTGGAAATGGATAAAGATCGTTTAATGAAAGTCAGAGATCAAAGGAGCAGTATACAAAATATATTAGCGAAATCTAGCAAAATTTTCTAGATACATATACCTAATTTTATATTAAGAAAAAACGGGAAATTTTCCATTTCGAGATAGCGTCAATGAGTAAATGTACAGCATAGCCGTGCAGCATTAAATGTCGTATCTTGCTACAAAATTAAAAATAAGTTTGTGATATTTCATTTTAGTGATTATGTAGTATGTTTTTTGCATAGAAAATATTATTTTCTTTAACGTTTCGCGTTAAAGGCTTTTTAAGATGAGAAAAGTAATTTTTTTTACGGCACTTTATGTCCTCGAAGTTACGGGTACAAATATTGGTATATCTTTTTTTAAAATAACAATATAAATAAATATGAATACAAGTAAGAGCATATTTTTAAAAAATAATGCTCTTTTTAAATGTAACAAATTTTCGCTGCATTGATAGAAGCATGGCTTATATGCTTTTGTCAAAAGATATTTTTTAGAAATATTGCGTTCATAATGATTAAGTGTAAGTGAAATTTTCATGCTGGTGGCCAATAATAGAACTAGAAAGAGATAAATGAATTCCATTTCATTTAAATAAATATTTATTATAAGAATGGTTAAATATTCTAAATGCTTATACTATTTTTTTAAAATGCATCTGCGAAAAATAATATCAAAGCTGTTAATTTACATACAGGCTGTGTGAATATGCGTTTTTGTACTCAATTCTTTATCAACCATATTAAACAAATATTCAACAGAAAACCAACACTCAAATGAATTAAATAAGATATGCATATTATTTGTTGAGGCATGATCTTTAATCTTTTAAAATATCTTAAATCTCTTTTAAATCCCTTGGCACTATTTGCGTTAATGAAGTGTTAAAATATACATTTAAGGATTTTTCATCCTGGGTTTCCAGAGAGTAAAACTTAAAGATTAAGCACTCCTCGACTAAAACAAAATCAGTTTCATAATACAATCATAGAATATTTATTTATTTCTTGAATAATTAAGGGTTAAAACAGGCCCTGTAATTAATAGTATTCTCAAGTACATTTCACAGAATCCACTACGGTACTCTCATAAAGGAATTTTTATAAAACATTTTTCTAATATTATCTTTAACACCAGCAATTCAAAATGAAAAAAAAAGTTAATAAGTAATTCCATCGTAATGTAAAGATAATGATAAAGAAAGATGCAAGACAAAAGTGAAATCGTTACAAATGTATGCATTAAGTGCTTTGAATTTCTAAGGTAAGCACTTTGAGTAATTAATCACGCTAATGTTTTTCTTGGTGATGACGTGTTGGAATATTCTAAGTAAATGGTGCATTTTTTAAACAGTTTAATTTATGCAGTAAAAATTTCACAATTAAATAAAAAGAACACTTACGTTAATTTAAATAAACGTAAAACGCACAGTGTAATTACGTCCTTAAACAGAATGTATTTTTGCCATACGCCTTAAGAAAATTGTAAAATTTAATTAGTGTACTTTGAGTGACTTCTTGTAGATTTACGTTTCAGTAAATGTAAAAAAGTTTCGCATGATCTAAGAAACTAAAAAAAGTACTGTGTAATATTGTTTTTTTCAATGTTAGGACATTTTTTCCTCTTTAATAACCCGTCACTTACGCATTTTCACAAATGATGCCCATGAATACTTTTCAAAGTCTATGTGTCTATGACAGTTTACCGATCCATTCCGAATTCTGCAGAATATTTCTAGTTCCGTAATATTGTTATCCCATATGTAAAGCTAAAAAATATTTTTATCGCATTATAAATGAATAAAAACTGGAAAATAAAACCAAAAATGTTTAAATTACACTGCTGGCCACTGTAAATGCAACACCCTGAAGGAAACATGCAAATAACATGAAATTTACAACATGCATTAGCGAAGGTGAGATATACAAATGATTAGAATTTCAGCGCTGACGCACATCACGCAGGCCTGTGGCGCCACTTCAAAGCGCTATTTAAGGCTTGGAGATTTCGACGATTTCAAGTTCGGCAATTGTGTTTTTCTTGTGGTTTTTTCAAAAAAACAATCAATTATGCCTCGTCGAAAACAGCGATCATCTTTTGATCAAGTATCCGAGTTCGACAGAGGAAGGATAGTGGCCTACCGAGATTGTGGATTATCTTTCAGGAAAATCGGTAGTCGTGTTGGACGAAACCAAACAACTGTAATGCGGATATGTGATCGTTGTATGCAGGAGGGTACGACGGACCGGCGTGTTCGATCGCATCCACCTCAGCGCACCACTTCACGTGATGACAGGCAAATTGTGCGCATGGCAGTGACGGATCGCTCAGTCACATCACGAACCATAGCACAGCACATGCAGTCTGTAACGCATCATCCAGTGTCTGCGCGTACCATTCGACGCCGTTTACAGCAGAGTGGCCTGTCCGCAAGACGTCCATTGCTTTGTCTACCCTTGACGCAGAACCACAGACGTCTCCGCCGCCAATGGTGCGATGACAGAAGGATGTGGACGACAGAATGGAATGAAATTGTCTTTACTGACGAGTCACGCTTCTGTCTGCAACACCACGATGGTCGCATTCGAGTCTGGAGACACCGTGATGAGAGGATGCTGAACAGCTGCGCTATGCACCGCCACACTGGTCCTGCACCGGGTATTATGGTATGGGGCGGTATTGGATATCACTCTCGCACGCCTCTATTACGCATTGCCGGTACTTTAAACAGCCAGCGCTACATCTCCGAGGTGTTGGAGCCAGTTGTCCTTCCTTACCTTCAGGGCTTGCCCACAGGCATATTTCAACAGGATAATGCGCGACCACACGTGGCACGCATTGTCCAACGGTTCTTCGTCAATCGAAAGATTGAATTGCTTCCCTGGCCGCCTCGCTCTCCGGATCTTTCGCCGATAGGAAACATGTGGTCCATGGTTGCTCTACGATTGACCCAGATTCCATCCCCAGCTGCCACAGCAGATCAACTTTGGCAACGTGTGGAAGCTGCTTGGTCTGCTGTACCCCAAGCACTCATCCAAAGTCTCTTTGAATCAATGCCGAGGCGTGTGGCAGCGGTGATCTCCAACAATGGCGGCTACTCTGGCTACTGATTTTGGCAGGAATCACACTTCACAGAAGTCTATAAATTTAATCATTTGATACTTGGTCAACATGTTATCTACAAAATAAATTTTGTTGTGATATCTCTTGTCTTTCTTGGTGTTGCAATTTGGGTGGCCAGCAGTGTAGTTCCACAACTTTAACTGTGTAATAAATACCATCCATCTTAAATGCAGAAAAAATCTGAACAAGACTTATTTTGAACTTCTCGATCTCTACGTATACACTTTGCCGTGATTCAACACTGCCTAACTATTGTTCTGGAAGAGTCAGATGGACTTCGGATCCTGATACAGCTACGGATCAGAAAAAAACATATCACACAACGCTGCTAATATGTGGCGCAGACGGAGTGTGATGCGTATATGTCCGCTGTGCAACAGCAGCAAACGAAGTGAACGATGAAGGCAAAATTTCGATGAGTGAAGAAAAAGGCAAGTAAACTAGACCTGCGCGCCCAAAAGGAAGTAGAGCCAACCAACATATGACTAAAGTGAAATAGCAAATACCTTTTTACTTATCCTCATATATCAAAACAAAAATTATTACCATCCTTAGCACTATTTCAATTCTTCAGTGGTTTAGGTTTATTGCAAACGAAGAGTGGCGCGAACATGCTCACTGCGCAATACAAGCAAAACGGACTGACCGACGATGTAAAACATTCCATAAATGACTACAAAGGCACGTACTCTCGACCTGCGAGCCAACCCCAACCGACAGATCACAACAGCAAAAGTGCAGATAATTTTTGACTTACCTACATATATATATATATATATATATATATATATATATATATAGAGGCTGTTCGCACATTTTTTAGACGACTTTGGTAAGAGGTAATAAAAAATCGTTTGCAATAAAAGAAATAATTGCAATTGTAATATGTTTTTAAAAGTCTAAATTATCGTCTGCAGCTTGAAAGTTTTGTTTTTATTCAAAATGGCGTTTTTAACAAAGCAGTGGTTCGAAGGCTACATTTATGCTCTTTCAGAAGAGAAATATGCATACTCCGTTATCCAAAAACGATGTGAGAGTCATGGTTTTGTGATATCTAAAGCGTCGATAGGTAATATCGTCAACAAGAAAGGAAAAAAACGTCAAATTGGAGCCTCAAGTGGGACAAAAATTCCAAACAAGTATCCAAGGAAAAAACGGACATCTTCGACTATTGCAAAGGTACGTTGTTTAATGTTAAAAGAAAATCCCCCTAATCAAAGGACAGTTGCAAAATCATTAAAATGCTCGGTGTCCACTGTAAACAAAATGATAAACGTTGATTTAAATCTTAAGAAAGCGAAAAAACGCAATGTCATCGTCTTCTTCCAAATCATATCGCTGAACGCAGGACATGCTGCAGAATTCTATATGAGAAACACTTATCCAAAGAAAAATGGAAAACAATTGTCCCAATAGATGAATCATGGGTGTATTTCAATGATTGAAACAAAAAAAGGTCCTTTTATTACCATAAAAGGGGAGAAAAAAATTTAAGTACATGATTCAAAGAATAGAAAGAAAGTTTTCCTAAGGGATTCATGATTGTTGCTGGTTTTTCTTATAATGGCAAGTTAAAAATAAAGAGAGTGGAAAAAAAATGTCAAGATTAACTCTAAATACTATCAGGAACATCTGAATGAAATACCAATTTCTGAATGAAATACCATCGATTTACCCACAGTGCCATCAATCTGTGAGACTCCATCAGGACAAAGCTAGCAGTCTCACATCAAAATCCACTGTAAATTTCCTAAAAGAAATGGAACAAAAAACTGGTATCAAGGCCATAAGTCAGTCAAGGGTCCCTTCACTGATATCCCTACTAAATCTCCCGATGTATCACGTATCTATTTTTGTGCTTTCGGACTTTTAAAATTTGCATTATCCAAGCGTCGTCCCAAAACCATTACAGGACTCTGGAAAGCTGTTCAGGAGGAATGAGATACAATACCTCTTCTGACACTTCAAAGGGCATTAGTATCCTGGTAATTGCGGTTTCGAAAGATAGTTCAGAATAAGGGATGTCAAATAGAACATTTAAAACACAAAAATTTTATGTAATGTAGTTTTGTGAATACAATATACATCGTTTAAAAAATGTGTGAACAGCCTCTGTATATATATATATATATATATATATGTGTGTGTGTGTGTGTGTGTGTGTGTGTAAAGAGAGAGAGAGAGATAACTATTATGTTTTAGCGGGTTTTGTGTGGTGTTAAAATATTGATTAAAACTGACTTACTGTGAATGCTGTCGTATTCCGTCTAATAATCCCATTCCTCGCGTTTCATTTCTGAATTCCATGGCTCATAAGTTATAATATTGAAAATATTTTAGAAATGTTTGCTATGAGAACGTTCTTATGATATAGATAGACCTAATGTCCTTTAGAACCATATTGGAAAGACACAGTTTATGCACGATGCACAAACAAGAAAATAGATTATGTATGTATTCGTAAACAAGATATAGATTTATATGTGAAAACTTGAAATATGGCTTTAGTATTTAAAGTGGATCATTTAAACTAGATCATTTTGTCAAATAAAATTGGCTTTAAAAATACTTAAAATATGGATTCTTACGGTGGATGATATCAGACACATACGTGTTCTGTCATATTACAGAATGTAATTCGCGAACGCATCGTGTATACACTTGTATCCTTAAATTAAATTACATTACTAAACTTCAGACACACTTTTTTTTACTATTCCTCAAGGTATGTAACTTGTTGGTTGATATTACCTTTTGTTGAAAAATATGAGAAAAATTTTAAGCTCGTTTCTTCATATACTCACACGTTTGTGAGTGGGTGTAGGGAAGGGAATCTAAATTATTGACCTTATATTAAAATCATAATTTACATTTGGTCTTTTTACTGAGAATACAGGTCGTATTTCAAAGGTCGTATTTCAAAGCGTCATATTATATCGCTTATAATTCATGAATTGTAACCGAGATCTTCATTCATCAACACTTCACAGTGTCTAGCCAACCCATTGACTACAGTTCTTACTACATTTTGATTAAATGTAAAATACACTGAAGTGCCACTGAATTAAGGATAGCAAAGCCTATGAAAATTGTGTAGCGCTGCGCATCATGTATGCGCAAGTGAGGGTGATGTGGTAACTGCATATATAGCGCGTACTGTGGTTGCTCTGAATTAGTTGTTGGAATTGCCAGTATGGGTAAACTGCCTGATTTAGACGCCTTCGATCGCGGACAAATCGTAGGTGCGCGACACATCGTCAGACGCGCGTCCGAAATCGTCAGACAGCTAGGATTTTCAAGGTCGACACTGTCAAGAGTATACCAAGAATACATAGATGGTGGAAAAAAAACTATTGATCGGGTAAACTGAAAAGGACAATTAGCCTTGACAGTGCGTGGTGAGAGACGGCTCAGGCGTATTGTACGTAGCCAGCGAAGCCAAACATTAGCTCAAATTACCACCCAGTTTAATGACGGTGCCAGTCGTACAGTCAGTAAACGGACTGTGCAACGCTCGCTTCACCGTATGGGTTTCGGGAGCCGTCGACCTACGAGAGTACCATTGCTCTATACTCGCCATCGGGCTGCACGTCTTGCCTGGGCAAGAGAGCACAGAGACTGGAGTGGAGAGGACTAGAAACGAGTAGCATGGAGTGATGAGTCTCGATTCCGACCACTTAACGCCGACGGGAGGCTGAGAATATGGCGTCAGGCTCATGAAGCCATTGATCCTGCATGCCTGGCTGGAACTGTACAAGGGCATGGTGGCTCAATCATGGTCTGGGGTGTTTTTTCGTGAAACAGTTTGTGATCTTTGGTGCGTGTACCAACCTCCCTCAATGCAATTCGGTACATAGAGTTGCTGAGTGATCACCTCCATCCGTTTATGCTGTTCTGTTATCCGCACGGTTATGGAGTTTTCCAGCAAGACCTCTCACAAGTCCCGGTTGGCAACTGGCTGGTTGTATGAGCATTCCTGTGACTTCTCTGTCATGAATTGGCCACCTAGAAGCCCAGACTTAAATCCTATTGAGCATCTTTGGGATGTTTTGGAATAAAGCGTGAAAGGTCATCACACAGCACCAAAGAACCTTATTCAATTATGGACAGCTTTAGCCAATATTTGGCAAGCCATTTCCGTGAACGTTTCCAGAAACTTGTTGAACCTATGCCTCGTCGTGTGGCAGCCGTTATCAAGGCCAGAGGAGGCCCAACTCGTTACTAGGTAGGTATCCTAAATTCAGTGGCACTTCAGTGTAATTATTTAATTTTTTCAGGTGTAATCTCTTGTAACGATTTCCCCAAAATGCAATTATTTGTTATTTTAATACATCTTTTTAAAATAATGCATTAATATTTAAAAAAATCGGTTTTCGTGATCGGGTCTTTTTCAGGACTGAACTCTGCTCATACACTAACAAAGGCACGCAGCCTCCAGATTATGTTAAACAGCTAGCTTTGAAGACGATTCATAAAATTCCCGGTGACGCGTTGCAGATTTATAGTGATGGCATCAGGGGTGATGGTACCATCTCTGGTAGCGGGGTGTACTTCAAGCAGAGGGATACCATTATGACATGTAGGAGAAACCCACAACTACTGCTCAGCTTTTCGGGCGGAACTCATAGCTATTGAGGAGGATTTGAATTATTGTGTCAATGTGGGAGTCAATACAGACATGGATTCTGAGTGATAGCCGTAGTTCTATTCAGCACCTGGCTGAATGGTAGAAACATGGTGACAGAACGACAGTAAATATTGTTCGGCATTTGGGTTGCTTAAGTGCCCATAATAGAATATTTTTTCAATGGGTACCGTCACACTTAGATATTTTCGGTAATGAGGTTGCGGATGGACTGACCAAGGAGGACAGCCAGCCTTAAGGGTTCCTTTTACAGCGGCTGTCTTTCTTTCTCGGAACTTGCTTCTCGTCGAACTTGGGATCAACTACTACTGGAGAAAGGTCCCCTTACATGAGTGGTATGACTACGGCCGTCCTGGTGCTGCTTTGGTTGGGGCAAATAGTAGGGGAGAACAGGCAGCTCTGTTCCATTTTGCAATTGTTCCATTGATTTTATCCATTGGTTGCCAGAGGAGCCAGCTGTTTTCCAATACTGGAGCGATTCTTAATCCTTTGAAAACTTACGAGTTCATGGACTTGACCGGATGTTGCTGTTGGGCAAGAGAGATAAGCAACAAAAATTATCGTACTGAATCCCACATATTTCCATCTTTCTAAAATGGTACAAAGCAAGCAGTTCTCCATTTTATTATAATACAAACAATAGCATATTTTGCTTGCTTTATAAAATATTTTTTAACATATTTGGATGTTATCTTCACTTATTTATAATTGAAGATGTAATTTAAGGTTTTTTTCAAAGGGAAGTTTTCTTATGAAAGAAGTTGCTTTGAATAAATTATGGATTGATTGTTTTAAGCTGATTCCTTGTTTACTACGGGTAGTGTTTAACAGAGTCATACGAGAATTAAAAGCAATGTCTTTAATGTAGAGTTGTTAAATTTTATTTAACTAGAATTAACACTAGCACAAAGATCATATAAATATGCGTAGCTATAATCCAAGAAATTTCAGTAATTATTCAATATTAATAGTAATATTTATTTAAAATTTTCTGTTTAGATTCTATCAATGGGGTTCCAAGACTAATCTTAAAGATTATAGAACAGAAATGCCTCTTACCCAGTAAAGTGTTAAGCGTCCAGTGCTTTCGCAAAGAGGATTTGGTTTGGAATCCATTTAAATATTTATTCATACTGTTCCCTCAAACGGAAGAGCGTCAGTTCATCTATATGTTGCTCCGGTAATAAAGTAGCAAACAAAGTCGCAGTATTGATGGTCGAATGCTCTTAGAACAAAACGTTCCATTTTCGAGGAAAAATAAACAATTTACGAAAAGATGTATACACCTGAACAGATGGAACATTAGCAATGGTAATGTCAGATTCCTAGAACACAGTATTTTCAAGACTTTGAGATCTGGTCTTTGGATCCTAACAATTAGAGTTTTGCGGGGTAAAATTTAGGCTGCTGTGTACTAACTCTATTGAGTTTGCTCACCTCAATGTTAACCTACGGAGAAAATTTGTCGAAATATTGCTGACTTGGATTTAAACTTTTTTAATTGTACTACACAAAAGAGAAACAAATTTTACACCTTGCTGCACTATTCGTTTTTAAAAAAGTTCAAATAATATTTTTTAATTTAAATTATTGGGGGGGGGAATCTGGTATAATGTGTTTTAAAAGCTCCTAAACTCCTTTCGTGGGCGAAATTTATAAAATGTATCCAGCAATGTATCTTGCAAATTGAAGAACAGATCAAGCTATTTGAAAATACTATTTTTATTGGATTACCAGAATTTATGTAGCTGTAAATAGTAGACTCATTTTCTCCATAAGTCAACATTGCGGTGAGCGAAAACAATAGGGTAGTACACGGCAGAATTAAGCAACGATTTCTTTAGTTTTCCAAGTATGGATCAGACCTGACAATGATCAAATGGCTAGGGCTCTGACATTCAGTACCAGAAACTATGTGTTTGGGTCGCACTATTAGCATGGATGCTGGTAGCCCTTTGTATTCTTCTTTAAACTGTAAGACCGGAAGAAAAACGTAGGGACTCCAATCAACATGGAACGCAATTACATCCAAGTAGACTGTACAAAAGAATCCGTTGTGTTGCTGTTATTTATGCCACTTGACCGACAGCAACATCAGATTAAGTACCGAAGGGCGATGAAGGTGCGGCTTACGTCTTGACTGGCACCACAAGGGTCGACTTGGACAAAGGACCAGTCCCGTAATTTTGAACCGAGTCAAGTGACGAGACCAGAATACATGACCCAGCACCTCCAGAGGTAATTTTGAGAACTCGGAGGACATTGAATCCACGACAGATTGTATGTCCTCCAGCCGCCATTATTCTACACGACAGTGTATTAGTCAGCGACGAGCATAGAACCAGTGACTTTCAGATCACTAGCCCGCTGCTCTTGCCAACTGGGCCACTGCACCCCTCCAAAAGGATCTTACTCGCGTAGCAGCTCACAATCCTTCATTAAATTCCTGTTAAAAAATATCTGTCATAAACTGTCACACATACATGCTATATCAGATAATTGTCAAGTAAAAGATTATAGGCAGGCAAGCGAAATTGAAATAGCTCAAATATTTGCAATGTCACAATGTAATTTAAAATTGGACAACTATTTATATATACCTTTGCATCGCTATAAATGTATATTTACATTTACTTTGAAATATATTTTAAATGTATTGAAGCTATTTCTGTTACTACCATGGATTATAATATCTCACTGATAGTTAATACAATCGTTTATTTTAACAATTCAGTTATAACTAGTGATACTTGTTACAACCGAATTGCGTCATTGTTATTTTCAATCGCAAAGCCGCGTCAACTATAGAAATCGAATGATTTTCTCTTTGTATCTTTTGATATTTGATCTATTCTATAAATGTGGAGTTTTCCATTTATAAAATAGGCGAAGAAGTAAATCCATGGGTCTTTAAGCCCACTATCCTATAAAATATTATGTAAGTTATATTTATTTCCTGTCTGATAGAAATCTCATAAATTTGATTCTCCAAAACTATATCATAAATCTGATGTAAAAAATCATCAGTTAACCAGCTAAATACAAAAAGATGAAGTAAGGAGTATTTTTTTTACAATAATTATTCTAAAAGTGTGGAATAAAATAAATATATATATATATATATATATATATATATATATATATATATATATATACAGGTTGTTATCAAAATAAAGGAAATACTAAGAAACATCGTGAAAACCATTAATTATGCGGCACAGGATCACCTGTGTCATGTAATACCACCTGATGCATCCTGGAATCGGATTATACAAGTCATGAATAGTGGTTAAGAATACATTATACCATTCTTCAGGGAAAAATCATGAAAGTTCCTGTATAGATGGTATGGTGGATATCGATACCTAGCTCTATCCGCTTATACAGATCACAGTGGTTGGATGATACATAGTCGGGGGGATTGTATAGGACAAGATAAGATATTTGACTTCTTTTTCATGCTCTTCAAACCAATACTTGATAAATTTAGCTGTATGTATAGGGGGATTATCATCCTGGAGAATGCCATCTCCTGCAAGAAACAATGTTTGCACCGTATGATGGACTAGTGCGCTAAAATTTCGACATAGTCCTTCCCATTCATTCTCCTTTTTAAGGTTACAATAGGGCCTGAAGAAAACCATGAGATACCATCCCAAACCCTGATAGATCTACTTCCATGATTGACAGTTGAGATGAGACAGCCAGAATCTTACGCTTGTGTAGTTGCTCTCCAGACATACGCACGTCCTGTTGCGAGGAATAATGTGAGCAATGATTCGTCAGACCAAATGCCGTATTTCGACATATTACTCGACCAGAATTTGCGCCCGTGGCACCATTATGGACGATATTTTGTATTGACATCATTACAAGTGGCTTGGGAATAGCTACTCTTCCGTAAATACTTTGGTTGTGAAGTTCCCTTCTATCTCTAATGGTCGATACTGGAACATGCAGATGCAGATTGAGCTCTTTGGTCATTTTGATTGCAGTTGTTTTCTTTCTTCATATCACAATCCGCTTCAATACCTCGTCCGTCTCTTTCACTCGGCTCTCCCTTTCGTCCACTATTCTGTTTGGCAAAGGATATTTTTCCGTGCACTATGTATGCTATCATGACTTTCGATACCTTAGCTCGAAAAACACTCATTAGCCTGGGGGTTGCAGTAACAGTTGCTCAATTTAAACGCGTTCAAACAATTTGCCCTTTTTGCAAGGTCTCCAAGGTTTGATATTTTACGCTGTTCCCCCCAAAATCACGATACCCTTAGCTTCATTACTGCTACCTGACAGTAGAATGATACATACACTATATTATGTAAAAAAATACCAGTGTCCATACTTGCTTTTTCAGAAATACGAAGCACATTCATAAACACCACTGATATTGATAGGTGTTTCCATTATTTTGATAACCACCTGTATAAATATATATATATATATATATATATATATATATATATATATATATATATATATATATATATATAACAATAACAAAACCTCGTACTGAAGCCCATATATTTTCATTTTTCTAAAATTGTATAAAGCAAGTATTAATTTATTAGAATACAAACAAGGGTGTATTTTGACTGCTTTATAAAATATTTTTAAATTTATTTTTATGTTATCCTCACTTTGGATATAGTTAAATTTAAAAGCATTTTGATGCCTATATGTATTACTAGATTAGTGATTAGCTAAAACATCTAGTACTAGGTGTTCCATTTGTATGGTAGTCCAATTATTTTCATTTATTTAATATTTCGTTTAATTTTATTATGAACTTCAAAAGTTGTTTTATGAATTTTACATGTATAAACATGATTCTGGTAAAGTGAAATGTAAAATATTACACTGAACAATAGTGGTTGTTTTAAAATCATATAATTAAAACATCATATAATTAAAATCATTTAATTAGAAACATTAGACATGACTTACGTGTATGATTCATATGCTTCATAATTATTGTATTTTACCCTTCTATATTCTGAATTTAAAAAAAAAACGATTATGCTGCGTAACCCCTTTTTATTGCATAATCTAAAGTATTTCAACAGGTTTAGACCGATAGAAAAATTAAAACAAAAAAGAATTATATTTATACATTATTATAATTTTGCTTTAAAAGTAAAATTATATATTTTTTTTAAAAATAGTTCTCATTTATTCTCTCACAGTTTATTGATGTGCAATTGTTTTCATCTATAAAAAAATATATATGTTAAAAAGAACGTATTTAAATTTTTCTCCTATTTACCACAACAAATTTATATGTACAGCCCAGATGTGAATTCAACATATTTCGGCCTTGCTATACAAACTTTTCGCGAAGCATTTTAAAATTGCCATGTAATTTGGACAGCTGTAGAATGTGTTTGGATTTGCTTACTTTTCCATAGTGAATAGATCAATATTCTTTATCTTGTACAAATATGGTTGGATAAATACGACAGGTTAACATAATACTGTCGGCGATAAAATGATCAAATTGCGTGCATTCTTAAAAATCGGAAAAACACTCAAAATGGAGAAAAATACAAAATGATAAAAATGTAGGATTTCAAGTAGATTTTGAAGCGTTGAAAACGTAAATTTTATCCATTTTCTCAACATTGTAAGTCGGTATTCCATCGAAACAAATCAATATACAAAATTTATTTCCTTGAGAGAAAATGTTAGTGTAACTAAAATCTATAAATATATACACGTATATATATATATATATATATATATATATATATATATATATATATATATATATATATATATATATATACAAGGTGCGCCCATAAAGCAACCGGACAATTTTTTTTATAAATAAGAAAAATATTGCTCATCTTCAAATAAGTTTATCTTCAAAATAATCGTCAAAGGAGTCTATACAATTTTTCGAACGTTTCTCCAAGTCATCGAAACACTGTTTATAGGCGTTGGAACTAACCTTTCGCAAAATACGCGTAACATTTCATTTAATATCCGAGACGTTTTCAAATCGCTGTCCTTTCATGGATTTTGCAATTTTTTAATACAAAGGATTTAATCACCACGAATTTGTTCCTGAAAACCAAACAATTAATCATTATTTTGGCAAGGAGGGGCTTTTTCGATTAAGAAACAGGATAAGGCGAGTAAGGAAGTAACTGTTTGATACTGGGCAATGGTTTCTTTTACACGATAATGCTAGGCCCCATACAGCAATGTCTGTACAACAATATCTTGCTAAGCATTCAATTACAGTGATAAATCACCCACCTATTCCCCCGACTTATTGCCAGCTGATTTTTTCCTTTTCCGAAGCTTAAGATGGCCACGAAAGGACAGAGATTTGAAAAAGTCTCGGATATTAAATAAAATGTTACGCGTATTTTGCGAACGGTTAGTTCAAACGCCTACAAACAGTGTTTCGATGACTTGGAGAACCGTTGGAAAAATTGTATAGACTCCTTTGCAATTATTTTGAAGGAGATAAATTTATTTCAAGGTGATTAATATTTTTACTATTTATAAAAAAATTGTCCGGTTACTTTATGGGCACACCTTGTATATACACACATACACTGCCCTCCAAAAGTGAAGATACAACATGTTTTTTTAGTTTAATTTAAAAAGGAATGATCAGAGAAGCAAGAAATTTTGACGAAACGTGCACTAAACAGTTCTTTATTAAATGCAACAAAGAAATTTACACAGTTTACATAAGCTACGGCAAAAAAAAAACACTCTTGGCAGAAAACTCCATTATATGAGAAAACAATATGTCACAGTTTTATGTGGAAAAATGTAATGGAAACATTAAAAATGTGTTTTCTAATAAGGAATATGCCTACCCCTAGCTGTAATGCATTGTCGGCACCGAATTTTCATGCTGCTAATTAAGTTGTAAGACACCGAATTTGAAGCGAAGACCAGACACGGAGTAAACTTTGTTCCAGCTCATCCAACGACCTTAGAGGAGAACTTAAAGCAGCAACGTGTCTGCTAAGGTAGTTCCAAACATGCTGTATCAGATTCTGGTCTGGAGATCGAGCTGGCTATTCCATTTACTTCAAACCGTGACCCTCAAGATAATCCTCTACATTCACCGCTCGGTGAGGTTTTGCATTATTATCCATTAGAATGAATTCGTTGTTAATAACAGTGGCATGTGGGTGGACATATTGATCAAGGATCTCGTCCGGATATCTTACATCAGTCAGCGTTCCTCTGTGAAACACATGCAGGTCAGTGTGACCCCCGAGAGAAATTCCTGCCCGAACCATTATTCCACCACCTCTGTAACTGTATCTTTCAGCAATGTTTGATTGATTGTATCTGGTGCCTTGTTCCCTCTAAATCAGCAGACATCCTGAATCGCTCTCTATTGTGAAGCTCGACTCATCTGTGAAGAGTACAGAAGTCCTTTGCTGTCTGGTCCAGGAAACCTGTTCTCTTGCCCAACATAAACGGGCACTTCTCAGTCGTCGGTAAAGTGGGACACACACAACTGGTCGTCTTGCATAGAGCCCACAATTGTGAAGGCGTCTTCGCACCGTAGTAGCGGATATTCTTGTCCCTGAAGCGATACAATGATCTGAAACAAGCTGGGGCACAGTAATTCTTCTCTTTCTTCGTGCTGAAAGAGCTAGAAAGCGGTCTCCCGCAGGTGTTGTAACTCGTGATAGGCCTGGAACATATCTTCTAGACACAAAATCCTCTATTGTAAACTGATTCCACAGTCGTTGTACCACACTTCGAGACACACTGAGACGTCTAGCAGCATCAGCAATCCCATTTCCATCCATCCGATCGCCTTCCACATTAATGAATCAGGTAAACGACTTCTCCGGTAGACTCCCAAGTATACTGTCACCGAAATTGCAAAAAAATTTTTTTAAAAAACGAACATGCTCAATACTTACACACAAAGTCAGGAAAGTTGGATTTTTCCACATTTTCTCTTACTCTTGTATAAGTGACAATTATTTAAAATGAAAGTGGTGACCAAGGTTTTTTTGCATAAGTTTTCTTAAAGTTCCATATTATTATTCTTATACATGAATTTTATTGTTACGTCTTATTTCAAGAATGAACTTCGAAACACATGTTGTACCTTGACTTTTGGAGGGCAGTTTAAATTAGGGTGTCTCACAAAACTTTTTTTTTTTAGAAAACTGTTGCTCTCCATGGTATTTCTGGTTCCATTTGGGTACAAAAGAAAAAGTGTGAAGTTTAAACAAAATAGGTTTAAGGGGAAATTTTGCCCCTAAAACCTTAAAATTTGAAAATATAGTCCAAGTTTCAATTTTTCTCACTTTCTAAAAAAAATTATTTTATTTTTTTAAATGAAAGATATGTCTATTATAAGTATTTTTATAATATTTAAAGGTATTTTCAACAATATTTGTCTTTGAATTATTGACTAGATCAAACGTTTGTTATAAAGAAATATACATAATAAACAGAAAAATTAGCAAAACTCGAAAATGTTTGGTAATAGTTCTAACTAGTTTTACTTGGATCTGTGATTAATAAATATTTTTTATTTTCATTTGGTTTTGTAAATTTAGTTTTTACAACAAATAATATAAAGAAGTAAATAAAAAGGCATTTTTCTTTCCAAACCTTATTTATTTCATAAAAATGACATAAATGTTGGTCATAAATGACATAGTTTAGCGTATATTACAAATTGTTCGAGTCTTTTTCGCTGAATGTAGGTGTTGATTTTCTGCTCCGTTCAACAGGCTGGAGTAAGTTAGGCACTAAGTTGAAAAACTTGCACTTAGAAATTCTGAGAGCGGCTAGTTCTGTTTAGGGATAACGATCCCTTGATAACCATCGTTAGATTATTCTGCTAATAGCTCTAGCTGATATTTGAGAACTGTATTCATCCTTCCGGGCTCTGATCCTGATCTTCGAGTACCTGATTAACTACGAGGGTGGATGTGATATCCACTCATTTTTCATGAACTGTACGCAGGAGTGTGCGACCTCAACTCCTCCTATACTCATATATAAATAGTGTTCCTATATTTATAACTGTAATTATTCCCATTTAAAACAGAACACCTAATAAAGTGCGTTTTCTTAAATTAATGATTCATTAGTCTGGCTGCTAAACTCATTTAACTTAACCTGTGACATGCGCTACCTGGGGAATCAAATTCAACTCTAAGTCAGAGGCAAATGCGTTACAGGGTTATGTCGATACAACGGTAGGAAGTTAGTTGGACCAACATTTGTGAGAGCAGTTCAAGTCTCATTTGCAGTTGGGACAACTACATTTTATAATTGACGTAAAATCTTTTATTTTTTCATTTTTTTTATTTTTAGGTATAGGCGATAGGGCAGAAAGGATGCTCATAATAATCCTACCCGCAATGTGTGCATTCAAATACTTAAATACAGAGACAAATTTTCAATTTATATAGCACAAGCTCACAAAGGGAAATAGCAATTTCAAAGATTTTTCAACTACAAACTAAAAATCCATTATATGGTTCACAACGACAGCTATTATAAAACTAAAAATGCATAAATATAAATGCATATTGGAAAATTATCTATGCGAATATAACACAAAGAAAAGCTCATATATAAAATATGCCTCTTTACATATAAAGAGAAATATTTATTGTTCTTGTCAGAATACTTTATCCTAAATGACGTTAGAAAACTGGTATATACAGAGAGTCTTTGTACACAGCAGCAATTGAGTAGACATGAAGCTTTTGAAAATGTTACTGAAAATGTTCGACGTATGATACATTTTGCATATATGCATATATATATATATGTAATATAATCATTACATCTCGTTCTTAAAATGCAACCTGAAAACGAAAACTAGCTCAAATTTACATGGCTGGAGCTAGACTCAGCCTGAAAGGAATTAAAATTTTGAAGCAGTCGTGTCGAATAGTTTTATTAGAACGATAGTAACATCTGTCCATCTCAGACGACTGCTCGGAGCGAAGTGTAATATCACCTTTCAACCTTACGCGCTAGAAGCGAGGTACATGTGGCTGTTGTTTTGAAATGTCAGAGGAATTTGGGGCTGGCGATGCGAACCCACGCTTTTATCGAGACGTATACACGTGTAGAAATGCAACGTTTTCTGTTTTATGGGAAGTTCTGTTGCTATGGGTTTTTAAAGCGCTAAAGTAATGTTACTGGGGATTGGATTTAGGAAAGGGAATTTGACTGATAGAATGGAGGGCCTAATATTTAATTTATTACAAATATATATATATATATATATATATATATATATATATATATATATATATATATATATATATAAAAGATCTTCTACTCGTGCCCTCCTCTTAAATCCTTATGTTGATGTCTTCTTCATGGCACAAGCATATAATTTGTACATACATATATCAATGCATATAATTTGTACATATATACGACAAAAATTAAGAGAAAAGGGTATAATCGAGGCGATCTTTGAGGATATTATTTCAATGCTACTTCAAAAATTGGCGGATGTTGTTGAGAAAATTTGGCAGAGTAAGCGGGTTAAGTTCGTTATGAATATCTAAATGTCTGAGGAACCAGGGTGCGCTTCTGGTGCGTGGTCTAATATTGGTTCTTTGAGTGGCTAAACAAATTTCTGATACTGCAATCAGCAGCATTGTAAGATCAGGCAGCTGCGGTGTAGCTGCTGATAGGCCTAGCAAAGTATTTGTAAATGAGTGATTTCTTACAAATGCTTAGTTTTCTATTTTGAGAACTAAGAACTTGAGAATGCTTAGTTTTCTTAGAAATAAAGTGGAGAATAATAATTTGGCTGCCCAAATTTTTTTTCTAATCTCTGTAATATTTGTGAGGTTTTAATTCAATGTTGCATACTTAAGTATGTCAGCGTGAAGCGCAGTAAGCCAAGAATGCCCAATATTAATGAATTAATTTTTCTGGTGAATTTGAGAAGGTAATAGGAGACTAAATAAGGGTGTCCGGGCTAAAAGTATCCAAAAGTCAAGGCTTATTTTAACGGAACTACCTATTAGGAAAAAAAATATTTAATTAGAAAGAACATCTCACCAAGTTTTAATATCAATATCGGATTTCAATCATAGTACCATAAATTTCGATACGTACACCTTTTGTAACACGACAAAAGTCTACATGGTAATCCAGTTCTCTCCAAGTGTTTCGTAGCATATCAGGAGTTATTGCACGAATTTCTTGAATGATATGCTTCTTCAACTCATCCACAGTTTCAATGTTTTATTTATACACAACGGATCCTAAGCAAAAAAGTCTAATAACTCCTGATATGCTACAAAACACTTGAAGAGAACTGGATTACCATTTAGACGTTAGTCGTGCTACAAAGGGGGTACACATCGAAATCTATGATATTTATGATCGAAATCTGTGATTGATATTAAAATTTGGTGAGATGTCCTTTTTATTTGAATAA
The DNA here is from genome assembly GCA_907164885.2 of Dolomedes plantarius. Classification (NCBI taxonomy): domain Eukaryota; kingdom Metazoa; phylum Arthropoda; class Arachnida; order Araneae; family Dolomedidae; genus Dolomedes; species Dolomedes plantarius. The sequence goes on from OU015493.1 coordinate 35,092,963, forward strand.
ATATTTTAAAATTCTAATGGTTATTTCCGTAAAAATAAGTCATAACTTTTGGTTACCCTTAGCCCGGACACACTATATATGTGATATCTCTAAGGTATCTAATCTGTATAATACTGAAGCACGTGTGCCGGTAAGTACTGCAGGTGCATCTGAGTATTAGCTTTGCACAAACAAGCCTTAACTAAAAAACTAACTATCAGTGTTTCCGTCATAGAAATCGAAATCATTTTTATACCTCAATATGATGTTGATTTTTTGCATAAATCATAGAACGCACTCTTGGAAGACAGATAATTTCAGTGAAGTATTACCGAAATATCTTCAGGGAGTTTCAGAAAACATTACTTGAAATCGGCTCACTATAAAATAGTGCAGTACAATTATCTGAGTTCCCTTGCGAACTTGATGCTTAGACAAGTGACATTTCTCGCATATATTAAATCATAAACACGTCATTTTAGTGTATAACACGCATTAAAAGGATGGACCTTAGTTAAATTCTTGACTCATTTTCTACAGGCATTTCATTTCTGTCCTGATGGTAATATTCCATAAATCTACGATAAGCCCTGGAATGGAAATATGCTGTAAGACAAATTTTATCATGCCTATGTCATATGAAAGAATTAACGGAAAACTTTAATGCACAAAATGCTGAGAATTTGGAGGATATTTAAGTTAGGGCCATTTAAAATGAGTCTCTATTTCGGACATTAAAAATGTGCAATAAGCTACATGAAATAATTATTTACTATCAATTAATGATTTACATGACGCCCAGATCTAACTATTCTCACACTCGCTAGACATTTTTTGCTGGTAAATATAGTTCTAAATTATGCTTTCTAAAATTCCAAAAGTGCTCCAGCTTCATAGTATTTTCGAAAACACTAGTAAATAGACGATATTAATATTTTTGAAACTTTCTGAAAATATCAATCATAAAAAACACCAAAGTTGTCATTTCCGTTATTTTCAATAAGAAGAAGTTCTGTAAAAAGTTAACCACCACTAAAAAATGTTTTTTAGCTGATTCCATGTACCACAGAATAGTCTGAGTGATAGTGTGGAAGGCGTTAAGAATATTTATACGTTTTACACGTTAATCGAAAACTATTGAAACTAACTCCTATCCTGCTATGCAGTCTTCACTTACTGAAAAGATTTATTCAGTTGAATATTATTCTCAGTGGGGAATATATTTATACATTCACACATACGCAATCACCTGTAGACTTATACTTATGATACTGTCATACTTATGATACTGTCATACTTATGATATATTTTCATATGAACCGGTTTCTAAATAAAGATTAATAAGAATGATAAGAATCTTTAAATTCGAATATATAATTTCGAAATAGTAAAAAGTAGCTCTTTGAGCTGAAAATTTTTAAATAAGACATTTTCGGCATAGTTGTGGATACAACTCCGCATAAAATTTGTCTTATATATACAGATTTTTAAAGCTTTTGTTCTAAAGTAATGTTTTCATACTGTTCGCATCGTGATCTTCTTTTCTACTAGTAGTTATATAGTCTGGGACGCCAGGCTAAATATGAAATAATTGGTATTTTATTTTGTTTTGGTGAAAATTAAAAGAAAATTCTCACAGAATATTTTTCTCTATATAATTATAAACTAATTATTATCGCAGTAGCTGTTCTTAGATTTAGAAAATCCCAGTTAAGAATTTGGGAAAGTAATGACCATTTTATGCTGGACATTATTCGTCTTTTTTCATTTATTTCCGATAACGAGAAGCTTTATTAATAACACATTGGCCATCTGAAAAAAGAAAATATATTAAAACCCTACCACGGCATATAATCCAAAAATGATTGAATGCTGAACATACATGAACATAGTTAGCTTTAAATAAGGTTTTTACAAAAATCCAATATATCTTAAGTCACTTCAATTTACTAACCTTCAAATTACAGTTACAACCACTGGTGACCTAGTGTACCAGTGCTGTCGCAATGTTGAAAAAATGAGTGTTGGAAACATTCGCAGAAATATTTCCGTCTAAAAATGACCAAAAAAGTAGCAGAGGACACCCCCATTTAAATACTACACAGGTTGATATTTGGGGTTTAAATGCAACATATATGCTAAATGTTATTAATCGGATGCAAAAGTTATTCACTTGCATGGCAAACAATCTAAGATTTATTTGGCCTTTAATATAAAATATGGGCGTTACTTGCTTGCTGAAACACTTTTATGTTTACTGGATTATGCATACAAATGTCATATATCAAAGTTATATTTCCTGTCAACAGGATTTTGGTATTAGGTAATATTTATTGCCAGTACATATTCCAATTATTATTAATGACGTAAAATTAGAAGAAACATTTCACTTCGTCAGAGAATAATGATATAACTGTTTAGAATGTGTCTTTCGGGCCCGAGGTAGCCATCTGGTAGCGCGCTGGTTTTCGGTGCTAACGGTGCTCGGATCGAATCCCGACACGCGCTTTTAAATACCTCCGTGTCTAGACCGGATATAGACACGTTAAATCCGTAGGATTTAACGGAACCCCTGTATGAGGCCAAAGAGGGTGAGAGAAGGTACGATCCACCAAATGTCGTCCCTGGGGTTGCTCAGTCAAAATTGAGGTGGCCACTAGATAAGACGGACTCCGAGTGTTGTGGTGCTATGTAAACCGAAGCTGCACACTTCCGCCCGAAGTATATATCGACCTGGTTTGAAACTTCCAGTCAGAAGATATTAGCAACAACAACAAAATACATTTGTCTTTCAGAATGGAAGAATGCAGTGTAGCGTATGAAAAGAAAATATATTTGATGAGTATGCGATATTAATTAAAATCCCGGAATTTAAACTATAAGTGTTAAGTTAAATGTTTTTAAACATAAATACAGAAGTGAAGTTTAAAAATTTAAAAATATAAAAGGAACATAAAATATTCCGAATATATATTAGTATTTTACGTATAAAACTGGTATATTATTACATAGAAAAATATGTGAGGACAGCATCTATATAAACGCCACAGTTTTATATTAAAACAGAAAATTGCGTTATCTCTGCACATCTCATCAAATCAATAAACTATTACTTAAATAAACAAGTTACACTAAAATGTTTTAAGATTGCTTCGGTGTACCGTCTAGTTTTAGAGACACATCGCAGATGCAGAAAATTGATTTATACGACTTATAAAGGAATTTTCTGGAGTCTCTTTTTGAAAAAGGAGATATAATTTAGAAAAAAAATTCTGGATAATGTATCAAATTCCATGAAATAGATTCAAACTCCATTTTGTTGAAAACACTTTTTGGGACTCTATACATTCGATTGAAACTCATCGGGGTTGCAACATATTCTATTTAAAGCATTTATGTATAGAAAATAAATTTTGATTTATACAGCATTTTGATAATGAAATATTCTGCGTATTTCATGGCATACCAATACACTTACACAGATGCTTATACGAATTTGAAAATCGCACTGCATAGTGTAAATTGCATCTCCATAAATGCTTACAGTAGCATTAATTGATATAATAACTAAATATATTCAATAATATCTATATCAATTTGTGGGTACAGCTTTGACAGACACACCTCCCTGCCAAGTTTGGCGATTTTGTGTATGGCGTGGTAACCATGCGATTTTGGCAAGATTTTGTTTTTTGCGGATTTAGTCATGTGCTGTTGTGGTAGTATTTAGATTGAGTGTTTAAATGGTACAGCTTTGTCAGACGCACCTCCCTGCCAAGTTTGGCGATTTTGTGTATGGCGTGGTAACCATGCGATTTTGGCGAGATTTTGTTTTTTGCGGATTTAGTCATGTACGGTTGTGGCAGTATTTATATTGAGAGTTTAAATGGTGCAGCTTTTTCAGAAGCACCTCCCTGCCAAGTTTGACAATTTTGTGTGTTTCGTGGGAACTATGTGATTTTGGCGAGATTTTCTTTTTGTTTGTTTGCGAATTTAGTCGTGTGCGGTTGTGGCAGTAATTATATTGAGAGTTTAAATTTAATAATAAATAGTGACATTTATAATTTTGATTGTTTTCTTAATTTTTTAACATTAGCGCAGAGTTGAGAACTTGATTGCATTACTTGATTGCATGTAAAATACATCCGCAGTTTGCATATAAAATGCATGAGAAGTTTGCCTAATAAATGATATTTAATATGCAATTTAATTTGCAAATTGAATATTTATTTTGCATATTTATTTTCTTGTTTGCATATAAAGATTTTACATTTGCCTATAACTTTTCGCCAATGGAGGTGCGTAGGAGCAAAAAAATTTTGGCGCCAACTTTTCTCCAACAGAGGTACGTCTGACAAAGCTGTTATAATTTGTGTTATTGAAGGCATTTACTGACATAAATACTTTGAATACTGCAAATAAAGTTATGAAAGCCATTTCATAAATATTTACAATATTTTAATGTCAATACATTTAATTATAACATTTTGATATATTTGCAGGAAACAGTTCAGTAGGCTATGTAACCTATTGTTTGATACGATGAAAAATTTTAAAGACTATTACAAAAGATATTAAGCATATCTACACATTTGCTGCAACGCAATAAATATGCATCATAATAAAGGGTTTCCGGCTGTAGATTTCTCATGTTGCATCATGCGTAAATATTCTGACCACAATAAAATTAAGACATTTCAAGCTTACGTACCCGTTGGACATGTATATTAACTATTCGCAGGATATTGCTGAAGTGTTTCCACTGATAACCTCATTCATCTTCATTTCAGGTAAAATCCTCTTTAGCATTGTGAGCAGAGACATTAATTTTGAATGAAAATTCCTCTCATCCGGTCAACCGGCAGTACAACTTGAAAACAGGATGCGCACTTTGCAGACTAGAAAATCTGTATACAAAGTTCTCACTGTTGTAAAAGCAGTTTTGTTTTACTCGTTAATACTTGATTGTTGGAAATGTTTTCATGTTTTTAATTAGGTGGAGAAAAACAATTTTCAAACCCAGAACAAATGTAAAATAGAACAAAAAGTTAAAATTAATATTTGTCTCAAAATGCTGCCTTGTATTCTTCATTTCACCGAAAAAAATCTCCTGTAAAAAGAGTCGGGCGGTGTCTTACCATAGGACCCTAGGACCATAGGATAAATGTGCTGAACTGCTATTCTTAGGCGGTAGTAGTCGTCGATGTGAAAATGGAGTCAGCTGATTAGGTTGGTGTCGTAGAAGCAGTATATCTATATATCACAGCTGCAAAGTGAACAGTAGGCATTTTAAAATAGTCTAAAATAATGTAGATGTCCTCTAAAATGGAGACATAGCCTCACATCTAGGAGTTCCTTTTGTTAATTCATTGGGTTTCTTAACCAGTATAATTAGAAACTTGTATGACTTTTTCTTGGTAAAGTAATAGTTTTCTGAATTTGCGTTTATGAATTTTTTGTCTGAACTAAATGGCTGAATTGAATGCAGATGTACACCTGCATTCAATGTATGGCCTGCTAATTCAATCTTCAAAAACTAGTTAAACCACGTGAATTCACTGCAGTGATAAAAGTATGCATTTCAAAGAGTCTATGAAAAAGTTTATTAGCATAGTGATGGGTGCATATAAATAAAAACAGAATCAGCAGACGAGTTAATGCAAGTTTAAATAATTCCATCATCAAGGTAGACAGCGCAAGGACTAAAAACAGATTGACAGTTAAGAATAACAACAAAATAAGTACGAAAGTTACATTTTATGTTAGTTTCGAAGCAATGAGTTAATCAGTTCTACAGAAGTTCTGTCACAGATGAAATAAGAGAGAATAAAAAATGACTGAGTCACGAATGTCTACGCTCTTAAGGAAGACTTATATCAATCTAGCAAAAGCATGTTAACTTTTTTTTATTTAAAAGGAACATAACTGGAATAAAAAGAAAAAACAAACTTGAATAGTTATAGATTAATATATAATCGCTAATTATCTGATAAATAGTTGCAAGATATTTAGACAAAATAAAACGTTGAACCTCTTAAATTATGTCATTGTTTATTCACTATACTGTTTATTTTATGTTCATTCACCAGTCGTTGTAGTTTCACACATACTCATAGCGAAAAGAAATCTCCTAAAACACAAAAGAATCTGTTATGAGCATGCTAATAAAATTTTGACCCAACCAAACGAACTTCTTAAGAATTATCATCAGAAGTTAAGGGACATTCGGCCAGCGCTAGCGAGATAGTAAAGTTTGGTCAAGCTGATCTGTGTCACAACAATATCTAACTCAAAGGAGATAAGAAATTTCAGTTTAGAAAGTACAGTACACCTCGTATTATAACCGGAAAGTTGGTAAGGATTTGGGACGGAAAATTGAAACTAAATTCAAATAGGTAGTGGGAATTCGTATTAGGAATCTCCTAATTCTATTGTTAGTTTGATAATTGGCCAAACTGTCTTTATTCTTTGTACAGTAGTAAGAAATTAGATGTTTGCTTTTTTATTTATATCTTAATTTCCAGTCTCTAAATTCACGAAATTACTTTTTTTCGGCAAAAATTTGACTGGATATGACTAACTTGATATGACTAAATATGATCGGTGAAAGGATGCTAAAATAAATGTAAATTCATTAAAATGAAATATTAAGTAATTAATAAAACATTGATCATTCTCTGTTTCACCCAGCCCCCGTCCCCGACTCTCTCTGTTTCTCTGTATGCATATATATATATATATATATGTGTGTGTGTGTAATGTCCAGCATCTGTAGGCTTTCGTTCTGTAGTCGTGTTGAAGAACTCTCCATAGATTTTTAGACCTGTCTTTATTCTGGACACTCAATGACGTACGGAGGAAGATGTACGGAGATCTACTTTATGTATAGAGGAAGGACGCAGCGTGCGGCGATAGAGCACTCAAGACAAAAGAATGCGGAGATGACATAAAGCATGGACGGGACAACATCAGTATACAAGGACAGTCACGTAAAAAGCTGCGGAGAATCTTTTGCTCACACTTTTACGCAGGATTCAGAACCTTGTACACTAGGGGCCAAAAAGTTCTCATTGGTTATCGGTGACCATCTGACCTCGAGCGTTAGAAGTCTTATGATCTCATGGAAGCTTCGAGAACAGTTGAATCATCATGTTTTCAAAAAAACTTACTGTTTAACACGTGCAATAAGAGACAATTTAGCTGGTTAATTCGTTTATCGTTAGGTCATAGTTTCAAATAGGGGGCTATACTTTATTGAAAAGTTAACGGGAAAATTTAGAATTTGCGTTAATTAATAAAGGTGAAATGTTATTATTTCTCACACACACACACACACACACACACACATATATATATATATATATATATATATATATATATATATATATATATATATATATATATATATATATATATATATATATATATATATATATATACAGGGGATTAAAATTAAAGTTTAAGTTTCAATACCCTATAAAAAAAGAACCACTGATGAGAATGACGTCACATTTGAACGGCATGTTATTGAAGAAGGCGGAAAGCGTATGGCAGAAGAAAAAATTTAGTTTCAAAAGTTAGCAACAGATGGCGCTGTAAGCGGCAGCAGATGTAAATTAAAATATCTGTCATGCGCACGACACATTTCAGTGTTATAAAACCGCCAGGTACACGGCTGTTCCTCATTTCGAGTCTCAGATGTTCGCCATAGGTGTCTCACTGCAGGACTGCGCTCTGCTAGTAAAGCTGTATTACAAGAACGATGATTGTGCAAGAGTAGCTCTGCAAAAGTTCAAGACACTGAAGGGTATAAAAGAAGGCGTTGGTCCAATGAGTGTCGTGGGTCTGAAGAAAATGATGCAAAAATTCGAAACGACAGGTTCGTTTGATGTGCAATCCGGTCGAGGGAGAAAACGAGTGCATTCGACGGTAGTTGAAGAAGTGGCCACAGCATTACAGGAGGGGTCGGCCGGTGGTGTGCAACCGTGCAGTGCACGAGGAATTGCCCGAACATTGGACAGGCCTACGAGCACGGTGCTGAAAATTGTATGAAACATCCTGCAATGCTATCCGTACAAAATTGGCCATGTACAGGAGTTGCTTCCGTCTGACCTGCCAGCAAGGGAGACGTTTGCGTTAGCATTTCTTGGTCGCATGGAAGTGGATAATAGATGGTCGTGGAAAATTTTGTGGACAGATGAAGCCCATTTCCATCTGAGAGGGTACGTCAATACCCAGAATTGTCGAATATGGGCAAAAGAAATTCCACTGGCAACGCACCCCGTACCACTTCATCCTGAAAAGGTCGCGGTGTGGTGCGGCTTTATGACATTATTCATCCTGCAGCCATATTTTTTCGAGCAGACCGATGCTTCCGGTCCTGTTACCGGTACCGTCACTTGTCAGCGCTATGCGTCTCTTTTGCGCAACCACGTCATTCCAGCTCTGCGACAGCGTGGATGTGTGGATGAAACCATTTTTATGCAAGATGGCGCTCCTCCACACATTGCACATCCCGTGAAACAGCTGCTGAGGCGCCATTTCGGAAATGCTCGAATTATCATTTCCCTACAGCCTGGACGTCCCGATCACCTGATCTTACTCCGTGTGACTTCTGGTTGTGGGGTTATCTCAAAGATGTTGTGTTCCGTGCTCCAATTGCAATTTTAGCGGAATTTAAAGGCATGCATATCGCAACACATTCTGAACATCACCCCGGAGACACTGCGATCCGTTGTGGAACATGCTGTTTGTCGCTTTCAACTTGTTGCACACAACGGTGGACACCATATTGAACATGTTTTGCGCCAGTCCCTACATTTCCGAACTTCTTTGATGAATGGCTCTTATGCGGTATGTCGCCGCAAAACTCTTAAAACCAATTTGTCCCTTTCGATGTGATATGTACAGTAATGCAAATAAAATTACTCAACATTTCTAATTTGTAAATGCGTTTTAATGTGTAACTTACACCTTAGCCGTTGTTTTACGAATCATTACTCATTTCTCGTCGTGATTCTGCCGCTTACAGCGCAACCTGTTGCTAAAATTTGAAACTAATTTTTTTCTTCTGCCATACGCTTTCTGCCTTCTTCAATAACATGCCGTTCAAATTTGACGTCATTCTCATCAGTGGTTCTTTTTTTATAGCGTTTTGAAACTTAATTATAATCACCCTGTATATATATATATATATATATATATATATATATATATATATATGTATGTACCTATGTTTGTGTGTGTATGTATGTATTTCATTTCAAAACATGGCACCATTAAGCAGATATAAACACACTTAAGTTTGAATTATGTGCGATGGAATTTAAATTTTCTTCCTTAAGTGTTTTAAAAATATAATTATCTGGATTAAAATTAAAACTCACGAGAATTAAAACAAAATTTGTGAGCCGAGTTTATCTGGATGGTAAAGTGAAGGCATTCTGTCTATTTTAACTTAGCAGTAAATAACGGGGCAGGCGTTATCAGGCTGCACGGAGTCACAATTTCACAGTTCAGCAACTCACTGCGGGCACAAGATAACATGGAAAGAGACAGGCGATTTATTTCCTTTTTGTCCTTATTTCTGAAATCTTTTCTTTTTCAAACACACTTTAGAAGTTACATTCTGAAAAGCAAAATCTTTAATCAGATTACTTCGTATCAGATATTTGGAGATCGGAAGACAAATGTCAGTCGCTGCACACAAAATAATTTCGGTTTGTTTTCTCCTGTGAAATAAATATTTTCCAGATATGTTTTGGAGATTTCATGGGTTAAAATTCCCTTTATCCACGAGGCTTAAGGATCCCGAAAAATGTAAACATATTTGTTGGTAATATGAATGCATACTGGATAGCTGTATGGCCGTTATTAAATGTGTCTACACGATTTATTTTTATTTTTTTACATTAAATAAGCATTGATTTACAATCAAGGTACATACTGCTTAATAATTTTATAAAAACATTCCGTTTGAAATAGTCTTTATTCTACTGCTAGTTTTCAAATGGAGAAACAAAAAATAATACTAGTTGCGTTTAAAAAATAATTTTTAAGCTTCTTATCAAACTTGTGTGTTAAAATGCTTCATATCCAAGATCTAAAAAGGAGGAGAGACATTGATATGACTTTTTGTATTCATAACTTGAATTCCTAATTTATTTTCGGCATCATTACTTTTATCGATTTATATTAATACCCAATATTGCATTTAATAATATATAAACGACCTAAATAAATTTAATATATTACCATGCATTTTAAATGTAAACATTGGGAAATATTCACAAATTTATGTGAATTAATTATATCAATTATGTTAATCGTAAGAGGATTATTTCGGTAACGCGTATTCGTAAATTTAAGTAACTCCCCCCACGATGATGTGTGGGGAAGGGGAAGGCTAGTGGATAGAGCGTTGGAATTCTTTGATTTCTGCTCAATTCGAAACACTTCCTATTATAGTGTAAACGTGAGAGTTTCAACAAGCATGGGTCCGCGTTATGAAGTGCTACCCATTGAACTTAAGAATGTGCGGATAATCTCCAACTTACACATATTTGGGTAGTACATATTTACAAACATGTGATTTTGCTTTCTAATATTACATCGAAATACTAACGGAATTTTGCGGGAAACATCAAAATAGAAAACAAATATATTAAAATATATTGTACCTTAAACGAACATTAGTTTGGAATAAAATTAGCAGGTATTTGCAAACTTTATTTTACAAGACACGTCTTTTTTACCTAATGCTGCCAAAACAATAACCAACAAAACAACGAAGTAACACTACGCTTCTTACTTTATGAATATCACAATAATCACCCTGGACCCATAAATTTGGGTTATTCGTATTTTATAACACTTTTTAAACCAAAAATTTGTTTTTACCAGATTTATATGACAAACTGTTCAATCGTCCTTTTTTTCTAATTTTAGAGAAATTTGTCCTCGCTTAGCATTTATATGGCATTTTTTTAACACATGACCCCCCTTTCACTTTTATGCTATATATGAATCTAGTATAATCAAACCTAGCAATGTCCATTTTTTCAAAAAATTGAATTAAGAATACTTATAGTATTTCAATCATTTAAAAACGAATTTTTTTGGAAAATGGCCGATTTGTAAATCATAGTGTGGAAATTTTTCTAAAGGTAATTTCATATTTATATCTTCAGAAATGCATAAGATATAGTTCTTTCCCCTTTACCGAAATAAAAAAAGGTCTGATAGAGATTGCTAGTCTTGATCCTACACCACATATATCTAACGAATGGCTGTTAGGGTGGAGCGTAAAAAAAAAAAAAAAAATAGATTTTGTTTTTGCCCTAGTGCGGAAAAGTTGGGTACTGGTGGGTAGGTCACGTATGCAAAGTTTTGGGAAAAGCAAAAAATATCTTCCTTTTCCATTTCGCCCGTGATTTTTTGCAGATATTTAGCGTGTAGTTAAAAATGTGTATTTTCATTGTTTTGGATGCAGCTCTTCGCTTTTCTCTGAAATAAAATTCAGAAAAAACCCTAGAACTCACCACTGGGAGGTGGCTGCATTACACCCGTGCCCACCCATCCACCCAACCATATGGGCACTTAACTCCTTTGCCGTTGCAGTTATTCTGGTTTTACTCGGTACTCGCATTTGGTTTCAAATGATGGCATAGCTTTTCTCGACTCTGTTCTGGTTCTAACTAAACCGTCACGCTTATTTTTTTCACACACAGCCGCATAAACCTCTGCTACTTGTTTCATGAAAAGTTCAACACTTTGGATGTAGCAAGGAATTTTTAGGCTTTCCAGGTGTTGAGCTACGGACTCTCCACTGGAAATCAAATTTCTCAAATCATCTTCTGTCAAGTGAGATGTTATTGGGAGTTCCATCAAATTACATTTCTGCCAAACAGTAAGGTCAATATACACTGGTGAAATAAATTAAGAGAATTTACATATTTTATTGTATTTCATGAAAAGAACTGAACTGAATGTAAAACCACTGCTTCTAGACAAAAATGCAAATCTTGTACTTCAAATACGTAAGCGTACACGTGTGTGTCAGTAGAGAAACAGGCTTTATAAGCGCGCGTAAGTTAAGGCTCATTTCGTTCGCTAGCACACCTCGGCGTATTTCTTGGTGTTATTTTGCAGCAATCGGTTAACTTCAAATTGCAACAGTAGAAATGAGTAACTACCAACGTTTAGATGATAGAATGAGGTGGCGAATTGTGGGGAGGCTAGAAGCAGGCCAATCTCGAGTCCAAATGTGTAGAGAGTTCAATTTAACGCCCAGCGTCGTGTGTAACTTATGGAAACAGTTCCAGGATACCGGATCCATCGAGAGAAAGCCTGGGCAAGGTCGTTGCCCTATTGCTACTAAATGATGAATGTCAATATTTTTATTCTCCATGAATTGCAGCATCTCTTGAGAGATGCTCAAAACTGATGACGAGGTTAGTGCTATGTGTCCAAGGTACTTTCTTTCAGGTTCCTTAACGTGTTCTTCCAGGACTGTTTTCTGGTACATCTTTCCTTCTACGCTCGCTTGCATTGGAGTTTTGCCCTTCCTTCCGTCAAAATAAAGTCCTTTCAGTGGTTCCAGATGTCTTTCATTTCCTTGCTGATATTCTGTCCGAATGTTTTCCTCTCTCTTCTTATTTTATGTCTATCAATTACATTTAATGTATCTGTTTCTGCAATCATCCCCAAATCTTCCAAAATAGCGCTTGCAATCATGGTTCCAGTCCAATCTGAAACTCCGGTTCTGTCATAAGCTAGCTACTGCTGGGTATCGGCTTGATTGTAAAGTCTTTTTCCCCTTAGATTGAGTCATCCTGGATATGGATGTGGAAGGCTTCAAGTAATCTGTGTCACTATCGGAGTTATGTGGATCCATGTCAGAATCTGGATCAGGAAATGTGAGCCTAGATGGAGCAACAGATGGCGAAACGTTTATTTTAAGATTCACTGCTTCTGTCTCTTTCTGCTTCCTATCGGCTCGTTTCCTCAGCTTTTCAGTTTCTTTTAAGTCAATTGCGCCTATGGACATTTGCCTAAGTGCACGTTGGTCTATAAGAAAAGTTCTTTCTATTTCAGACATCCTTTTATGCTTTGGGCAAGAACATTTTTTAAAAGAAACACACTTACATGAAGAAATGTCGAACAATTTCTAAGTCTTTCATGAAGGTTTTAAGCTTCGGTTCTAAAGTTGTTCATACCAAAGTATTTCTTTACGTTTCTGCACGCAGTGTGTCAGCTGCTGCCTTTCTGTATTAAGTTTCGAATTACCTCTGTATTTTATTTAAGAACAAAATAATAAGTTGCATACAAAACAATGGAAATACACATTTTTAACTATATGCTAAAAATCTGCTAAAAATCACGGGCGAAATGGAGACGGAAGATATTTTTTGTTTTCCTCAAAACTTTGCATACGTGACCTACCCACCAGTACCCAACTTTTCCGCACTAGGGCAAAAACAAAATCGAAATTTTTTGTTACGCTCCACCCTAATGGTTGTATTTAATGTTTATAAGTCATACAAGAAGTGGAATTAGTTGTCCATAAAGGTAATATTTTTTTTACTGAATTTCTTCGATATTTGTATGCGAATACAATGAAAATTTCTTTTTCTCATAATTTGAGCATAGTTTTGAAGTGAAAAGATAATTTTTCATTAATTGATTTCACTAGATTTATTATTAATATGGCATTAAATCATACTCGACATTGTTACATTCGTATTAGGGAAAGAACAATAGACGGGCGTTTATGTTTATAATTATATTTTCTATTTTGTATATAATGTTTCTAAATCATACAAAAAAACAGATTGAGTTTTTCATAAAGGAAATCATTTTTTAAAGGAATTTCGTCGATATTTGTATTTGAATACAAGGGAAATTTCATTTTCACGAAATTTGAACATAGTTTTGAAGTAAAATAATATATTTTCCGTAATTGATTTCACAAGCTTTAATATTACTGTGACATTAAATCATACTCGACATTGTTGCATTAGTATTTGGGAAATAACAATATATGGAATATCCGTTTATGTTGAAAATTATATTTTTTATTTTGTATTTAATGTTTCTAAATCGCACAAAAAAAAAAAAAAAACAGTATGAGTTGTTCATAAGGTAATAATTTTTTAAATGAATAGTTTGAAGAAAAAATATATTTTCCTTAATTAATTTCATAAGCTTTAATATTACTATGACATTAAACCATAATCTACATTTTTACAGTAGAATTATGGAAAGAACAATAGACGGACTATACGCTTATGTTTAAAATTATATTTTTTAATAGTAATTGTGATGGATCTCGATTTAAAAGTCCCTTTGTTTTCAAATTAGAACCAGCTCTTTTTTAAAACATATAGTTTATTGTAAGACAGAGCACAGCACGGACAAGTACAGGAGACGATATATATAACAGGTAGAAGAACAATATTTATAGGAACAAATTATTAACGTAACCTCAACGCTCTAAAGCAAATACCAGCTACGTTCGGAGTCTACAATGACCTTCGAACTTTTCTCTCTAAAAATATATAAGACGGAGTCTGCAATCACCACCGTCGTTCTCCGTGACAGCCTATCAGATACGTCTGGAGTCTACAATCACCCCCAGCGTTCTGCGTAGTACCCCTTCCCCTACGATAGGGGGCGTTATTCCTTGTTATAGTGACTCGCCTATCTCTACAGTAATCATCGCTCAGTGCTAGTTATTAGTTTTACCATCATACTTTTTCTTTCTTTTAGTACGTTTCTTTTAGAACATCGGAACGGTGAACGTTAATTTTTTGTTTTTTTACTTTTTATCATAGAGATACGAAATTTTGAACATATGTACATTTAACTATAAATACATAAAATACCATAAAGAACACTTCCGATATTATAATAATTTTAAGATTTTCTTTAAAATTTGAAATTTATAAACAAAATTTTAAAATGCTCCTTGCGACTAATTTTTGAGATATTTCCTCTATTTTTCATTTTAATCACTTTAGACTGTATAAAAACCAAACCTAGGTCTCAATTATTTAATCCCTTGAATAGTTAATTTCTTGTCTGAATTTCTTGAGTGAATTTTTTGTCTGAATTCCACCCCGATTTTCGCCGAAATTTTACCTTTCAATAAGTTAAAAATCAAATTTAATTGCCATAATGAAGTCGAATTGTAAAATGCATACCCAGTTTCTCTTCAAGAGCATCGGGATTATTAATTATCAATTTGATGAATTTTGAACAAAAATGAAGTCGCACGGAGCATTTAAAAAATCTAAAAAACCTTAAAAAATCGGTTTTCAGAAAAACAAACTTAATATTTGTTACTACACTTACCCTTTAAATTACTTCTTAGAAGCTTCATAAATGATTTTTTAATTGAAAAAGAGATTTTGGTACTATTAACCTACAGAAATATTGTGAAATTTACAATAGCACAATCAATATTACAATGAAAAGATTAGCTCAAATAAATGTTCACCGTTTCCTTAGAATAAAATTTCTAAATGTCTGATAGTAACTTGTATTTTTTTGTTTATTAATTACTTTTTTTTCAATTGCCATCGATTCCTAAATTTATTTAATAATTAGTTTGGGTAAGCAGTTGTTAATGAATCACATATTTCTGAGAAATGTGAATATATTTAATGCTTATGCCTGATGTTTGTAACGAATAAAGTACATTGGAATATTTACAATATCATAAAGAGATGTGACCTATTTTGAATTTAATTTAATTTTTATTCATTAATTTAGTTTTATTTTTTAATTTTTCAGATGCATAACTGCATGCTTAAAGTTATATTCTCTTTCAACTTGCTAGAAATTGATTTTCACGTTATTACGAAATTTTCATAATTGTGTTTAGTAATTTGAAAGAAATGATCTAAAAGTGTACACGTTACTTTATATGATATGTAAACTATTCCTTAAAGAGTAATATATTTAAATTATTTAACCATATTACATAGTAAAATACCTTTATAAGCTGTCAAAAATAATTTCTTAATAAACTGAATATTTTCTGCAGGCTGTATGCATAATTTGGAAGAGATTTTACGATAAATTAAGCGAAATATCTTCTTAGCACGTTCAGTTAATTATATGAGCAATGGCTCGGCTTAAACAATATTTAACTTTTAAAAATGTAATTTTGGCTCAAGTTTTCTTGAATATTATGCTGTTGCTCGTTGAATTCCTAAAGTTAATTAATCACGACCCGTAACCCAAACACGCTGGCAAACACATTTTCAATATATTGAGAAAAAAAAGTAAAATGTTTAAACATTTTTTTCAGTTTTAAATGTTTATTAATGCATAAGTTTTGCGAAGAAGCTTTAGAGAAAACGTTATGTTTTAATTATACATTATGATGTTCCGAAATATAAATGATGATTTTTGGATTACGAAATTTAAAATTAATTTTAATTGCGAACAAAATCAACGTAACATATAATAATCAAGAAAAATCAGAATTTATTCAATAAAATTATTTAATTTCAAAACTAAGCAATAATAGTTTAACTTTTCCAGAAAGGGAATTATTGCTTTGAAAATTAAAGAAGAAATTGTGCAGGGATATCAATTTCTTTGTAAATAAAAACCATTTGTGGTACATTACTAACGAGGTATAAGAAGGTAATAAAAATAATTTGAGTATATGTTTAATTACAGTGGGTCTCTGGGAGTTGCTATAATGGTAAAAATAGTTCTCTAAAAGGATTCTAATTAAAGTAAAACATTGTTCATTATTGCTCCTATGTTGACCTAATTATTTGACTAACTTCTAACATATAGCCTATTACAAAAAAATTCAAGCGTACTATAATTCGGATAGGGCATTATGTGTGTGAAAATCAACTATTCTTGGAATTTTAAGTTACATGAAACATCGATGCAGTTTCGTTTGCTAGATCTACTGTATCCTATATGAAGCTCTACTTTGCAATTCCGTCGAAGACTTACCAATCCATAGTAGAATTTATGATTAAATATTAATAAGGGAATTAGCTTAAACGATATTTACGAACTAAAGTTAAAGACAAGTTTCCTATAAAAAAATTATATAAATCAGTTTTTATTATTATTATTATTATTGTAATATTCTAGTGAATATCAAAAACATCAACAGGAAACTAAAATGAATTTCATTATTAATAGATACGTGATTTAAAAATAAAAATACTTTTTATGGATGGAATTTTGAGATTTGGTCCTCCATTAACGAGACCACAATGTGATAAAATTCCAGGTATTTTAAAACTTGCTATAAATGTACATGGCTGCTTACCCACATAAAATGACGTTTAATAGATGCTTGAGTTACCTTAAGTAACGTTCGGAAAGCTTAAAGGAGAGAAATAGCTCTTTTAAAAAGGTGAATACAACACTTTTTGGAAATTCCAATGTGGTAGACATATTCAATTTTCTTGAAAACAGACGACGGCCAAGGGGACTCATTACAGGTATGTTTTAAGAGTATAAATGCTGTAAAACAGAGTAAAAGAATAGGGAATAAGAATATTTTTTGCTAATTCTTCAAAAATAGGAAGGACTGACAAACAAGAAAGATGAATTTCAGTGGGATGCACTGTTCCATCCAATCTATACCTCTAATCTAGCCTGTAACCAAAAATGACCTCTAATATGAATGAATACGGGTATGAGTCACTTAGGTGTGCCATCTTAAAGCATTGTAGAGGTGAAAAGAGCAGAATATTTTAGAAAAAGCTTGAAGAAATGGGAAAAACAACCTACAGAAATTTGTTAAAAGTATTTTAAAAATTTTGTATGATTTTTATAATGCAAACATAGTTCCCAATGAAAATACATTTTAAATCAATGTTAACGAGCAATACAATACATTGTTATTATCTATATTTAAAAAAAATCACTGTAATATACGGAAATACATTATATAACAATAATTTTTATAAAAGAAAATGCTAAGTCTTTACATATATGAGTTTTAATATCATGATATAGTATAACGCAATGCCTTTTTATATGTAGTTTCAGGCCACATTGGTTATATATATATACTAGCGACCAGTCCCGACTTTGTCCGGGTTGAACAAAATATTGTACCTATAAATTTCCAGTTGATAGCCAATAAATTGTAAATCTTTTTTTACCTTAAATGTCTAATAAAAAGCGTAGATCCAAATGTAGTTTTCTTCAATAAACCCTTTAACGTTGCCAGTTTCAAAAATCCTTTTTGTATTTATCAATACCTCCTCTACTTGAATCTTAAAAATATTAAACCTTTTCCTTACGGGGTGGGATAGCATATATCCGAAGCACATACTCTCGAAAAATACGGTGTGATGTCGGCATAGATATAGTCTCGAATTCCACTTCGTTGTGGCTTTCCTAACGGCTTTGCCCCCAAAGAACAATTGGGTGACATTCTGGGAACGGAGGGTGAAACTTGCTGAAAAGGACTGAATAATAATCTTTTGTCGTTCTAGCTAGAGGCTATTTCTTTTCAGGCGAGAGACATCAGAAGGGCGGTTCACTCGCGGTTCATCCATTTTCTACCTTTTCAGAGATGAAAGAGGCACGGAGTGCCGATGAACTACTATTGAAATTCTTCTTCAATAGTAAGAAAGCAATAAGAAAACAATTAACCACTCTTTGGTCCCCCACTGGGTCTACTCCCTGACCCCCCCACGCTGAATGTCCCCCACGTAAAATGGGGATAGGAAGTAGATAACATTTTCCCGTTGTAAAGAGCGATTTCGAAAAACGGACCCCGTAAGCTAAAGGGTGTTGCTATGATTACTTGACTGTGGTTGACAAAGGAAAAGATGTAAGGTACATTTTAATGTACAAAAGTTGTACATTACCCACCACATAAAAATCTGCTCTCTCTTTTTATATATTATTATAGAAGTATAGATACACATTGGTATCCCAAAATTAGAATAAGAGATGAAATAAAAATACAAAAATAAAAAAGGATTTTAAGTAAAGAATTTTTTTAAATTATTTTAAGCACCTAAAATAATATTCAAATTAATATTACGTTATTTATTAATTAAAGTTAATTTTTTTAAAGAAAGAGGTGTGCTTGAGACCGTAGTTTTATTCAAAAATGAAAAAGGATTTTAAGTAAAGAATGTTTTTTTTCAATTACTTTAAGCATCTAACATAGTATTCAATTTAATATTACGTTAGTTATTAATTAAAGTTATTTTTTTAAAAGAAAGAGGTGTGCTTGAGACCGTAGTTTTATTCAAAAATAAAAAAAAGGATTTTAAGTAAAGAATGTTTTTTTAATTATTTTAAGCACCTAAAATAGTATTCAAATTAATATTACGTTAGTTATTAATTAAAGTTAATTTTTTAAAAGAGAGAGGTTAAGAGATGAAATAAAAATACAAAAATAAAAAAAAGGATTTTAAGTAAAGAATGTTTTTTTAAAATAATATTAAATTTTTTTTCAAATAATATTCCTAAAATAATATTCAAATTAATATTACGTTAGTAAATAATTAAAGTTAATTTTTTAAAAGAAAAAGGCGTGCCGGAGAACGGCTAGGTTCGAACCACTATCGTCAGAACAGAAGCCCACCGCAGTAACACCACGCTAAGGATCGTTGAAGACTTCGGCACAAAAAGCGGTAGAGGACAATAGCGGTAACAATGGAGATTGTTAGGATTAAGCCCCTAACTTTATTTCTACTGATCAGATATACATAATATATAGCCTATGTCCATCTGGAATAATGTACCTTTCAAACAGTGAATTTTTTAAATAGGTGCAGTGGTTCTGGAGATTACCCTCCACGTACAAAATCGCTCTCTCTTTATATATAAGTATAGATTATAGAAGTATAGATACACATTGGTATCTCAAAATTAGAGTAAGAGATTAAATAAAAATACAAAAATAAAAAAAGGATTTTAAGTAAAGAATGTTTTTTTAATTATTTTAAGCACCTAAAATAATATTCAAATTAATATTACGTTACTTAATAATTGTGTGCACGGCCGCCTTCTTAGATTTTTTTTGCGCCAACTTGGCGATTTTACCGTGTTTTGAGGAGTGGAAAATTTCTCGCCAATGTGTTTTAAGCGGTGTTTTCAAAACGCTGGACTTTGAATTTTTTTTAGCTTTTTTAATAAAAACCACCTGTTTAAATTATGAAACTTAGAGAAATTTTTGAAAAATCATTTAAACGTTGGACTTAGATTTATTTTTGGGTTTTTGATAAAAACCACTTTTTTGAAAAAATCATTCTCAAATATTGGAAATTTTGGGTTTTTCTTTTAGCTTTTTTAATAAAAACGACCTTTTTAAATTGTGAAACTTTGAAATATTTTTGAAAAATCATTTAATCGTTGGACTGAGATTTTTTTTTGTCATTTTTAATTAAAAACTACCTTTTCAAATTATGATCCATATGAAAAATTTGGTCAAATGAATTTTACTTACAGATAAAATTTCAATGCCATCTATTCAGTTTGCCCTAACTCTTTGACTAATAGCAATGAATCACCAAAATATTATGCCAATATATTGTTAATTAGAAAAAAAATACAGCATTTTCGTACCACCTAAATAACTTGCAATTTAAAAATTATCTAAAATTCAGCTTTGAAAAATGTAAAATAATTATGAACCCATAAATTTATGGTGAGTAACCAGATCCTCTTTTTTTTTTTAGGGCATTGTGGTAATGAAATTTTACTTCAGATTTGACCTTAACCAAATATTTGGTGCATACAATAAAATCGGGACAAGGATTATTTGACCATTTATCCTGCTGTGTTGGAAATAAGAAAAAAAAACCTTTTCCTAAACCAATAACTTAACCTTAACTAACTTTTTAACTTAGGTTCCTGGGGAGAGAGAAGTTGAACTTAAGTTATTTAAATTTATTTGTAATCCCCTACAACTTGGAATTATAAAATATTTTAAAATATATTGTATTTAAAATGTATAGTGTATTTTACATTTTACGAAAAAATGATGGCAGATAATTTTTACTTCAAATAAATGAAATGGTGTATCATTATAGTATACTAATTGACAATCGATAAACAAAATTAAAAGCAACTTAAATTTAATAAGTTAACGAAAAACTGATAGTGGATTCAAAAATTTTCAACAAAAAGGCTCTTAGTTTTAAAAATAATTTACTCTTTTCAGTATAGTCAATTTGACTCAGATTTCCAGGTCAAGGCCAAGATCTGACCTAAAATTATTATACTGCAATTAAAAGATCACATCAGAAATAACTGTTTGATCTTAAAATTAGAGAATTTGACAATGGGTTATTTTTACCAGAACGCAATAATTATCGCCACGCGAAATGCGCCAAACCCTGGCGGAAAAATCCAAGATGGCGGCCGTGCACACAAATCTAGAGTATCCCCCCTAACTTTATTTCTACTGATCAGATATACATAATATATAGCCTATGTCCATCTGGAATAATATACCTTTCAAACAGTGAAAGAATTTTTTAAATAGGTGCAGTGGTTCCGGAGATTACCCTCCACGTACAAAATTGCTCTCTCTCTTTATATAGAAGTATAGATATATAAATTTGAGTGTTGCGACGTTTTCTGAGGTAGTTTTATAGCAGATAATGATGCAATTTTTTTTCTGTCAGTTTGTCAGCATTTAGGCAGATATACGAAATTCATTTTGTGTTGCTGTCTTTAATTAATCACAGATTTTTTCAGTTACACCAATTAATATGCATATTTTTTTAAACATGCAAATTCATTTGATATTAGTTCTTGCAATATTAATAACAATATTCATTTTGGATGTAACAAATTTCTTTTAATGTAAAATCTATCAGAAAATTCATTCAAAAATATTATGTAAACAAAATTTCAAATAAATGTTTGCGAGACAAGAGCCTGTTTAATTATTTATTCATGCCAGGAAAAAAATATAAGGTCTGAGAGTATTTTATTACTGAACACATAAAAATGAAAATAAATTACATTCCCAAAATTAATACCTTTTCAAAAATTTTCTGTAAACTTTTTTTTTCCGATTCTTTATAAAATCAAGAGTTTTGTTGTTTAGTTCTAGTCCTGTCAGCTTCCTAGCTCATAAAAGGGGATTCTAAAATATTTTTTCCTGTAAATGTTTGAAAGAAAACCCAAAATTTATGAGAAAACATGAAACAGCTTTTAGTAATCTGAGCTCCCTCAGCAAACAGAGCGAAAATAGTATACTGAGTTATGATTCGCTTGTGAATCGATACCAGGCTAATCCCCATAGTCATCAAAGTCATATTTCATTACATTTTTCTTTCATGTAATGTATTTAAAGCCAGCGCGTTGCCTCCACAATGTATTATTATGAAATGTAAATCAAGACTTATTTTTACTGTTCGTTTTTAGGGGGCAGATGTAGTATCGCAGAATAGTATTTGGAAATGGGGATATTTCAAACTTAAAGGATTAACCGAGACTCGGGTTACTAAGGGGGCAAAACAGTAGATAGATATTGCCACGAAAAGTTCAGTATAAAAGCGAGAACAAAACCTATTAGAGTGATGTAAGAAACAAGATTTTATTTATGCGAGTTTGTAGGAAACTAGAATCTGTTTTCCAATGATAAAAATGTTAATCTGCAAGAAGGAAATAAATCTAAAGACTATTCGAATTTAACTCTTTTTAAGGTATAAATTTCTGTGAGAATATATAAATATTAATTAAGAACTAATTAAAAGATTCAGCAATTGTAATTTCAACGAATTCTTTAAAAAGTTTGTAGTGTGCCAAAAATGAAGGTACCCTAAATCTTCATAATGTATTCTTATCCAAAATATTAATATTCACTCAGTTAAATCCTCCATTGATTCGTATATATTCACTGAAAAACCCAAGAATACCTTAACTTTATAAGTAAAATAAACTTAAGTTTTAAAAGCAGTATGACCCTTAACGAAATTCTGAAGCAAACTAAGACCCAAATCGTAGTTGTTATTAACAATTTCGAATGTAATAAATAATACTATAATGGAGCTATTTTCCAATCCAGGGTTACTAGTACCTGAAGATACCAAGAATGAAGTGTGCAATTGCACAGCCAACAAATAATTGTTCTAGAAAATAGAGTTCTTAACATCTGTGTAAAAGAATTTTAAATCTTACGCCGAAAGTATTAAACTACAAAAATATCTTCATTGAATATTCTTTACATGTAGGTTCACTGGTCAGTAGGAATAAAAGTACCTAATGTTAGATGATGTCCAACCTTTGTACTCAAAATATTCATTAACTCAAACTTGAGTTTTACAACAAATTCATTCGTTTCTCTACGTGTGAATAAAACTTCTTGACTCCAACACCTCCATAATGGGGCTATTTTCCAATCTCGTATTACTAGTAGTACCTGAAAATGCCAAGAAAGATGCTACCAAATGCACAACCAACAAATAATTGTTCTAGAAAATAGAGCTCTTAACTTCTGTGTAAAGGAATTTTAAAACTTACGACGAAAGTATTAAACCAAAAAAAAATCTCTTCATTGAATATTCTTTACATGTAGGCACACTGGTCAGCAGCAATAAAAGTACCAAATGTAAATTGATGACCTACTGCTTTGTATTCAAAATATTCTTCAACTCAAATTTGTGTTTTCACAGCAAATTTATTCGTTTCCCTTCGTGTGCATAAAACTTCTTGACTCAAACACCTCCATAATAGGGCTATTTTCCAATCTAGTTTTACTAGAAGTACCTGAAAATGGTAAGAAAGAAGCTAGCAAATGCACAACCAACAAATAATTGTTCTAGTAAATAGAGCTCTTAACATCTAGGTAAAGGAATTTTAAAACTTACGACGAAATTATTAAACCAAAAAAATCTCTGCATGGAATATTCTTTACATGTAGTCTCAATGGTCAGTAGCAATAAAAGTACCAAATGTAAGATGATGTCCGACTGCTTTGTACTCAAAATATTCTTTACCTCAAATTTGTGTTTCCACAGCAAATTTATTCGTTTCTCTACGTGTGCATAAAACTTCCAGACTCCAACACCTATTCTGAGAGTTTAAACATATTCGTTTATCCACGACAGCGTCCAACATTTCCCCTGAAATTTTGCATTAATGCTAATTCATTTCACTAGAAGTATGAGGAGTGAGGAAATTCAGCTCCATGAGGTTTAGTTCTCTCGCTGCACCCCACAAAGTAGTTTCCCACTCGAAAAGAAACTAATTTTTCCGTAATTTCTGAAAATCTGAATTACCCTCACTAAGTTTTAAAAATAACACGATGCATTCTCATAAAGAAATAAACTTCAGATGTTCTTGTAACTCTTCTCGGAAAATGTAAATCGCAATTAGCAAAAAGTGACATCCTTACCGTATTTCTGCCCGCCGCACTCAGAGGTTGTTTTACGACATTATAATTGGTCGTAACCGATGATTATGACTTGGCGTTAAAGGAATTAGAAATGTAAATGACAAATTATTGTCTTCTGTATTACATAACATTTTCATGAAAATGCTATTTCACCTATTTTTGAAGTTATTGTCTGGATTATTGTGTTGAATAAATAGTTTTACAAACTGAACAATGCATATGCAAGATTAAAATTATAATAAATACAGTATGTATATACTAGTAGTTGTTTTTTAATGAATTTCAGCACTAAGGTTGCTGTGTACTAACCCTATTGGATACTACCGCCTTAGTATTAACCTATGGAGAAAATTTGTTCAAGGATTGCCGATTGGATTTAAATATTTTTTTAAAAATTGTACTCCGTAATAGACAAAGAAATTTTACACCTTGGGTCATTTTTTTAAAATGTACATAATATTTTAAAATTTCAATTATTCAGGGAAAAAATCTTGTATAGTGTGTTTCAAACGATCATAAATTCCTTTGGTAGACAAAATTTATCAAATGAATCATGTTGCAAGATGCGGAAAAGTTCAGGATATCTGAAAATAGCATTTTTATTTTATTACCAGCATTTGTGTAGCTAAATACAGTGGAATCTCGATCTATTTTTTGCTAAGGGATCGTCTGAAGTGAACGATAAATGCGGAAAAACGATAGATCCGGGAACATAACAAAGCAGTATGATCGTCGGGATTGGGTGAAATAAACGACGCATGCGGGAAAACGATGATTCGGAGAACGATCGATCGGGATTCCACTGTAGTAGAAAATTTTCTCCATAGGTTGACACTGAGTTGAGCGAATCCAATAGGGATAGTACACAGCAGTCTTAATTTAAACTGCAGAGGACTTCCCTATCGTTAATGCCAAAATTATATTTCACTGACTTCAAGCATTATTGCCTTTTATATGGCAGTGTGAATTTTTGTCTCATTGGGACCAAATAATAATTAATTTCAAATATGATATAACTAGCTGAATACCCGTGCTTCTCTACGAAGTCCATTTTAGGTTAATTATAATGAAAATTGTAACGGATATTTTTACAGACAAAATAATGTAGAACAAAATATTTAAACTAAATCTAATAGAACATACTAAAGAATATAGTACAGTTAATAAAGTACAGTTTGAGGAACATTTTTCCCATCAATAACCAAAATTCCCTGAACCATTTGTTGACGGAGATCCACCCAAAGAAGAGACGCCTAGAATAGTCGAGAAAATACGATTTTCCACAGAAACGTATTGGAGTGTCCCAATTCACCCCTTAGGAATGGAATTTCAAAAATATTTTCCTACCTCCTATCCATGTCATTATAGGAATGCACTGTCAAAATTTCAGCCCTTTAGGTCCAGTGGTTTGGTCTGTGTGAGGTCTGTCTAGCAGCCACGGAAATTTTTTATACACAGGGTGACCCATAATGTTTTGGACAAATTTTCAGGGGAGGTAAGGCATGCCAAAGGGATTCAAACTTGCATAACAACCCATGGTCGCAAACATCAGGGGAAAGTGATATCAAAGGTACAAGAAATGAAGGAATACAAGACAGAGATTACAAGAAATATTTATCTATATATATAAAACAGTTCCGTAACTGACTCACTGACATACAACGCACAGACCAAACCGCTGGACCTAAAGGGCTGAAATTTTGCATGGCGATTCTTCTTATAGTGTAGGGGTGCACTAAGAAAGATTTTTGAAAAATTCTTCTTAAATTGTATTAAATTAAATTTTTAAGCTGTTTTTGTAACTTTTTTTAAGCTTACATTTAAAATAATAATTTTAGGGTTATAAAATTTATATCACGAGAAAGATCATAAAAATTCCTTTAAAATGAAGTCTTTTTCGAATCTTTACCTCGGTTTTCTGATTTTTTGTGAATTTTTAAAGATTCATTTTTAGAATTTAATTTATTAAATACCAATCACGTGATTTCTTTTTTTGGTACTTTAAATAAATTTATCGTCACGTGCATAACATCTAAATAGACAAAAAAAATACATTTTTTCTTTCTAATACAGCAGACGATTGGATATTATCCAAAAAAAATAAACATCCTTTAGGAGATATATATATATATATATATATATATATATATATATATATATATTACATCAATTGTATACATTGATGTAATATATTATTATAAATATATATATTTATTTTTTTGGCATTAATTGCATACATTGACCGTTGTATTTAATTTGGATGTACTCCGTCGCGAAGTGCGGGTTTTCAGCTAGTTACTCAAAAAAATTAAATATTACATATGCTGTGGTAGATGATACCATTTCAAAAGGATACAAAACATGCCCAAAGTTTCAACCAATACAAGGTATGGAAGCGGTACCGCGACGGACCATAGATTGTGGTGGACACGTTCAAAGACACCTGGATTTGCTTTCATATCTGCAGCAGCGCAAACAATTCTTGCAGCCAGATCCATTTCAGACTCGACATGTGTTTCATACACGGTCCCTTTAAGTGCACCCCAAAGAAAGGAATCTAGGCTGCTTAAAACTGGAAGGCTTGGGTGCCAGGCAACCAGGTCCAAGCAAATCCATGTGTTTCTGAACGTGCCCGCCAATACATGGTCCGTCGGTATAACTCTTGCATCTCTTATAATGGTGGAAACTTTGAGCATCTTTTGTAACCTTTTGAAATGGTATCTACCACAGCATATGTAATATTTAGGAGCAATAAACAATTCTGATAATCTCTGTATTGTATTCCCTCATTTCTTGTACCTCTGATACCACCTCCCCATGACGTTTGCGACCATGGGTTGCTATGCAATTTTGAATCCTTTTGACAGATCCTACCTTCCCTTAAAGTTTGTCCCAATCATTATGGGACACCCTGTATAGGTTTAATTCAACATCCATAAAACATACTAATTTGAATTAAATTCTTAAATAACTTCCATCTCAATTAGTCTAGTGGTTAAATCTTATCTTTTACTGCATTTTAATGTTTTTTTTACCGTAGGATTACGTTTCTCAATAAGGGTCATTCGGAAAGCAAAATTACAGCGTTGTCGCGAGTTAAAAATTTGGCAGCGCGCCAAACCAAGTAGCACTAAAACAGTTAAACAGAAAAGTACCGAAATGAGTAAAAAAAAAGATGTATGCAACGATAAGAAATCCTACGTTAATAATCCGCGGTAGTTTCAGTAGAAGAGTCTAACTGAAATATTTTTGTCAATTTATTTCGTTGTTATGCACGTGACGCAAAATTAATTTAAAGTATCACAAAAAGATAAGAAACAACGCTATCAGCATTTAATAAATTAAATTCTAAAATTTAATCTTTAAATATTCATCAAATATCAGAAAAAGGAGGTAAAGATTCGAGAAAGATTTCATTTTAAAGGAAATCTTATGATCTTTCTCGTGATGTAAATTTTATAACCCTCATATTATTATTTTAAATGCAAATTTAAAAAAAAAATGTGCAAAAATAGTTTAAAAATTTAATTTAAAAAAATCTAAGTAGGATTTTTCAAAAATCTTTCTTAGTGCAGCCCTACACCATAAGAAGAATCGCAATGCAAAACATCAGCCCTTTAGCTCCAGGGGTTTGGTCTGTGCGTTATATGTTAGTCAGTCAGTCGCGGAACTGTTTAATACATATTCATGACGGTTCTCGAACGGTAGAAGTGTATGCCGCTGAAAGAACTTAAGATTTTTGAACTTACAAATAATATATTAAATCTGAATTAAACGGAGGACACTAGAAAACAATCCTAATTAGTTACAGATATGGGATTAATGCAATCACAGTTAATGATTAACTACTGTGTGATTAACTGCTTAATACTAAGACATTCCTGTCTTAGTCAGTCCATTTAGAGACATTAGCACAACTGAAATAAGATTAATTAACATGACACTGGGAATACAGAATAAAGGTTTCGTGTAATGAGGGCAGTATGCTCATAGAGGATGCCTAGTGTAATGCAAAGTATGCTATCTGAATTTTAGTCGTTCTCGGGTAGCTGTAAAAGGATGTACGAACCAAGAGTGGTTAGCAAAAATTTCTCCATTTTTATAGACTAGAAAAGTTGTCAAAATCTATACATTATTTTTCATTCAAAGGCACACTAAAGTAATATTTTCCAATCAAGTTCTAAAAGGTGGCAAGGGCTAAATGTTTTAACGGAAAGCCTGTTTTAACTCACTTCAAGCTTATAGATAACTTCTACCCTAACTATACTTCGATATATATATATATCGAAGTTACCCTCTAATGATAGTAGAAACGACACTTAACCCCTTGACTACCAGGCTTAATTTCGCCGGTGAGGGGTTATATACCAGGCTATGCGGTGTAAAATGCTCGTGTCATAAATCCTTTAAAAACTTCTGTGATGTAATAGTGAAGAATTTAAGGTTCTTTAAATAATACGAGCAAATATAAAACACGTGAATACAGACAACAGTCGAATCGCAACTGACGTTTTAATTTTTGAAGCGATTATGCGAAATCATACCCCGCTTCTCCTTTCGCCATCTAGCGCCGTCCTTGTAGTAGAATCAAGGTCATTGCAACTCACCTCCGACCAGAACCATGCTATATCAGTTGCATATCACTGACCAATCCGGTTCAAATATGCACACAATACTGTGTAGTGAACGGCGTATGGGGTGTACAACCTGGTCACTGATTAATGAAATGAGAGGACGTACGCTGCGTACGTCCTGGTAGTCAAGGGGGATAGATATACAACAAAGTTTATTCTTCGCTTGACACATATAACTTGCGGTTCAAAAGAATACTGCGTAGATACTGGTATAAAATGTATAAACACTATGCAAGGAAATATAGTTCAAATAATAACAAATATCAATAAAGTCAAACCATCTATGCTGCACGGTAATCTACTCCTATGACCACATTAACCTCCTTATGCCGGATTAGCAAGAACTAACGTAAGTTTTGAAGCGATCTAGCTAATAGCCACAAACGGCAACTCGCATAAACAGCTACAAACAAACCAGACTGTTTGCGTATCCTGGCTACGCGGTATTTATAGTAACCGCCTATGCTAAATTTAACATAACTTTGTAGCTTCTGTGGATTTATGCAAATATAATGATCGATTATTGTTAATCGATTATTAGGTTATTACAAGCTTTTCCCACAGATTTAAAAGGTCTAATTTTAGTCAAAATGTTGTGCTAAGCAATGCAAGATTATTAATCTAAATTTTTAAAAAAATGTGTGTCCCTAATTCTAGAATCAGATATGCACATTTTTTCAGAAATATTTGTGTTTTGATTTATAATTTACTCTGTAATTTCAAATGACTGCACCAAAAAAATGTTTCTTACACAACTTTATTCAAAATGTTTGCAATAAATTGCTTTAAATTTTTTTTCTGCATCTGATCATAAAGATTCTCAATCAAGAGTAATGGAAACATTAAATTAGGATTCTTGAAACACTTCAACTACCATTAAAAATGTCTTTAAAATTATACTTGATATCAATGTATAGAGAATCTATGCTCACTTCTACCCAGACCTGGGTGTATATAATTTGAAGTGGCTCTCTATTTGAATTTGAACCACACACAGTTTATACATGAAACAATGTTTATTGAATTCGTTGCACATATAATTGGCTTTACAGCAATAAGCATGCGTACTACTTGTACGGAATGTATAAACACAGCTTTCAAGAACAATATATTTTTATACTCACGAACAGTAAGTCAAACCAGCAGTACTGCCATGTAAACATCTGGCCCGCTAAGCACTAGCGCAGGATAACACCTTTTTCACCCTTAACAACCTCCCCTTCTTTCTTAATGACGCTGCGTGGTATTTATACTAAGAGCGTATGCCGAAATTAGCATATCTGAAGCAGCTTCTTTAATTCATTAATTCAAAAGTTCGATTCTTGTGAATCGAATCTTGTGTATACCTTACAAATGATAAAAACTTCATTAATAATCTTATAGTTATTGTTTATCTTTTAACCTGCAATTTGGGGAAATTTCATTGTCGGAGTAATTAGCAGTTTTGTCATGTCAGAAATGAATTCTAAAATATATTTTCAAACCACAGTCAGTTACCTTATTAAGAACAGTCAAAAATATCAAAATGGCATTACTTAACCTTTTCCTTCCCATTGAAATATTCTTACGAGTTTGTACTCATTTGCTACACACTCATGGTCCATTTTAAATTAGTTAGAAGAGACTTAATTAAAAATACGAGGTTACTTAACCCATCGAAAAATACTGAAACGCATTTACTGACACTCCAGCATTTGTGAAATAATTCATAAAAATGACGTTGATAACACAGTCATATTTACCCTCTTCTAAGGAAGTAGAATTTTTCTCGAAAAAACAGAAAAGTGCACTTAACTACCTTAGGCATGGGGAAAACATTCGATCGCTAGATGTGGAATACCAATTTGTCCTCGTGAACATTCTAAAGTGTGCTTCAGGGAATTCCTCTTGTCGTACTTCACAGTTCTTATCTCCGTGTAATGCTTGTCTAGGTAATGACCGGACCATTTGGTTTGCGATAGAAAATTCCCTGTCCTGCATCTTTGATATTTTTCTCCGCTTTAAGGGCCTTGAGCGTTCATTTAAATATATGAAGATGTAGCAAGTGGAAGCAACTGCAGTTTAACGGCTAAAAGAACTATTTTCTTACCTGTTTATTGGATTAATATATATTTTAACTTCATTGTAGAAAATTAAACATTGTTACTATATACAAATGTATATTTATAAATACATACACACACATATATATATATATATATATATATATATATATATATATATATATATATATATATATATATATATATATATATAAATAAATCGTAACGTATATTTTCATAGACAAAATAATGTAGAAAAAAATATTCAAATTAAATGTAATAGAACATACTAAAGAATATAGGGAACAGATTTCTCAGACGCACCGGGCTTGGCGACAAGTTGGCGCCAAAACTTTTTGACGCCAACTTGGCGGAAAGATGGCGTCAACACATTTTGGCACCAACTTTTCCCTACTCCGCAGACATGTTAAAGTGCGAAATGTAAACAAAAACATCAATGGCGACTAAGAAACAACAAATAAGTTGGAAAACAAACTTACCGCTGGCTTTACGAAACTCGTAAGCGCACACGGGATCTTCGCTTCGCTCAGATACCCTCGCTACACTCCGCTTCGCTACGTTCCGCGTCAGTCCAAAAACATTACAGAAAAGCCGCTGCCGCTGGCTTCGCTACGCACCGCTGGCTGTAGTACAGTACCACAAAGCTTCCGGTGGCTGTAGCAGTCAGTGAAACAAATGCGAAATGTAAACAAAAACATCAATGGTGACGAAGCAAGAAAAAATAAGTTGGAAAGCAAACTTCCCGCTGGCTTTACGAAACTCGTAAGCGCACACGGGATCTTCGCTTCGCTCAGATACCCTCGCTACACTTCGCTACGCTACGTTCCGCGTCAGTCCAAAAACATTACAGAAAAGCCGCTGCCGCTGGCTGTAGCGGTCAGTAAAGCAAAGCTTACGCTGGCCATACGAATTCGTAGGCGTAAACGGCAATTCTCCATACAAAACCTATTACATACCTGTTTTCAATAAAATCCAGCTTAAACAACAACCTCGTGCACTCAATGGCAACTTAGAAGCCATTGCACTCAATAAATGAACATAGCACCAAAAAACACACATATAACACCAAATAATGCACAAAATTTAAACTTAACTTTATAATCCACCATTATTTTAAAAACTCGCACACCGCATTCAAAATTGTTCAACATAAGAAGAATCTTTTAATTCGTCAAAATAAATCACGTGTCAAATGCACGTGATACATCCGTCACGAAATAATCACATGATAAATACGTCACGAATTTACAGGAGCCACAACGTTATCGCCTTAATCGCCTCAGCTTGGCAACCAAAAAATTTCGCCAAAATCGCATGGTTACCACGCCATACACAAAATCGTCAAGCTTTCAACTCGGTGCGTCTGAGAAATCTGTACCGAATATAGTACAGTTAAAATAGTACAGTTTGAGGAACATTTCTTTTACTGTATTTTAATATTTTTTTTAGATAATGTCCAATCGTCTGCCGTATTAGAAAGAAGAAAAAATTTTTGTCAATTTATTTCGTTGTTATGCATGTGAAAAAATTAATTTAAAGTATCACAAATAGAAAAGAAACCATGTTATCAGCATTTAATAAATTAAATTCTAAGAAGAATTTTTCAAAAATCTCTCTTAGTGCACCCTTACACTATAAGAAGAATCGCCATTCAAAATGTCAGCCCTTTAGGTCCAGCGGTTTGTTCCGTGCGTTTTCTGTCAGTCTGTCAGTCAGTCAGTCAGTCAGTTACGGAACTGTTTTGTATATATATATATATATATATATATATATATATATATATATATATATGTTTGTATATATACGTATAATATATATAATAAATATGTATAAAATATATAATAAAATATTCATTTTATTCTAGTGTTACCTTTTGACCATTAGATGCACTCGAATTTTAAGTCGATTTTTTTTTGCATAAAGGTGCATCTTATGATAAAAAAATGCGGTATTTTCCAGTAGGGATTATACAAAAACGTAATCTGCAAAGATTTTGAAATGATTTTACAAAGTAAACCCCTTTTTCTAGTATAATGCGAAGCATTAATAACGATCTTTACGGCTGAAAAATTTACGATTATTTTATGATCTGATTGTAATACCAGTAGAGTCCACCAAAAATCGGAAGGTATAACTTCCAGAATAAGGGAAAACTATGGATACTGAGGAAAAGCAAAAACTTTTTGGCATTGTAAAAAGTATGTGCATCCTGAAGTATTATACATATACTGTCTTGGTTAATCTTTAATTAAAGATATACCCTATTCTGATATAAAAATTATCTTTACTAACTATATTAAATATTTAGAAAATGGCTGATTCCGCAATTGCGTGTTTGCCATCCGTAAGAAATTTTATTTTCTCTTCAGTATTTTAACCAGAAAATAATTGCTCATTTTAATGCAAGTTTACGTACCTCATATAAATCCAGTATACTTAATAGTTAGCAGTAATATTTCACGCTCTAATTACTTTTCGTCTTTTGCTAGGTTAATTTAGCTTGAAATGCAGGATGTGACGAAAGTCCATTGTTATCACAATGAGAAATTTTTGATGACGAATGCCCTTTATGTTTATACTTTTCTCATACATGAGGGATATCGCAGAGCAAATTGTAGAAGTGAAAATGGTGTAATTCCCCACGGTGTGTGGGCAATAAAGAATGTATTATAAAGGATGCAGAGGCAGGGGTAAATACAGGCTTGTAAACCAATAAAAAATAGAAGAATAGCTGTCTGTGTGGCCAGTGATAGCGATCTGAAGTCTAAATTTTACAAGATGGATGGTCGTTATTTTATGGCCCACAGTAAAAACGTCAGATGAGAAGGATCAAAGTTGTTTGGCAAAATAAAAGGATGTTGGTGGAGGTACTACATATACTATGGAAAGAGGCAACACAGGCAGACTATAGAGTCAAATATGATTTTTATAGTCTATCGGGGAGGCACTTACTATAACGGATGTATGCAGCGATGATCGTAGCATCGGCGACCGGGACCCAGTATCATCTCCAGTGTAGGAACACCTTGGCGGGATATTCGCACTTCTCCAAGGCTATGGGGCAAACGAGAGTCTCCGACATCTAACTCTCAGGACCCCAATAAATCATTGCGAGTGTTGAAAGAGTGGCACTCATAAGTTTGAATTTCAATTCTGTACTTCTACATTTTTGGCGTAACAAGACACAAAGTCAGGTACTTGCAGATGTGAAGAACAGATCAAAATCGTGAGAAATCAAGCAGAGTTTCTAAAAGTGTAAATATAACTAAAATTAAATATTATGGGCGCGGTAAGCCCAGTTGGCAAGAGCAGCGGACCAGTGATCTGAAAGTCCCTGGTTCGATGCTCGTCGCTGCAAATCTACCGCCGTGTTCACTAATGGTGGCCGGGACACGTAAAAGAGGGCGTGGCTACAATGTCCTCCAAGTTCTCAAATTTACCTCTGGAGGTGCGGGGTCAAGTGTTCCGGTCTCGTCACTTGACGCGGTTCAAAATTACGGGGCCGGTCATTTAGCCAAGTCCGACCCTTGTGGTGCTAATTCAAAACGGGAGCAGCACCTTCATCGCCCATAGCCTTCGGGACTTGATCTGATCTCTACTGTCGGTCAAGGGGCATAAGAAACAACAACAACAAAATTAAATAATACAACAGAGCAAGACAATTATTATCAGCAAGAATGCAGAGAAATACAAACAGAACTCACGCACTTAGGACTCAACGCACCATAAGGCAAGATTCTGCAGCAGTAACGCAAGGAAACCAAATATCGAGGTAACCGACTGGTCTTGTCATCTGGAGGCCTAACCAAATCAATTTCCTCAAGGGGGGAGTTTCTGGATAGGATGCAGGTCTAACCAAAAGACATCCCAAGACTCGCTGAGATACCCATTGAAACAGATAGTCAAATCAAATGAAAGTACACGGACATCTTGCACTTAGGACTCAACGCACTATAAATGCAAGTACACATACAGTCCTAAGGAACACAAATGAAAAGACAGAAATACAAAAGCACATAAATGCAAACAAGCGCACTTACCCTAAATTATATATTTTTAGTTATATTTGTCCGTTTTTTATATGAGGATTTGTTGCAACTGCGCAATCTTTTATTGAAAAGTTAAAATTTTAAACGGTAGGGTAAGGTTTCAGTTTATTTGTTCAGCAGTCTATGTCCTCTTTATAAGTTTTAGTTCGTGTAGAAATGTTTACATTGTTGTATTTTCTAAAAGTGTATCATCTAAGAGTATATCAGTATCATTTTCTAAAAGTATTACACACTCACATCCACACGGGTGTGAGGATGTCAAAGAGTTCAGATCTGTTTTATGTTATTTTTGTTAACACTAATATTATAAAGTATAATATTGTATATATTCATGTATATAGTTGGAACCAAATTTATGTTGTGCGGATATAAAACTATAAAGAATACAAAACAGAGGACAAAACACAGACAAAGAAGAACAAGAGGAGTACAAAACAGAGAAGTACAAAACAGAGAAAGATATTGGGCGTACTAATTGCTCAATATTTGACTTCCCTTCCGATATCGGCTGCAGAGATCTACTGCGTCACAGGTCCGAAGGTGGGAAATTCACTTCATATTTCTTCGCGAGATACTTTGACTTATCTTCAAATTTACTCAAGAAAAAACTTATAAACCTGCATTCATGGAAGACCCCTCCGACACACCACTGGTACGACCGAAAATCTCCTGGTGGAGCCCATACTGTCAAGGGCGACAGAAGGATGCAGACCACCATTAGGAGATTTGCTAGTGGACACCCAAAGTGTCTTTTTTACAATCAGGGACAAAAATCTTACCATTTTTGCTCCAAATGCAATACTGCTGAAGCCTCTCCTGACCATATTGTAAACTGCCTGGGGTTTGCCAAGGAGGATATTTTTAGAGACCCTTTGCTTGTTTTCCGATTTCATTGTAACTTTTGGCCTCTTGGACCTGGTCTAGTCTACGGCTAGAGCGGGTGGAATAAGTCACACACACACACACACACACACACACACACCAGTGGGAGATGTCCATATCTTGTGGTTTGTTACAAATAGTGCAAAAAGGACTCGGAAAAAAATTTCAAGCTTCTCAGTTGTTTTACTAAACGGTCAATGCCAGTTAAATGCCGGATAATTCCTACCGAATCCTCTGACTGATAGAAGTTGATGAAGAAAACGCCAACTGTGCGACACAGGCCTAGTACAGTTTAATCTGAAAGAGGCAATTGTAAAATTTTCTGAATGGAGTTACCTTGCGTTAAATTAAACCTTACTAACGAAGTACACTGTATGTACTTTTGGCATCAGTTTCTGTCGTAAACATATACTTTTACAATATACCTTCCAGTTTGTTTTATAAAATTCAATGTTTTTTATTAGCTTACATATAAATCGCAAACTATTTTAAAGCCGTTCCGAAATATTTATATGTACACTTCATTTCTACAGACACAAAATAATACCTGAGAGAAAAATTTAGAGGGAAAAATAGTTTTGGTTTTTATCTCATGGAACTGCTTTTAGAGTAGAAAGTTAAGAAATATATAACTCTAATTTTTAGAAAGCATCAAAGAAGAATGTAAAATATTTTAGAAGTATAAACTAAAGCTTAAATGGTCTTGTGGAAGGTCCTTTGTCTTTAGGGAATATACTTTTTATAAATAAAGAATTTTAAACAGCATAGTAGTTTTCCATCGAGTGAAAGGAACTACATAAATGTCTAAGAGTCCCACGAGAGCTGCCGGTGAAAGACTCCATTTAGGGGCAACATATAAACCAGTAAATTTTCTTTCGAATAACGTTTTGTGGGAAGAAGTAAACTGTAAAAATAAAAACAAACTTTCATCTCTTTTTAAGAACTTTTTCCACTAGCTTTTCTTATTTGATTTTATCAGGTTATTTTGTTTCATATGAAATAGGAGTATTTCTATCTCTAATAGAAGAATGACCTTCTTCCATACCATACGGATTGTTTATTGCTTTGAACTGAAACTTAACAGACTGTAATGGCTAAAAGCCTCCGGTATATATATACGTTTATATTTATAATTATTATTTCATTAATAATATAACTACAAAGAAAAAATTGAACTTTTTGGAAACCTTCTTTTTCAAAGTATTCATTAAATATATCATTTAAAATATTTATCAATAATTTCGTTAAATACATTTATCTATCGATTTATTATGGTCACTTGAATTCGATTATTGTTTAACTAACAAAGCCAATTTATCTGGGTATTTTCAGAAATGTATCTTACAGGATTAATCATACATTAAAATATATGGTATAATAAATACTTTTCACAATGCCTGTTTAGAAAAAAGACAGGAAATTAGAACATAGGCATCATGGGAACCCCAAATTAAGTATTAACATTTTAAAGACGTTTCCATAATTGAGACCAATTTAAAGTTGAGACTAATTTAGAGATAAGCCGATGTGTAAAAAATATCAAAACAATAACTAAAACAACAAAAGACAATCAATTGCCATAGTACTTGTAAGATCAAATAAAGTTTCGCGGAACAAAAATATCACTATCACCTGAATTTCGCAAATCTCCTAATTGGATGAAACTCCTCCTGGTGAACCTAACTTTAAATCTGAGATGTCTCAGCTTACGTATATCATTTATCAGAAAGTTAATTTAATATCTAATTCTTTGACAGACTATTCCTTACAAACGCTTGAGCAGGTTTTCCATGTATAATACTTGTTAATAGCACGAGGAAACCTTACTTTCTCAAGTCACATGGTTGGAGGTTAGAGAAAGTTGATCATATATTTGAGGTCAGAGATATTTGATCAAAAAGTAAATGTAAGAATTATTATCAACTTAGTTTTTCTCCGTAATTACTAAAAATATTTCCAAGCAGATTTCATATACGTTAAACAGGAACCATTTAGCAATTCATTCTTGACTCACAATTCGAAATCTGCGAATTCATTGCTATAAATATTAGAAAATACGGAGCGGGGGCTACCTATTGAACATTCATCAATAGGTTAGAACACAGCTGAAATTGAGTTGTGACACATTCATCTTGAGTATTAAGTAGTTAGATAACATTCATATTGACTATTAAGTTAAGTTGTTAGTTAACAACTAATTGATTATTTTTCCAGTATTTAACCATTTGAGAGGCACCGTTTGCACAGTGTAAACGCCTAAATCTAGTCTCTTTTCTTAACTTGCATTCAATGTATTCCAACTAAATGAGCAGAAAAATGGCTAGTGCTGCCATCTGTTATCATTTTAAGGAAGTAAAAACATTTTCACGATTTTTTAGGTTAAAAAAATCTGGAAAAAATCTGCACCGTGCAAACGGTTCAGATTGTTGCCTCTGAAAGGGTTAACGCAAAAAAATCAGTAATTTGAATAAATAGTTGATTTGTGTTATTCTCAATTTTATTTTAAGATCAATCAAAACTATTTGTCGATCCCTGAAAAGTAATAACAAACATCAGACTTCTTTATAGTAGTTTTATCTACATTAAATGGTATATTTTTAAAACTATGAATTTGTCAAACTATCTCACACATTTTAAATAATATTTGAACCGTCTAGGATAAAACG
Source organism: Dolomedes plantarius (assembly GCA_907164885.2). Classification (NCBI taxonomy): domain Eukaryota; kingdom Metazoa; phylum Arthropoda; class Arachnida; order Araneae; family Dolomedidae; genus Dolomedes; species Dolomedes plantarius. Next base: position 35,131,597 of record OU015493.1, read on the forward strand.
TATTTAAACTGTGTACTTAGAAATATTAAATTTCTCATCTGCGAAATTTTATTTATTTTTATATGAGTCGTTTAATCTGATAGTAATCTTTGTAGTTGAATGTGTTTAAAGTATCTAAAATACTTTTTCCGCATTTGAATCAAGAATTTTAAATAGATTATTAAATAAATTGTGCTATAATTATAAATTGTACCATAATTCTTGTGTTAATTGGGTTTATTTACAAATTTACTACCAATTTTGACAAATATTTTGTATTTCTTCCCTGTAATGTAAATATAGGAATTAATCTAGTGTATATATTTTTTTAACTGTGAATTCTGTTTATTCTGGAAAAATGTAAATTTCAATGTTTTCCCAGAAAAAAAGAAATCATTTAGAGATGGCCATAATTAACTGAGAAATAACGTTAAAAGAACTGTGTATCTTAGTTTTGTTTCAAACGCTAAAAAATATGCAGGTCATTAAGCATTCTTAACAGCTTTAAACATCCGTATCTTTCTAAAATGCATCCTTCTTGAGATACATTTTCTTGCTTTTATCACTGAGAAAGAGATTCAAATGATTCTGTTCGCTGCGGTAACCATGGTAATTTTTTTTCGTAAAGCTCATTTTCTACAAAATATTCAAACTTAAAACTACTTTGTATGAATCCTGTTATATAACTTACCCTGTTATTCTACATTTTTCTGCGTACGTTTTTAATTGTGATTATATGATATTTATGGAATGCATTTCATTCCTTTTCTCTCATTAACTATATAATTATGAGAGCGTAGAACTTCTTTGTCATTAAATAAAAAAAAACCTCCCTTTTTAATTTAAAATATAGCATGTATGTATATATATATATATATATATATATATATATATACACACAGTCGAACCCCGTTTTTGCGAACCCGGTAAATAACGAACTCACGGATATAACGAACGAAAATTTTGGTCCCGTTGTTTTCCTATTGTAAGTAATTTAATTAGTATTGTGTCATTTTAATGTAATTGATTTTAGTCGATCTAATTCATTAATTATCATTTTTAATAGAGTTTATAATTTTTTAATACATCATTATTGAATACACATTGTAACTAATGAGTTATACATTTTGTGAACTCTAGCATTTTTCTTAACGGTTCGGATATAGCGAACCACCGGATAAAGCGAACAAAACTTTTGGTCCTTGAAGTTCGTTATAACGGGGTTCGACTGTATATTTCTGTATGTGTGAGTGTATATACACACACACACACACACACACACACACACACATATATATATATATCTATATTGCAAATGAACTAGATTGTAAGTGTAATATAATATACCATATTATTAACACCTAAATAGTAAAAATTGTTTGAATAATAATTTAATATTTTTTAGACAGATATGATATTTTGAGGGGATTCACGATTTTCAACTGTTTTCGAATTATCCATGAATCTTATGTCATTCTTTCGTCAACAAAACATTAATTTATATACATTTTTTCGTACATGCACTTAATTTAATTAGATTTTAATTTTACATGAATACTCCGGAATTGTGTTTCCTAAAAGGCAATCAACGGCAAACCTATGCGGATTAATCATATTAAAGTCCTTCTTCTTTCATTTAACATAGCTAAGCTCTTAGTTCACTCGAAAGTTTTATCTAAAAAAATGCATGAAGTATGCTCAAACAGCGCAGCTGATCACTGAAGCAGTGATTAACATCAGTAGGTTCCCCTTCCCCTTCAGCAGTCGCTCTATTTCAAAATGCAGAATATGTTAAAAGTGGCGTCGTCTCCAGGGAAAGAAAATTAAATCTTAAATTTAAGTTTAAAAAAAATCAAGTAGACATATGCAAAAAGACGTAGCGGTGACGTTCAGTGTTACGTGACCTAAGTATACCACTCAGCTAGGAAGTACATCGATACATTCCTTTCACAAAGAAGAAAAAAATGCTCTTGTTTTTCCCCCGTCTTAAATGCTTTCTTCTTTTCTGTGTGGAAGGGGTACAGAACCTTGAGGTGGGGTCGAAACCACGTGGGTACATAGACTCCGTATAAGACAATGATTACCAACCGATTTGCCGCGGTTCTTTAGTTGTGCTGTGAGATCGTCCAGGTAAGATTTTTTTTGGGGGGAAAGGGAAAAACAATAAAATATTAGTAAGGCACACTTAATATAAATATTTAGTTAAAAGAATTACTCTCAGCTCGACATATTGTATCACAGATAGATGCACTCGTTTCTAAGGATGAATCAGCTACCTTCACGCCCACAAATTATTAGGCCTAATATCAAAAATTTCTACTCTAAGCGTAAGTCTCACACTAATAAGGTCGACATTACACTGTAAATGTTCTTTGACAATGATCTTTTATAAAACAAGTTGGAAGAGAAATATGACAGTGTAATAGCTCAACTTTGATTAAAGAAAACTCTTGTAAAAGTACCTTTATCATAGTTAGGCTCTTCGTCTTAAATTTTATAAAATATTTACTGGGGTGGTTAGTTATTAATCATAGCCAACAACAGGTGGTCTTTGGCGGTGATGAAGCTCTTAATATCGGAATATGAACGGTATAATTTCTTACATGACGTTCGAAATATTGATTATAAAAACCTGAACAAACGTCTTGAAACTTACAAAGCAATTGCGGCTGTTCTACAACAAAATGAATGAACTTGAAACATCCGCAAGTTAGTTGATAAATTGTATCTACTTGCTATAAAAATAAAGCAAAATATTAACAGTCAAATCATTATATTCATGAATAGATACTTACATTCAAAAATTCTTCCATCTGGGCTTCATAAAGGGTTTGACAGGTTTCTGGTATGATGCTTGAGAGTGAACACTGGGGAATGCGAGTGCTGTTCTGGAGGCTTGTGTAGGTCTCTTCGGTGGCTAAAAATCGTTGAGTAACCATAAGCCGTTCCTCATCGCTGATTGATTTTTGTAAATGTGTCCTTTCCCGTTATTTAAAAGGTACCCCCCCTCAAGGCTAAGAATTTAAAGGTATCTTTATCAATCCTCAAAAAAATGTATATAACTTCTTTGATCCTCCACTCCAAGTTCTTGGAGCAAATTTTGATGCACTCCCTTCAATTCACGCCCAGCAATCCACGGTTTAATCCACAAGCGTTTCTTTTTCTTATGTTTTTCGCTATTAAAGCTAATATGACGGCTACCGAAGCTAAACTAGCTACAGTAGCAGCAGCTACAACTTCTTCATCCATAGCTGTAATCGCACTAAACTTTTATAAAATGTTTTACGTAGTGTAATAGGAGTATTCTGAGATCATATCATTTCTTTTATGTATAACTTTTATTCAAAGATAGAAATAAGTTTTATAAAAGATCTTTGTGAAGGATTTATTTAGTGTAATGCCGGCCTAAGACAAAACTCCTTTTAGAGATTTCTATTGTATTCCTCTTGTGTAATACTGTACTGAATCCTATGACTATTTTTGAACCTGTATTAATATATCCTCGTCTGATGTTTGTTACTTATATCTTTCAATAAAGGAATGAATACAACAATGAAGTAAGTGTTAATTTGAGCTTAAACTTAACATTTTCCTCAATTATATACCACTTTAATTTAATATTTAAAAAAGGAAAGAACTAAAATTCTAAAAATGGTGTTCCGAGTTTCTAATCTCATTCCGAAGGGTGCCACAAAAATAAAAATTTTGGGAATTCTTGGTGTAAAATATAGTGACTATTACGGAATCAGGCCAAGCAATAGTTATATAAGAAAAATTCTTATTTCGTAGTTATTGCATTCTACTGTGTTTTCTTATTGCATCGTAGAAGTTGTTTAGACCAAAAAACTTGCTAACAATAACTTTGCTAAGAAAAACTTGCGATAGAAACATAAACTCTTTCATGAAATATTTCGTATGATATGGGACATCTTTGCAATGCCAGCAATATTATGCATATTAAAAAATGAATGATGTCTAGCTTTTTTATTCAATAACAAACCTTTGGAAATTACTTTTAATTTTTAAAAATTTTAATTAATATTCTTTCATAAAAATTGAGGAACAAAAACAGGAAATTTATTGGGTTGATTAATAGAAGGAAAATGATCCGGCGAATAGACTTCAATCCTCGGAGAATTCTATTTCTCCTGTAATGGCGGAGAAATTCTAAAAAAACCCCAGCAGTAGTTCTTTGAAAAATAACGCCTTAAATATCTTGCAGTCTCAAGAGACCTGTGGCTTACAGGCTCTATTTAAGATCTAAGTCTGTACTACTAACTTCTTCCTAATGTTTTCGTTATTTTTTTGTAAACGTTGAGATTTGACCAAGAAGAAAAAAACTTTAACATTAAAACTTCTTATAAAGTATTTTTTATTAAAGTAGTAACATGATGAGAACAATGGATATATTTTCTGGTAATTAATAAAAAGAAAATACAGCATGGAATTACAAACATATTAAAATATCAGATTACATTTCATTTCTTAATAAAATGATTGCTTAGTGTTTCTCAATATATATTATATATATTATAATGTATCAAATATATATTATAATGTATCAACAATATATAAACTGTCGAACACGTTGTACAGCTCGAATTAACATATTTGACAAACGAAAAGAATATATTATGCGAAAATAAGCAATAAAGGTTGCATTACATAAGCGTGAATCCTCGTTATAGTTTAATATTATGTTTCGTGAAATTCTCCAAGCATTTTCAGTAACTAAATATTATATTGCATGTAAGAGCTGAGAATGTTTTGGAAGAAAAACTAAATTCTCATCTGCCATTGAATGGCAAACCTCACAATAAATTGTGTTTTCTTAAGGCTGCTGTGTACTAACCCTATTGGATTCCCTGACCTCAATGCTAACCAAGGGAGAAATTGTGTCTGTTATTTACAGCTTCATAAATACTGATAATCCAATAAAAATGGTACTTCCAGATAGCCTGGACACTTCTGCACCTTACAACAGGATTCATTTTATAGATTTCATCCACAAAAGGAATTTAAGAGCGTTTAAAACACACTATACTAGATATTTTCCACAAATAATTCAAATTATAAAATATTATTTGCATTTTTTAAATGACAAATTCCCCAAGGTGTAAAATTTCTTTCACAATTATGGAGTCCAATTTAAAAAAAATAGAAATTCTTTAAATCCAGTCGGCAATCTTTGAACACATTTTCTCCAAAGGTTAGCATTGAGTTGAGCGATGCCAAAGGGGTTAGTACACAACAACCTTAAGGTCATTTATAATGTGGACTCATGTTTACGCAAGATGGTCCAAACCAGGGGTCGTCAACTTTTTAATACCTACCGCCCACTTTTGTATCTTTGTTGATGGCAAAGTTTCTTTAGTGCCCACTCGTGCATATCCGCAGTAAATCAATTTAGTGCAAGTGCGAAGTAAATTTCAGAGGGGAGGGTTTTCAAAAAATATGTAGTTAAATGTATCTTTCTATTTATACATAAACTAGCTGAAAACCCGTACTTCGCTAAGGAGTACATTCAATTTAAATACAAAGGACAATGTGTAGAGAATACTCACTTCTACCCAGACTTGGGTGTATATAATTTGAAGTGGCACTCTAAATGAATTTGATACAAACACAGTTTATACATGAAACAATGTTTATTGAATTCGTTGCACATATAGAATTTGCTTTTACAGCAATAAGCATACGTACTACTTGTACGGAATATATATTAACAATCAATATAAATACACTTTGCAAAATACTCACAAACCAGCAGAGAGTCGAACCAGCAGTACTGCCACGTAAACTTTGGGCCACCTAAGCACTAGCGCAGGATAGCACCTGGAACTGCTTACCTCGTAGATCCCTCTCGCTTATCTATCAACCTTAACAACCTTTATCAACCTCTGTATTAATCAAGCTGCTTCGTATTTATACCATGCGCGTATGGCGAAATTAGCATATCTCAAGCATCTTCTTTAATTCATTCACTCAAAAGTTCGATTCTTGTGAATCGAATCTTATGTATACCTTAAAAATGTATGGAATTAATGCCAAAAATATGTTTAAATATATTTATAATAAATACAACGATCAATGTATGCAATTGATGTAAAAAAAACGAAAATATATATTTATAAAACAATCGGAAGGGACATTTTTATAGACAAAACAATGGAGAAGAAAATATTCAAATTAAATCTATTAGAACATACTAAAAAATATAGTACAGTTTGAGGAACATATCTTTTACTGTATTTCAATATTTTTTTGATAATTTTCAAACTGCCGCATTAGCAAGAAAAAAAAAATATTTTTTTGTCTATGTCGTTGCTATGAATGTGACGATAAATTAATTTAAAGTACCAGAAAAAAGAATTCACGTGATCAGCATTTAATAAATTGAATTCTAAAAATTAGTTTTTTAAAAATTCACCAAAAATCAGAAAATGGAGGTAAAGATTTGAAAAACATTTCATTTTAAAGGAATTTTTATGATCTTTATCGCGACATAAATTTTAGACCCCTCAAATTATTATTTTAAATGCAAACTTAAAAAAAGTTTCAAAAGCAGCTTAAAAATTTAATTTTAAAAAATCTAAGAAGATTTTTTCAAAAATCTTTCTTAGTGCACCCCTACACTATAAGAAGAATCGCCATGCAAAATTTCAGCCTTGTAGGTCCAGCGGTTTGGTCTATGCGTTGTATGTCAGTCAGTCAGTCAGTTACGGGAGTGTTTTAAATACAGTGGACGCTCGTTAATTCGAACTCGAAGGTTCTCAGAAAAAAGTTCGAATTATCCGAAGTTCGAATTAACCGATAATAATAGAAAATATATAACTTTAAATGTGTATCACTGAAGAAGAAACTCTCCTAGTATGTATAACCCCAGAAAATATATTATACTATGTTATCTAAAGTTAAACATATTAAAAAGCAATACAGACTTACATTAATCATAAAATGAAGCAGAAGATATGAAGTATAAAGTAAACTTTTATTAAAAATATGAATTACACTTTGGGGTAAAACTGTAAAATGAATGTTTGGTTCTGTTTATGATGCCTACATTGTTCAGCCAGCTTCTCGATTTGAAGTACACATTTCAATTCATTTTCAGAGGAAGGTTCCATCAGAATAAATGCTTTCAGAGTTTTAATAGAGTCCATTAGGGCTTTCACCATTATGGCCGCATTAGAAATATCTTTCAGCAGGTAAGTAGAGAAAAGCCCTGGCAGTTTCCTACCTAAATTAGTGCAGACGTCTTCGATTACATCAGAGCTTTGGCCACATACAGTTTGATAAGAAATATTGTGGCTTGACTTAAATAGAGAAAGCCATCCATCACTGCATTTAAAATCTTCAATACCCATTCGAATTGCCTATTCATTAGCCTTCGTCAGCACTAGGGGTCCATTTATAGGAAAATTTCGAGATCTAACATCCTGGAACCATAGCAGTAGAGCTTTTTCTAGAACTTCTTGGGACGCATTTCCCATGCGTTTTCTCCCTCTAGCAAATTTTGAT
>OU015493.1:35144096-35196596 GCA_907164885.2 Dolomedes plantarius
GAAAGATTTCAACTCTTAATAAAGAAACAAAGGATTTTTTTTATTAATGAATATGTCATTTATCAGGTATCGGCTTAGGTTTTTAGAAAAGCTTTTACGCTATTATTTGTCATGCATTAAGCATATCTATTTGTAATGTTTATGACACTAGCTGATTTGGACTACTGAAAATCGAAAAATAAAATCTCACACAAGATTTTGACTAAATTTTGTTTGAAGATCTGAATGTGTTTTCTTTAATCAAATATTTTTTCATTTATATTTTGAGTTTCGCTCTTATTCCTTAATTTTCTGATACAAAGATTGGAATAATGAAATTATTTTGCCAGTGAAAACTTAAATTTTAAATACTTCAAAAGTACTATACAGTTATTCTAACCAATAGAAAGGGAATACGTAAGTAAGAATGAAAATATTGCATATTTTTTAAAAATTTAAGTATTTTGTCTGAATATTCCCATTAGCAACAGAATATAATATATGTAAAATGTGTATGTTTTTATAAGGCAAGATACGAGTACTATTTATCAATTCCAACAGTACAATTCCGCTAGTGTTTTTTTTTTGTCCTTTATCTTGGTTAATCCAGAGAGAACAGATTTCTCACCACATACATTTCAGCAACAGATATGTTGTTACAAAGCTCTCAGTTTATTGGTTGGAACTGTGAGAATTTATTTATGTGTTATTGCTATTACTGAACTGACAGTTTCCAAGTCAGTGCACAAAATCGCAGGGAAATGGCAAATGAAATCCAAGTTTAACAAACAAGCTAAGGGATCTTGCCTGGCCAACAAATTGAAGTAATCTGAATTTTAAGTACAGGTAGCCCTCCTACAGCACGGCATCTTACAACACGGTTTTGCTGTAACACGATAAGATAATTGCAGTAACCCTCGCATAACACTGCAACCTCTAAGACGGTTTCGCTTTAACACGATAAAAATTTGCGAAAACCTTTGTACAACACTGTACTTCTATAGCACTAGATAACATAATTTTTGTTTAACATATTTAAAGACTAAACTACCTTAACCCTTTCTGGGGCATGTCTTGCACGGTGCAGATTTTTTCTCTCGGTTGTTTTTAACCTAAAAAAATCTTGAAAAATTTTTCAATTAAAGGTTGTAAAATGCTTTTCCTTCTTTAAACTGATAATAGATGGCAGCATTAGCCATTTTTCTGCTCATTTGACTGGAATACATTGAATGCAAGTGAGAAAAAGACGAGATTTACCGTTTGCACTGTGCAAACGACGCCCCTCAAAGGGTTAAAATAATGACGGGAAGGAATAATGAACTATAGTGGCTTTACAGGAAAACGTATAAACAAATTATAATTTATTCATTTATAACTCTATAAAATTACAAGAAGGCCTAAGCTTAGCTGAAAATATTGAATCATTTTTCCTGAATGCAGACCCTTCCGCTGAAAGAAGCCAAAAATTCAAAAGGGAGCTGCAAAATTGTCTATCTCCATACCGTGAATCTACAATGACCTTGTAAGAACCAGCAAATAAACAAAAATTACAGATTTTTTTGAAGAGGATAGAAGGTACAAAAATTCTAAATGCAGAAAAATGTTTTGATAAAGTGAAAGTGATATCGTTCAATCGAAAAAGCGTTCTCGTTTCATTATACTGAGCAGTGAGAAGGAAGAAAATTATTAAATTAAGATCGCATTAAATGAAAATAATATTTTTTTGTTTCTTTTCGTTTTGTGTTATAAATACATTTATATTTTTTATAAAAATTAAGTTGCTTATATGGAATTTTAAAAAAATGTTTGTTTTTAATAAGTTTTCAGAACGTAACACCCCTTTTTTGAACTGTCTCTGGGTCTCATATAACACGGTTTCACACAACACGGCATTTTCTAGGAACCTATCTACCGTGTTATAGGAGGTTTACCTGTAATAACTTCCTTTTTGTTTTCTTTCGCAAACCTTGTCCATCGATTTATATACAGCGAGTAGATATAACCGCTATTTTACCATTGTAAGATTTGTGGTACTTTTCTGTTAGCCTAGCGCATATGGCATTTGAGATCACAAGCATCGCCATTGACTATAAATAAAAGTAGACAAACTGGCAACACTATGAAAAAAAATTAGATAATAGATATGTTAAATTTTTAACAAACTTTCTTACAAACTAAAGGTAGAAATAGATGGTATATGAGCGGGATGCTATATGCGGGAGTACATAAAATTGTAAATTCGGTCGGCTACGTCCTGTATCTCTTGACGATGTGATGAGTAAAACAAAACATAGTATCCATCAATCATGCGGTAGGAAGGATACTCAGCGAAATAACCCCCTTTGATGGCAAATACACAAGATTAAAAACTGGATGCTGACTAGAAACCACTAAGGGTTGTACGCAGTAAGGAAACACAAAATATAAAATACACCGAAAAATACCACACCATCGTTTAGAATTGTACTAAGCTGAATTTTTATGGTAACAACAAAAGGAGTATCCATTTAAATATATTCTGAGAGGCATCAAAGATTTTTGGTGTAGCAACTAAATATTTAATTAATAAGGAATGATTATGTTTAGTCATATATTTTGTTCATTCCCGAACATTAATCACGAGCACTTAATAAACAAAAAAAAACAGAAAGTGCGAATTCGGAACCATTTTTGGTAATTTATTACTTGTCTCCAGATACCGGGAAAGTGCAGAATTTTTCTCTCTCACTCATAGCAGGTATCGTTTAAATTGTTAAATTTATCCAATAGTCGGTCAGGTGAAGTACACCAATTTGTTAACTTAACTAAAATATTTCAAACACGGACGAATTGTAATTTCGAAATTCAGATCTATAAGGAAGACTTTTAAACTTAGAAATGGATACGAGCGAATATTTTCTCAAGTATAATCTTTTGTTTGAAAATCCCGAAAAGTTTGGAAACGTCGTCAATTAGCTAGATTCCCAAACACGAAATAAACAGCAAATTATAATGTAACTCCTAAACTATCATATGGGATTTTTTAATGTTGTAATAAAAATTCTCATCTATAATAACTTACGACATAAATCTCAGATGAAAAAGAATACTAATTATAAAATATTAACATCATTGATTAGTCCTTGCAAGTTTTAAGCTTTTCAAATTCCGAATTAGATGTATTTAATTAATAACCACACTTAAAATCTGATTAATATATTTATGATTAAATTAACTCTTAAATATTTTAATGTATTCTATAATTACATTTGAGAAAACGTCGCTAGTAGAATTTTCTTCACTCATATTAAAATGTTGAAATAATGTAGAACGTATGTAATGGGGATTTTCTAATCACACATCACAGAAGTTATATTTTTGAATACTGGGTTTTAAATTGCTTGCTTTTGTGCATGTGATAGTAAACATAAGAAATGATTATTTTATTTTTTAAAGTATATATTTATTACATATATAGAAATAGCACACCTGGAAATGAGATGGAACATTATTTCAGAAATGTAAAATTTAGGTCTCGAATATTTAGTTTCACAACTTAATAGACATGATCAAATAATGCGGATATGCTAAAATTCAGTAGATGGAAAAAATTATGATAAAAAAGGTACTGCAGCTTAATATTGAGTTTTAATTCCGGTAAGCAAACAAAAAAGCATTATTAAATTATTCTAGTAAATTTTTAAAAATATTTTGGGATAAACGAACGCAATATTATGAAATATTTAGTTGTAAATATTTGCCAACATCAGAATTTCAAAGATTATTCCTTCAAGTAAAATGCGAAAAAACTCAAAAAATAACAAGATTCCTTTATACTAAGGGAAATTGCTGGGGATCCAAATATATTTCCTTTGCCCACATTAGACGGAAATCAAAAACTGTAAAATACGACAAAAGACATTACGTGAAATAAGCTTACTGTCAAGCCCAAAAGAAACTCATAACTCTGTGTCTCAGATTCTCACTATCTCCACCGAAAGCAGTCGCTCCTAAAAGCTATTTCATGTTGGTTCATAAGTTTTCTCTTTCATGACAAATATTTTGAAACAAAAATTGAAGAACTCATATAGATTTTGGACAGAGACTGAGATGCGTTTTGTGTACTTAAATTTATGAGATTTGGGTAAATTATTTCCTCGAGGTTTTTAATTTAACTCCAGCAAAAGTTTATATATATATATATATATATATATATATATGTGTGTGTGTGTGTGTGTGTGTGAGTGTATGAACATTATGGTATTGCCTTTCTTCCATTATTTTTTAATATAATAAAAGTAGTATTTAATCATTTAAATATTAAAACAAACTTTTTAAAACTGTTTCCAAAAATCTTTTTCTCTCATTATATTCGTTAATGTGACACAATAAAAGTCCCTTTTAACTTGTTATACAAAATCTTAAACAGAGGAGTAGTACCAGTGGCCTGGCTATTCTTTACATATTATTATTTTTTCTTAACTAGATCAAAACCCGCTGAAAATCCAATAGATTTTTTTTAGATATTTTCAAACAACGTCATAAAGAAATGACTTTTGTATCGTTAATATTCATTTAGCTGATAAATTTTAACACAGGAAACAACAGGTATATAAAATGCTAGCTGAAAACCCGCACTTCGCTATAGAGTACATTCAAATTAAATACAACGGTCAATGTATGCAATTAATGCCAAATAAATAAATAAATAAATAAATATATATATATATATATATATATATATATATATATATATGTGTGTGTGTGTGTGTGTGTATAATAAATACGACGATCAATCTATACAATTCATGTAAAAGAATATTTATAAAAAAATCGTAAGAGATATTTTTATAGATAAACTAATGTGGAAGGAAATATTCAAAGTAAATGTAATCGGACATACTAAAGAATATAGTACAGTTAATATAGTACAGTTTGAGGAACATATCATTTACAGTATATTAATATTTTTTGAATAATGTCCAATCGTCTGCCGCATTAGCAAGGGAAAAATATTTTTTTGTCTATATAATTGTTATGGAGGTGACGATAAATTATTTAAAGTACCAGAAAAAGAAATCACGTGAACAGCATTTAATAAATTATACTCTAAAATTTAATCTTTAAAAATTCACCAAACATCAGAAAATGGAGGTAAAGATTCGAAAAAGATTTCATTTTAAAGGAATTTTTATGATCTTTCTCGTGGTATAAATTGTATAACCCTCAAATTATTATTTTAAATGCAAACTTAACAAAAAAGTTACTAAAACAGCTTAAAAATTTAATTTAAAAAAATCGAAGAAGAATTTTTCAAAAATCTCTCTTAGTGCACCCCTAATATATAACATGAATCGCCATGCAAAATTTCAGCCCTTTAGGTCCAGTGGTTTGGTCTGTGCGTTGTATGTCAGTCAATCAGTCAGTCAGTTACGGAACTGATTTATATATATAAAGACTGGCTCATTCATTACGTTCAAATCAGAGATTCGTGCTGCCACCCCAAATTTTTTTTCAGCTTGCGTGGCTGCTATTATACACTTAATTTTAAGTTACTAGAAGTTTATCTTTACCTTTTATTCTAAGGAAGGCTGTCGCAAGAAACACGGGAATATTTCAGCCTTAATAATGATCGAAGGTTATTGGATATTTTAAAATACATGAGATAATTTAAATTAAATACACTGCTGGCCACTGTAAATGCAACACCCTGAAGGAAACATGCAAATAACATGAAATTTACAACATGCATTAGCGGAGGTGAGATATGCAAATGATTACAATTTCAGCGCACACGCACATCACGCGAGCCTGTGGCGCCACTTCAAAGCGCTATTTAAGGCTTGGAGATTTCGACGATTTCAAGTTCGGCAATTGTGTTTTTCTTGTGGTTTTTTCAAAAAAACGATCAATTATGCCTCGTCGAAAACAGCGATCATCTTTTGATCAAGTATCCGAGCTCGACAGAGGAAGGATAGTGGCCTACCGAGATTGTGGATTATCTTTCAGGGAAATCGGTAGTCATGTTGGACGAAACCAAACAACTGTAATGCGGATATGTGATCGTTGGATGCAGGAGGGTACGACGGACCGGCGTGTTCGATCGCATCCACCTCAGCGCACCACTTCACGTGATGACAGGCAAATTGTGCGCATGGCAGTGACGGATCGCTCAGTCACATCACGAACCATAGCACAGCACATGCAGTCTGTAACGCATCATCCAGTGTCTGCACTTACCATTCGACGCCGTTTACAGCAGAGTGGTCTGTCCGCAAGCCGCCCATTGCTTTGTCTACCCTTGACGCAGAACCACAGACGTCTCCGCCGCCAATGGTGCGATGACAGAAGGATGTGGAGGGCAGAATGGAATGAAATTGTCTTTACTGACGAGTCACGCTTCTGTCTGCAACACCACGATGGTCGCATTCTAGTCTGGAGACACCGTGAAGAGAGGATGCTGAACAGCTGCGTTATGCACCGCCACACTGGTCCTGCACCGGGTATTATGTTATGGGGCGGTATTGGATATCACTCTCGCACACCTCTAGTACGCATTGCCGGTACTTTAAACAGCCAGCGCTACATCTCCGTGGTGTTGGAGCCAGTTGTCCTTCCTTACCTTCAGGGCTTGCCCACAGCCATATTTCAACAGGATAATGCGCGACCACACGTGGCACGCATTGTCCAACGGTTCTTCGTCAATCGCCAGATTGAATTGATTCCCTGGCCGCCTCGCTCTCCGCATCTTTAGCCGATAGAAAACATGTGGTCCATGGTTGCTCGACGATTGACCCAGATTCCATCCCCGGCTGCCACAGCAGATCAACTTTGGCAACGTGTGGAAGCTGCTTGGTCTGCTGTACCCCAAGAACTCATCCAAAGTCTCTTTGAATCAATGCCGAGGCGTGTGGCAGCGATGATCTCCAGCAATGGCGGCTACTCAGGCTACTGATTTTGGCAGGAACCACACTTCACAGAAGTCTATAAATTTAATCATTTGATACTTGGTCAACATGTTATCTACAAAATAAATTTTGTTGTGATATCTCTTGTCTTTCTTGGTGTTGCAATTTGGGTGGCCAGCAGTGTATAATATGCAATTTTTCCAATAGTTTTATTATTTGTGTTTTCAACACTTATACTACTGGTATTACAATGAATATTGCATTTACTCCACTGCAATGTCAAGCTCGAATTCCATAAATTGTAAATAGTATTTTAAAACATTTATCCGGGAACTACATTCTAATAATGCAATTGTTAATACTTCCTTTGAAGAGAAAATATGTACTAATGTGGCAAAAAAATGATCATTTATAATTTAGCCGTTACTGGCAAGACATTACTGCGCATTGCATTATTGGCATTATCTAATATTAAACATTTTTATTCATATAAAATTGAAACTATAATTTTGCAGCTTCGCGATCCTATATCGTACAATGCTAATAATAAAGTGTAATGATATGTACAAATAATGTGATATATGTAAATAGGAGCAAGTATTCATTTAGATTATAAAAGAATGCATCAAACATTAATTTCAAATGGCTCATTAAGTTTTTAATGTAACAATAAATATAAAATAATGTTTACCTGTCTAATGGTCTAATTAACCAGAAATGACAGTAAAGTATAAAATGTGGAGATTGGTGTTTTTAAATCTGATTTATTTTAAGAACATGCAAAATTTTTTTCTTAAATGAATTAGAAGAAAGAAAAAACAGTAAGAATTTAACTCATTTGTTTTTAAAACTTGAAAATTCAGTGTTTTAAGACTTGAAATGAAAAAATTTATTATGAAAATTGTTTAAAATTCCCTTATAGTCCGGAGGCATAAAATATAATAAAATAATCTTTAATCAAATCTACTTTAAATTTAAAACCCTATTTGTTTTGTCTTAAAGTCTGTTATATAAAATTGAAAAATAAAGCATTGCAAAGCACTGTAAGATATATATTATTTACCATGAATTTTCTGTTAAAAATTCATATACGTAAAATTTAATATTCGCTTCCTAATTACATTATATTACTACTACAATATTTAGGAACAATTTTATTTGTTTCTAACTTATTTCATATTTTATCATCTATATTTCATGGTATTTAATATTACATAATATGTTAATAAATATTTAATATATTTTCTTACTCAGCTTTGATATCTGCTAATTTAATTTTTTTTGCTTAATTCTAAGTTCATTAATTTAAAAGGATGAACATAAAACTCTTCCGGACAATATTACTTTTTCTTAATATATAATTAATAATTTAGATACTAAGATAAACGTAAAGAAATTAATTTTTAATTTCATTAATGTTATTTTCAATACATTTAAAAGTTTTTCAAGAATGTCAAAAATTTTCACATAATTTCTTTGCGCTTCTCTTTAAGACTATTAAGCAAACTGGAGCGCCCGAAACGAACACAAACAAAACTTAAGAGCGAAGTTTAAATATTCTTCGATAAGTTTCGAAAAGCTTAAATTACTGAAGTTAATTAATTGCGGAGTGTGTTGTTGCAGCTATCAATGGGGCTTGAGACTATAATGAGTTTTGTTGGGACGTCTTCCGCTAAATATCGTCTTAACGACTTTTGTAAAATATGATTTGGGGAGATTCCTAAAGTCGATAATAACCCAATATATTAAATATTTTCTGAGCTTTGAGTATAAACAAGTGACTGTAAGAAATAAACAACACTGTATCAACCTCTTTGCTATTACAGCTTTAAGGTACCTGCCTACATTGAAATGACTGTTTAGGGGAGTAATTTTAGAAATTTTTTTTATTGTTTTATTTGGAAATGTAATCTGTCAGGATTCTAAAACTGTTGTACCAATATCGTATTATTATTAAAGAGAATATATGGCCAATTCAATAAAGCAGAATTGATGCTTAAAAGACAGGAAGTAAAATCTTTAAATGCATTTTCTAGAAAATTAATTTTTCAGTCATTTTTGTATATTATAAAACTAAATACTTAAAAAAGCTTCAAATATATTTTAATGAAACTTTGAAACTGTGATTTACACATTATTAACTATATTTTGGACTAAAAGCCAAATTCTATGTGTTAATTTAATGATTTCATAATTACTACTACGCAAGAAGATATTATCTTTTTCTCTGTGTATTTCTACATAGTTTGATATATTTCAGGGATTTTCGGAAATGTTGTAAAATTTTTCGTTCATTATACAGGTAAATGTCTCAGTTGTAGATAGTATAAAGGACTAAAATATCTATAGTGCCCGATATATAGGGCTTAAGTCAAAAAACAGTAATTTAAATATACCAAGTTATTGGCTTTTATACCAATTGCAAAACAATAATTTCGGCTTGAGTCTTGTGTACAAAGAAATGTACTTTTGTATACAAAATTTATAGACTTAAGCCTTTTATACAAGTCAAAACATTCACTTTTTTATCAATACTTACAAATACCTAAATATCACTTTTTTGACTTAAACCCTTTATACCGAGGGTTAAAGGCTCAATATAGTTATGGTTCAGCGCACCATAGATACATTGCGTTGAACTAAGTGCAAGGCAAATGGTATAAGCATTTAATTTTGCTAAATAATTTATAAAAATTTCCTTATGATGTAAATTGTGAAAAGTTTACTAGAATTGTATCTGTTTTCATGATTTTATATCATATGTGAACCCAAAATATACGTATTTAATCAAAATTGTATAGTTTTTCCAAAAAAGTAATGTGAATGAAAGGCGATACCTTAAACACAAAATTTACTTTAAAGGATGAAATTTTAAAACAGCTGAGTCGAAACTTATATTCGTAATAGAATTATACTCGTAAGTCCTTAAAATAAATAATAAAGCGTACACTGAAAATCCTATGTGTTCTTTTTTATTTCCAGAAACTTTATAATTAAAAAGAAGCTTGTTTGAAACGGAAATATGCAAATGATGCAACAAATGTTTTTTTTAATTCTAGAGATTAAATTAAATACGAACTGTTATTTTCAAATAATGTGTTTCCATACAATACGTTGTGAAAGCCACCATTGCTTATGTTTCCCTCCATATACGTAACCCTATACGTTTACCTATTCGTAACGTACTCCATATACGTTTGCCCTATTAAAAAAATAAGGCGTTAAAAATGCAATATATTTTAAAATTTTCGAGTTACGTTTAAAAAGAGGTAAAATTTAGATAAATAACTATACCATAAATTTCAGTTCATAAAAACTATATTTTCATGTTCAGAATAAAATTTTTGTTTTCTGAGACTTATTCTATCTATCAAGATCAGTGTTTCCCAACCTTTTATGAGTCGTGATCCCCCCTCCCCCTTCAATGATTTCTAAGCATCATAAGACCCCCCCCCCTGCATATATTCATTAAAAAATCCTTTAATACATAAAGCAAAAGACTAAAATACATGGTCCATAATTTAAATTCCAACCAAATATTTAATTTAAACAAAAATTCTATTTGTGAGAACATGGAGAAACATTTATCCCTTAGTCGAAAGAGTGTTAAAACAATGACAAAACATAAACTCAAAATAAATAAATAAATAATGTACCTCCGTATTGATTCAGAATTATTTAACAATAAATATGGAAAACACTTTTCTAAATAAAATTGCTTTATTCCGCCGGGGACACTACAATAGCTATTCCAAAACTGACAGCACGGACTAAAGACAAACTAACTACCTAACTAATGGCGCAACAGTCATTGTGTACCAAGGCCGGTGGTGACCATCTCAGATCTCTTGACCGTGGGCTTTGGGTGCTCTACAGCATATGTCTCGGGCAAGTGGTCAGCCTGCCGCGGACCCCCAGAGTTAGTTCCCAAGCATGCTTGGTCCTCCTTTTATCGAGCCAATCAATGGAAGAAAGGCTGAGTCGTCCTTGTCCAGTCACAGGGTTGAACCCTGGACCTGTGGGGCGGCAGCTTGAGGCTTTTAACCACTACGCCTCCGGGCCTGAAGACGAACTAATGTTTAGAATTTGAATTTTGTACGTAGTAATCAACCGCAATTTTCTTTTACCACCCAATAAAGGCAGTAGATTTCTAACGAACTAGGTTTGCACTTACAGTTTCATGGTAAGTAAATACTGACAAAATTTTTGATGAAATTTGCTAGAAAATTATTTGGCTAAAACCACGGCGACCCTCCCCCCCCCCCCCACCGGAAAACAATTCGCGGACCCAAGCATGCTTAGATCCGCGAATTGTCGCTTAGGTCCCCTCTCCTAGAGGGGATATTGTTGCTTAGGTCCCCTCCCCTAGAGGATAGCGACCTACAGGTTGGGAATCACTGGTCTAGCTGGTTATTATCTTTGTGTGTTGAATGAAGTAACACTGGGCACTTCCGCAGTTGGACTTAACCCTAGTGTATTCGCGTGTCGGTCATTTCCCCACCGTTAGAAAAGCGGGAAAAATATAGATACAGTGGACGCTCGTTAATTCGAACTCGGTTAATTCGAACTTTCGGTTAATTCGAACTAATCCAAAGGCCCCAAAAAGCTTGTATTGGAGTTAATGTTAAAAATTTCTCATTAATTCGAACTAAATTTTTATCACTTCGGTTAATTCGAACTAAAATTTTGACAAAAAAAAAATTCTTTTTCCTCGTTTAATGGAGAAAATACACACTGTATTTATTATTTTGTGTGTCAAAATTTCTTTTCTGTGTAAAGAGGCACATGCTTGCATTCCTAGACTATTGCATGTCCGCTAAACATTAGTAGCTATTGTCCTTCTTATTAGTGCTAAACGGAAAAAGCAATTTTCCTTTATTTGGATCGATTTTCTTAGAATTTCAGAAAAACTTGTCTTTACTACAGATTCTAGGTAGCTGCGTCAGTTATAACTGCAGTGCAGACAAGTTAATGTGGTCTAGTTTTTCTTCCTCATTGTGTGGTGTGAACGTGTAAAAATTCAGGATGTCTACACGTAGAAAGTACAATACCCTAACTTTGGAGACAAAGGTAGAAATGTTAAAGAAAGTAGAGAATGGCGAATGTAAAACAAAGTTAGCAGCTGACTATGGAATTAAAAAAATGCCTTGTCAACTAATTTGAAAAACAAGGAGTCAATTTTAGATTCATGGGAAAAATCAAAATTTGCTAGAGGAAGGATGCGCATGGAAAATGCGTCCCAAGAAGTTCTAGAAAGAGCTCTACTGCTATGGTTCCAGGATGTTAGATCTCGAAATTTTCCGATAAATGGACCCCTAGTGCTGACGAAGGCTGATGAATTGGCAAGTCGAATGGGTATTGAAGATTTTTAAATGCAGTGATGGATGGCTTTCTCGATTTAAGTCAAGGCACAATATTTCTTATCAAACTGTATGTGGCCAAAGCTCTGATGTAATCGAAGACATATGCACTAATTTCGGTAGGAAACGGCCAGAGGTTTTCTCTACTTACCTGCCGAAAGATATTTTTATGCGGCCATAATGGACAAAGCCATAATGGACTCTATTAAAATTCTGAAGGCATATATTCAGATGAAACCTTCCTCTGAAAATTAATTGAAATGTTTACTTCAAATCGAGAAGTTGGCTGAACAATGTAGGCATCATAAACAAAATCAGGCATCCACTTTACAGTTTTTCCCCAAAGTGTAATTCGTATTTTTAATTAAAGTTTTCTTTCTACTCCATATCTTCTGCTTCATTTTATGATTAAGGCAAGTCTGTATTGCTTTTTAATATGTTAATTTTAGATAAAATAGTATAATATATTTTCTGGGGTTATACATACTAGGAGAGTTTCTTCTTCAGTGATACACATTTAAAGTTATATATTTTCTCTTAACATCAGATAATTCGAACTTTTTTCTGAGAACCTTCGAGTTCGAATTAAAGAGCGTCCACTGCACAAAAATAGCTTTCCATGGATATTAACATAATTATCGTTATCTAACAGATTATACTAACGATACAGTTTTGTATGTTTATAAATTAAATGTAAATCAATAATATATTGCTGAAAAGTTAAGAGTTAAGAGTTTTTTTTTTTTAAATTAAGGAAAAAGAAAGGAGAAAAAGTAATGAACTTATCAAAAACATCAGATGTATAAGCAAAACACATACTATCAACAGTGTATGATAATACAGAATAAATAATAGAGAAGTATTTTCTTGTATTATTAATTTGCTAATCCTTATCAGAATCAGTTTCTAAACATTTTGCACACTTCAAAAATATGTTAAACGAATGCTCTTTGCACATATATTAGCAACATTTTCGACATGTTTGCTTCGTTTTCCTATTTTGTTTCTATTGCAATAGGTATATCATTCTTGTTTGGAGGATCGTTGAGCTATTTTGGGGGATTGTCCACAAAATTGATCATATTTTCTTTTAAAAAGATTGGGTACAGTTGATATTTTCTTTCTTTTATTTATGTGCTCCTTCAGTAATTCAAGTGCGAATTTCTTCATAAGATGACGACAAGACATCTTATCTCCCGTATTTCTTTGAAATATAATTTGGCATTTTATGCCGGGAACGTTCACGAGAAAGAAAAATATAGTAAGTCGCCATCTATTACTTGTCCTTAATACTAAATATGAAGCTTTCATTTTATCTACAGCGTCTACACCTTTTGTCTCAATATAGAAACTAATTATTAGTGATTTCTTTTTTTCTGGGTTATCAGTAGAATTATCATTATGTATTGTAGAAATCAATAAAACAGCAGCATTTTTTAGGGGGCACATAAGAAACAAGAGTCACATCTCTCTGAAATCAAATATCACAGAAAAATATTTCTCTCTGCTTTGAAGGTAAGAATGCTTGTGGGATCCCCTGTTAATTTTTCATTAATGTTCCTACCATTTTCAAATGATGCTCCTCTAAAATTGTCATAGCTAAAGGAACAGATGTAAACAATCTGTCCACTGTAACGTTTCGTCCTGTGTCAGATATGGGACTCAAAATGCGCTTGATAACAGTATACCGCCAGGTGCAAAAACCTGCTGACCCAGTAGTCGCGCCGCGGTCGAAACGACCAATTTCATCTTTCAAAAGTAATAACTTCCAAGAAAACCGGGAAAATATCTTAGTATCTCACACGTAGGTAGGAATAATACATAAGATCATTTACCAGGAATCTTATCAATACAAGTTTAAGGGGAGGGAGGTTACAGGGGAACAATTGAAAAATGGCGGGAAATCGGCCAACGCGCGACTACTGCCGGGTATAATTTAGTTTCGCAAGAAATTTCTTCTGCAGATCGACCGTGGGAATATTCAAAGAATTGGCAGTATTATGGTATGGTTACACTCTAAAGAGCGTTTACAGAACGTTACCAGTTAGGAACCCTTAGGCCGTTTAGAACGCGATAAGCGCGTCCATCTGAGTCTTTCCCCCAACGTTTCGGATGCGCTGAATGCGTCTACCTGGATTTTTCAATATTTTGAACGCTACAAACGTTCAAACGTCCCGCGTTCTAAAATGATTGTTTCTTTCATCAATAGATGACAGCACTAAATGGCATTCGAATACTATTTCTCCCGATAAAAAGTAGATTTTTATGTGATTGTTTTGAGAATACATACAGTATAAAATGGCGGCAGTTTCAGGTTTTTGAATTCTGGTGGACGCCCTTCAATACAAGATGATCCTATTAGACTCACAGAAAGACATTTTGCAGAGTACATACCCGTAACTGCAAATCAAAAAGGACCAAGGACAAGATAATATGTACATTATATATATATATATATATATATATATATATATATATATATATATATATATATATATATATATATATATATATATATATATATATATATATATATATATACAGTAGGTGATCGGTTAACAAACAGTTCGGACTGCGAACAATTCGGATAACGAACATTTTCACGAAAGGTTTTTGTGTTCGGACAGCGAACATATGTTCGAATAACGAACTAAAACGAATTCTACAGAACACATCTATGACAAAAGGTCGAAAAAAGTTTCTAGTAGTCCAAGATCAACCAAGTGTTGGTTCAGTGAGTTTATCTAATAATTCTAATCAAGAGGTCTACAAACGATACAATTTTAGTTACAAGCATTTATTTTACATGTATGTACAACCCTTAAAGGGGTTTACAAACTGCCACTAATCTAAGAGTCCTGCTTACATGGAGAAGTTCCATCTAGTCGAATTCTAAAAACGGTGGGGGCGCTTCTCGCTACGTCATACATTTAGTCACAACCTCTCGTCGGAACTCGGAGCACACTACACGGTCGCATACTGCGTAGTTTGCCTCGAAACTTTGTGAATTGTACATGTAACCTTTATGTACGCTAGTTGGTTTCTGCCCTTCTGAATTTTTGTATATGTGCTTTTTTGAACTCCTTATAAAAAAATAAATTAAAATAAAAATAAAAATATTAGAAAATCTGGCAGTATTATGAGGCCTAAAAAAAAGTGGAGTGTCAAGAACTGAGCTCGCCACAAAAACCAAGCAAGAGATTATAGCCAACGTAGAGAGTGGGCAGAAGATATCTGACGTTGCTAGGCAATATGGATTGAACAGGTCTACAGTAGGCACAATTTAGCAAAGAAAGATATCATCAAGAGGGCTCAAGCAGCTAGAAGCGTAACGAAAATCACATATGAGAAGCAAAGAAGTGCGATCCATGAAAAAATGTAGAGATTGCTTTTAGTTTGGATAAATGAAAGGGAAATTAAAAGAGATGTAACTACTATGTTTATCATTCAAGAGAAGGCTAGACAAATTTTTGAGAAGTTGAAGGAATAAACTCCAGGTTCGTCATCCGAGAAGTTAGAATTCAAGGCTACCACTGGCTGGTTTGCAAAGTTTAAAAGGAGATTTGGCATTATGCATGTGGTAATGCAATGTGAGTCTGCTAGTGCAGATAAAGAAGCTGAGAAGTTCTGTCTCAAATTTCAAGAATTCGTTGAAAAAGAAGGGTAATGTCCACAACAAATTTTCAATTGTGATGAAACAGGTTTGTTTTGGAAGCGCATGCCGAACCGTACCTGCATCACAAAAGATGAGAAAAGTTTTCCTGGGCATAAACCCATGAAAGACCGATTGACGTTACTTTTGGGAGCTAACGCTATTGGTGATATGAAGCTTAAACCACTTCTCGTTTATCACTCTGAGAATCTTAGAGCATTAAAAAAAATTCATAATCAAGACTGCCAGTGATGTGGAGATCAAATCAGAGGGCATGGGTCACGCAGGTTCTTTTCAAAGAATGGATGTTTGAAGTTTGTGCTCCCAGCATCAAGGACTACCTTGAGACCAATGACTTGCCATTGAAAGCACTGCTGCTATTGTACAATGTACCAGGACACGCAAAGGACCTTGAAGATAATTTGCTGATAGACCTTCCCTGGCTGACAGTTCAATTTCTACCACCGAATACGACTTCGTTGATTCAGCCAATGAATCATGAAGTTATTGCGGGTTTCAAGAAATCGTACACTCGCGCGCTGTTTCGTCGGTGTTTCGAAACTTGCCAGTTATCCTCAACAATGACATTAAAAACGATTTGGAAAGAAAAATTTGACATTCTTGAAGCTATCCGACTCATTCAAAAGGCGTGGTCAGATCTCACTCAATGACAGTTGATTTCTGATTGGCGAAAACTGTGTCCCTCTTGTGTTCAGGGAGAGAGATAATGCCCCTGAAATTATGAATGAAATTGGGACAATTGTGAAAGATCTGGAATTAGAGGTGAACGAGGACGACTTTGAAGAGCTCAATATGGAACATGAAGATGAGCTAACGACAGAAGAACTCCAAGAAATCTTGAATGAAGAACACCAGCGAAATGTATCTCCTTCAGCAAAAAAAGGAAGACGAAAGAGGACCAATTTGCTATTAAAGATCTTTCAAAGAAGTGGAAGGATGTCAGAGCAAAGGGTCTTAGAATGGCACCGAAACGAGGCTGATGTCAGTAGGGTTGGGGATCTTTACAACGACAATGCTATTAATCACTTCCGGAAAATTCTGAAGAAGAGAGAAAAGCAATCGACATTGGACAGGTTCTTTAACGACCCATTAACAAAATAAATGATTGATTAATGTGCAAGACTGTATTATTTTGGTAAAAAATAAACTTACTAAGAAATTATAAATATATATATTTAACTTTTAGGGCCTCCAGGACGAATTAATCGAAGTCCCATAAAAATCAATGGTAAATCGATGATCGGTTAACGAACATTTCGGTTTACGAACATAGTCTTGGAACGGATTATGTTCGTAAACCGATCACCCACTGTGTATATATATATATATATATATATATATATATATATATATATATATATATATTTAAATAATAGATTTAATTTATTTTGATTTAAATAACTTAAATATATTGAATTCGCGTTTTCGAACGATCCTTCAAAGAGCGCAAAAAAACTCAACGCTGGGGAAAGAACCGAAAGGGGAAAACTCAACGGCCTAAAGGCTAAACATTTTGTTTTTTAATTTATGGTGTAATATTTTCTTTTTGAAATAGCTAATGTGACTTATTTCAAGCACCCACATAAGAGATCTTACGGTGGACTATAAGATTATTTAAATGTATGCACGTAGGTAAAAACTGGATTTTTACTCTAATTTAAACACAAAATAAAGGAATTACTGGTTATAAGGAACCAAAAACTTAAATGCTACCAGCAGTTCGCTCAAACTGAACTATGATATATTACTTCTCAAAGAATTTCTTAATGAATCATGGAATTTTTTCATTTAAATTAATTAATAAATTTCTCTCGTAATACCAATTATAATTTTTTAGAAACAGATATGATGCAATAATACAAAATTTTTCATTAATATCGGGTACTTTATATGTTTAAAAAGTTAATGACTTTCCGTTTGAAAAATTTAATATGCATATTTGCATACTTTTTGCATATTTTTATATAAATTTTATAAATTCAAACTCAATCTGATTATTAAATTCTTTCAAAGCTTACACATGGTTTTGGATTTTTTACAGAAAAAAAAGATTTAATTTCTCTGAAAAATTTCAAGTAATATCTGATTTAATTTATTTTTCCTTCCAAACGTTTTTTTTCAAATTCAAAGTGACACCTGGAAAAAATTTATTTACTAACAGCCATTATATAATTTCAAAATAATATATTTTTTTCAATTCATTCTAAGTAATAATTTATTAGAAATTATGTGAATAATGAAACTGGTCGCTATTAATCGCAATTCATTTGCAATATTTTATTCGTGGCTTTTTGTTTTAGTTCTTACACTATTCACTTAATATTGTTTATAGTATATTGATTCTAATGAAATACATACTTATTAAGTAAAATATTGATCATCAAGGAAAAGAAACATTGAAAGGTAGAAAATTTTCCCATCAAAACAGCAGTTTGAAAAAATTGTAAAGGTTACTGAATTACAGCATTGGGTGTTTTTTATTTAGAACTAAATATCTACTTTCTTTCCAAAATCAAAAATTAAACTTCCGACATTTCTTTTGCCTGTCTATTCTATTTCACGTTTCAAGAAATATTTTTTACAAACATTTCAAGAGAATCGTAACCTTTTTATATAGAAGAAATGATTGTTTTAATTCTTGCAAATATTTCTACAACTTGTCGAAGAAAAGGCTTCAATCGCTTGGAATATATAAGTAGTTTGCAAACTTTGATAAAGTATTGATTTTTGCATAGTTTTCAACTGACCGCATATAAACACGCTCAATTATACCAGATGCTCTGTAAGGACAAAGATTAATGGCTGTACTAAGTCGAATTTCCTGTGGTGTTTTTAGAAAACTATGAATTACCAGTTTTTCGAAAAAAGTATCGAACACTTCAATATCCAAGTTTCCTTGATGCCAAAATATTTAAATTTCCCGTAAAACGTTGATTTCTCATTTAACATTGTCGAAGGATGAATTACAACTCTGTACAAGAAGAAAATATTTTGCCATAAACTTGTATATGTGACATATCTACAAAGAAGACTTAAAAATGCCTTAATTGGTCATTTTCACTTCATGAGCTTAAAATGATTTAAAATGTAAAATTCAGACAGCAACAGAAACGTGGCATAGAGGGTAAATTATACTCAGCAAAATACGATCAGTCCTATGCATTTTAATATTAAGTTCAAATGTAGATACATTATAACCCATAAATGAAATCATTGTAGACTGTTACATACGTTGCAGAAACATCAGTTTTCTGACATAAGAAGCTTATTCCGGCTTACGGTATCAATAATCCAAAACGCATTTTGTAATGTTTCGATTAAGAAATGACTTGCTCTGTATAAACAGAACATTTAATGGTTTCTAATACAGCTTTGCAGCTCCTCATAACCCCAACCTGACAAAAATAGGTTTTATTCCAAAAAATTGCAATTTTGAAAAACGTTTCAAAATTCAATAAATTTGCAATGTAAAATATATCTATAAAGGAGATCAGAAAGCCTCTTCAGCTCTATGGAGGGAAAATTAGGCTAAATTTAATGGGATTGTTTACTGCATCTTACTGTAAACGCTGTATTTCAATCACTGCTCATGGCAGTAAAAATGTTAAAAATGTTATTAAGTTTAACTATGATGCTATTATTTATTGCTATTATTTATTGCTATTGTTTCTTCTTTGCAGATGGCGAGTGATTTTTAGTTGAAATAGCTTAAGGCATTTATGGGGATCCTGATATGTGCTGGTTAAAAGCAAAAACTGGAAAAGATAAATTTCTCTACTTCTAATTGCTGAACCCAAATTATATGTTCTGAAAATGAACTTTTGACAGCTAAAGTGTTATAATTGCTTCTGACCTAAATTTAAAGAGACTTTTACCAAAGCAATTCGTGAGCCCCACTTTCTAGTTTACGGAAGAGAGGGAAGCTACACATTTTGTAAGCTTTAGTTTTAAATTAGTTGGTCGATGGCCAAAAGGCTCTGGCATCCAGTTCCAGAGTCTGTGGGTTCGGGCTCACTGTTGGTATAGGCGTTTGTGTTCACTTGGAATTCGCTTTAAACCATAGGTTCTGGTCAAACGGACTCTAATGTTGAAAGGAGGACAGTTGCACTTGCAACCAGATTATTATTCGTCTTTTACTGTATGTCCCAATTTGATTATCCCTCCTTTTGCAAGAGATAACCATGGCGTTCTCTACCGACGTTGGACATTATAGGATCATGATAAAGCATAGTATTATGACGGCGATTCTCATGATAATGAATCTCTTGAGTTTAGGTATAAAACGCTCGAATTGAATTGTTAGATGTTAAGGCTATATTCTGGAGACATGGTCCAAAAGGATATTAAATGTTACATATCATATTACAACTGGTTAACATAATAACAGTAAATCAATAATCATTGATTACTCACGGTCTTTTGAACTGGTATTGAAAATTTTTAGCCCATACGTTCACATTGCCCCCTAAAAGCATATTTGTATTTTTATATTCATATACTCAAAATTTCAACTAAGGAGAGTTTCTTAATGTAAGCATCGACAGTCTTAACCATATCATACTTAAAAGTTTGTAACAATTTAGAAACACGAACTTGCAGTTACTGTGAGTTAAATCTAAAAGTACGATTCTACGATTTTCTATAATCTACTGCACATAAGTATGCCTTTAATGTCAACATACGGCTTTAAATTATATTTTCTTGTCCAATAGTTAAAGTCTTATAGTAGTAAATTAAATCTTCAACTGTACTATTTTATGATAGTAAAATGGCTGGCATATATTATAATTCTCTTAAATTCATAGTTTCCATCTTATATTCGGGCTAAATAAATATATTAATTTTAAAGAAGTAATTAATAAAATTTGTAAGGCACGTCATCTTATTTAAATTTCTTTTAATTATTTCAAACTTTAATAACGGATCTAAGAATCTAAGGGTAATTACTACGAAAATGTGTTCGATTGCTTTCATTGTTAAATTTCTATTCCATTTACCAGCAATGTTATATTTTAAGAAGACTAGGGGCTTCGACGCTAGGCTCGCTACGCTCGCTACGCTTGCTCCTCTGTTATGGCTAATAGCGAGATACATAGGGGTGATTCTCGGGCAATGTAATAGCTTCCATCCATTTACTGTTTTCACCCTTAATGCGAAGGGAGTTTCAACACTGTTGAATTATGAGATTTAAAATTCAATTAAAAATCGAAAATTTAAGATATAGACCTGAAATAGGTTTATATGAATAAGAAAGCTTTCAGCTTCCAGATGATGTAAATATTTTCTTTGTAAGATAAAAACTCGAGGAGCATCGATATTGCATCCACATAGGGAACGATATTTCTTTAAAAAACTGTGTTTCATTTTTTGATGAAAATATTAGTCTGTTTTAAAATATTTTTAAACAAATGAGGTTTAGTTTGAAAGAGAAATGTCTGTAGTCTTCGACCGTAAAAAGATCAAAATTCTAAGATCATTTTTTGGCGAGTTATCGTAATCTGAAGATGAAAAAGTCAATATTTCTTGAAAAACTGTGTTTCATTTTTTGATGAAAATATTAGTCTGTTTTAAAATATTTTTAAACAAATGAGGTTTAGTTTGAAAGAGAAATGACTGTAGTCTTCGACCGTAAAAAGATCAAAATTCTACGATCATTTTTTGGCGAGTTATCGTAATCTGAAGATGAAAAAGTCAATATTTCTTGAAAAACTGTGTTTCATTTTTTGATGAAAATATTAGTCTGTTTTAAAATATTTTTAAACAAATGAGGTTTAGTTTGAAAGAAGTCTGTAGTCTTCGATTGTAAAAAGATCAAAATTCTACGATCATTTTTTGGCGACTTATCGTAAAACTGAAGATGAAAAAGTCAATATTTTACCAAAAAACATAAAATAAAAAAAAAACTTAAACTCCGACGAAGATGAGACATGTCTTACTTTGTTCCCCACATTTTTGCATCTATTGGTATCGGACCTCGACTCCATACTCCCAGCGGTTTTGGAAGAAATAGCGTGACAAGCTTTTGACAGCGGCGGCAGCGGCTGCTGCTGCTGATGCTGCAGCGGGATTTACTTTTTTTAGAATAGAGAGATTATAAAAATATTTTTATATGCAACTTTGAGTTTTTATCAGTGTATATGTATATATAAATGTATGTACATAAGTATCTTTATTCATTCATTCTTGATTCAAGGTAACTGAATTCCCTGATGCCACTAAATTATTCACGAAAGGATTTTTTGGAAAGCAAGAACTGAAATTGTTAATTGCAGTTTACGATAAAAACAAAACGTGAAAGTTTTACTTGCTTAAACTCCTAATTAAAACCATATATAGTTATAAAACGTTATGTGTCCTATAAAATGAAACTGTATCGGTAAAAAACGTTTATGCACATCAATTTTAAACAGAACAAACTATTTCATACATCTTACAACCCCGCATCTATAATTTTAATCTAGTAGACTGATTAAAAATTAAACTACAAAGAAATAATTAAAATTATTAAATCTTGAAAGCACATCTTTCATCTTGCTAATGTCTCACGGACAAAATACACGGTGAAGTGGAAGATAATAAACCCATATTAATCATTGCGAGATGCCTTATCCGTGTTACTTTGTGGTACGTATAATATGTGATACATAAAATTCGCCCTCATATGTGTAGTCGTTAATGATATGGATAACATTAATCAAGAATTCACATGTACTGTAACCCTCTCGATATTTTTTCAGTGCTATGGATATGCTAATTTAGTCATTTGGTTTCAATATAGTTTTACCAACGGGACTGTCATGCGTATTTTTCCCTAGCTTTCTATATATTACTAGAATTGTGTCGAATGCCTTTCAACATACAACTTTCACTAAGACTCCAAGGCATTTTTTTCTATTTGATTTCAGAAAACTGCAAAAGGAATACACTTCTATATTTCTTAAAACACTTCCCCGACTGCCAAATTGTAGATTTTTCTCTTTGTAAAATATTTCAACCTTGTCATTTGCTTCTAATTCACTCTACAACTGTTCTATGGGACTTAGATCTAAGCTTAGCACAGATCAGTCAAAGCTCAATACGTCTCTAGTATAGAAAACATTTTTTTTTGTGTTTAGCTGCACTATCCTGCTAGCACCTTCAACAATCGTTTCTAAAGTATTGCCAAAGAGTTTGCAGGACTTCTGGTTAACACAATTGTTTGATGACAGATACATTAACCGTGTCATTATAGCATAAATCAACCTTACAAGCAAGCTGTCGCTACCAATTGAAACTTAAAAGGTAATAAAACGAATACCTCAGTAAAGACCTTTTTCTTAACGGTTGGCGTACCTGCACGAATAACGCATTGTTTTTTAATGTAACTGGATATATCAGTGCTTATAGTCAGCATCCAATGCTGCAATGCCACCCTTGCACCGTATCAGTCTATGGGTTCTATATAGAGGTTTTGCGGCTATTAAGCAGAAGCCCTTCTATCATATAAATAACTGGATAACTCTTTAAAAGGTGCATTGTGCATGCACAACGGCTAATGGTTTCACTTACCTATGCAATTAACTTTCCTTCTGTAATAGGTCGAGTAGATGTAAAGGATCTCCAAACGCTATAATATCCCTAAACAGAAATTCTTTAAACTGCTGGTATGTTTTGATGGTTTAGGGAGACCATTTTATTACGATAATGGAATACGAACTCACACACACACACACACACACACACACATATATACATATACATATATATATATATATATATATATATATATATATATATATATATATATCCATGCGTATGTGGGTAAATGTGTAAATATATATACTATTCTGTTTCCTATTTAATATAAATTTTGCAACATTTGGAATTAAGAATTTGTCCTAAACTCTTTCAGTTTTCAGTTCATTTGTCTTTCATTGAAGGTGAAAAAGCATTCCTTAGGTGTTTTTTGTGATTACAATGCCAATAACGTGTTCAAAAAGAACTTTCTGTCATTTTCCTGTGTAAAGACTCAAGTAACTAAAATAACAAGATGGACAACCTTTTGAGTTCTCAATCCTCGAAGGTAAAAGAAGAAATTTCAACAAACTTTGAGGGTTTGCTTTCTTTGTTTTCTGGGTAAAAAAGCACCTAATGTCTTACAGTCTCTAGGGGCCTTTAAGAGTCAAGATGTATTTAGTGGCTTTTTCTCGACCATTAATATTTTGTTTCATCCGTTGTTTCGTATTTTTACCGACAATTTCACAGACATTAAATTAACTTTTCTGCCTTATTATTTTCTTTCAAATTTTTAAAATATGTTTCACAAGAAATTTTCTGTTCCTTATTTTAAATGTTCGCGAGAAAATTAATTTAAGAAGTGTCAAACTAAAGAATCCTGTAATATGAAATTAAATATGTAATAAAAGTTTCTAAAGAAATTGGCCATCTAATGATATATCTTTTAATGTCAAAAATTGATTAATTATTAATAAATATATCAATTTATTAATATATAAACTATGTCAATCTTCGAAACATAAACATCATATCCACTTTCAAATTTATATGCCACGTCATTAAAAACTTTGCGATGCAAAATTTATTTTAATATGATGAATTATATTTGTATTTCCAGTTGCATCATAAAAATATATATGTAATGTAATTTTTCAAATTATGACTACCAGACTGATGTTTTGATTCAATAATAATTTTAAATACAACAATATAGATAAATATCAGAATGTCTAAAAAAATTAATTAAATATCAATAAATATGTCAGTTTATTAATTTAAGCTATGACCATCTTCGAAACATAAATCTCATATCCACTTTAAAATGTATGTCTTATCCTTGAAAAATTATGCTATACAAGTATATTTATTTTATATATTTATATAAATATCACAATTTATATTAATACCCCAATGTTTACATCTTGAGGGTTATAAAATAAAATTTTATGATAATTAAACATTGTTTGAAACATGTAAAATTTTCATGTCCCCCTTTTCTTAAAAGATAAGGAAAGTAAGCTTAAAATATTCTATAATTTGTTTTCCAAAAGTATTCATAACGAAATAAACCTTCTTAAAGCAATGCCACTAAATAATAATTTTGAACATAAAATATATGTAGTCGAGAAAATGTCAACACTATATTCGAACTTGTTTTATGGAATATATTAAATTCAAATAAACAGATTTTGAAACCCACGCGCATTGCATTGAAAAATCCATTTTCAAACATCGAAAATAGAATTCGAAAATATGCATTTGCTAATCTGTTTTCAGAAAAGTACTGAAGAGGTAAATAGCTTAACATTGGTATTAAAGATATGCAATGTCAACTGGTGTACCCTCTTCACATAAAAAAATAACGTATTAGAGGAAATGAAAAATATTAAAATCATATGTTGGGATTTTTTAAATTTCTTTACATATAATATTTATAATCCTACCACCAAATATTTTATTACCAGAGATCCATTTTTCCAAATGTTTATATTTATCCGACTACGTTAAAAACGTCAATTTTGATGAAAACTCCGTAATCTTTTTTTTTATTATCATTATTCCTGTTTTCGTAAAGAATGTGAATTTCTGGTTCTACATTTTCTTTTATATTTTCAGTACGATCATTATAAATGAAATTAGAGCGATTTAAAGAAGAACAAAAGCTGCAAAAACTGTCAATTTCGATATATGTGAAAATTTAATCATCAAAAATGTAAATGTCTATTGTGATAACTGAAAATGTAAACACGATTCGTCTACGAAAATTTGTGGTAGGTTTTTCACAATACTAAGAAAATAATGAAGTGCAGAGTTCAAATCCCGATTGAGCCTTGGTCGTTTTTTGCATGTCGTTCCCTATTAAGGAACAATGCTGGCTCAACTATATGGCGCACCCATAATAAAATAGCCAGCAAAGCTTCACGGATCACCATGGGACTATGTCAAAAAGTACTCTAGCGTCTGAGACAACTGCCCACACCATTAAAAAATTATTTGTTAATCTATAGCTGCATTTATAATATGCTTATGCGAAATTACTGAAATTTTACATGTAATTGCATACAATCGTCTGTATTTCTTTTAGATTTAATAATATCGATTACCTTTTAGTTTCTTGCAGTCCCGAGTGTCTTACGTACATATGATAAAAATAACTTAATAATATGTGGGTAAATTTTTTTTTCTAGATCTAGAGACGTTTACCATAAAATCTTGATTATAATACGCACTTTTTTTTCACTTTTTATTTCGCAAAAATGAGATTGAGTATTATGCTCATGTACAAAAAAAACGTAGTTTTAAACATTGAATAAACGACGAAAAAATAGATGAGCGGCTTTCTAGTGAAAGTGATTAAGACTGATAATTTCACAGTACTTTTTTGCATTGAATTAAAAATTTATTTTTTTTTACCAAATTTGACGCTTTCGTTTATTTTTATTACACATTGCATTTATGTTTATAACTATTTGTGCAATTTTCAAAAAATATATATGGAAAAGTTATGGGCGCGTATTATAGTCGAATTTTAATTCTTTCCGAAAATTTCGCGCAAAATGAAGCATGTGTATTATAGACGTGTGCGTATTATAGTCAAGATTTTATGGTTTGTAAATATGTGCTCATTTTCGACAAAAACTTTTCAATTTTGTAGAAAGTTGCATAATTATGGTCGATTTTATTGGCTAAATTCGTTCGAAAAATAAGACAGAAATGTTCACGAGTAGAGTTTTTCAAAAGAAAAACACTGCTCCGAAAGTAGTCGGGCGCCTTACAGACAAAGATTTAGAATGGTATAATAAAATAAATCACTATCCTAACCTTATTTGAAAAATTTGTATTATATTTTATACTTTGCACTGAACTATAAAATTCAGATATTCTGCTGTCATTCACATAAATTATGGAATCATAATAAAGACGAGAAACGATGCTAGATCAATTAAATGTTTAATATGAAATAAATACAGTAAAATTTCTTTTTGTAACATGTCAAAAACTGGGAAGTCAATGTAGTTTAACTAAAACGGAAATGTAATTAAATTGCAAGTAACTTGTCGTTACATCCTGGCAATGGATGTTATTAACATACCGACAAATACAGCAAAACAGAATGTAATAAGCTCGTTCTCCTTCTCTTTCAAATTAAAAATTTCTCCTGTTGTGTCCCGCATTCATATTTGTAGTTATAATCATAAAGTGCAGAATCCAGCGCCCAAAAAATTCAAAACATTCAATATCATTTCAATAACATTTGAAAGGCATGTTATTATATAAATTGACGCACTTGTTTAAAATGAAATATTGAAAGTGGATGCAAACAGGAAGTAAAAACAAGGTCTAAATTTATAGCTTAATATGGATTAATGTTTGAAAAAAGAAACTAGTGAAGAAACTAGCGAAAACTATACGTAAAATAGAAAACTGTATGAGACAGCGAAATTTAGACTACAGATACAAAACTACATTTTAGTAGTTTTCCTTCATCGACACACCTAACTATACATATCGTATACATTTCCTTCATCTAAAACTACAATTTCTAAATTTTGTTTTACAGTTTTGTAATATCAAGTGTAGTGTTTTTATTATATAAAAGTTAGAGAATCCGCATTTTATCAATTACAAACAATTCTTGAATTGCATTTAAGCTCAGGAAATAAATTTACAGCTGATACTTAACTAGAAGAAACTTAAGCTTGGATTCCTAAATATTGATTGAATGTTCAATGCTTATTTGAGTATATTACATTTGGGGATAAAGTTTTGATTTTAAACTGAAAAAAATGCCTATACACATGCTGTTACACTTCCCATTATTACGTTAAATACAGTTTTTAATATCATAACACAAAAATTTGGTTTCATATGGCCTCCACAGATACTACTGTATATTTCCAAACTATGATTGTGTTTATTGAAGTTTGAAAAGGTCAGTTTTTCTTATCGTTGGTTATTTTGCAACTGCTATTTTAAAAGTTTTTTAATATCTATAAAATTACGTTCATAATGTCCTTTAGAAAACTGTCCAGTATATAAACATGCTGATTATGATAGTGTATATTAACATGCGTAAATACACAACAAATTAATTTTGAGAGAAATCTTATGTGCTTACAATAATGACTTAAAATTCTGTCATTGGATTTTTTATCCCCTTTTTTAAAACTACATAAAATATTTCTTCTTTAGTCTAAAATTGTTTAAAAAAATATGCTTAAGGAAGCTGAAATTATGTAACCAAATTAACATTATAATGAAACCTCTGGATAATATATAAGGTTTAATTTTATCCTGAATTTGTATAATAATGAGTAAAGAAATAATATACATTTTTTATATAAAATATAAAACTCTGCTGAAAAATACATTTTTTTAGTATTAAACAGTTGGTGTGAACAGCTTTCAGTCTAAAGGGCATGCTTTTTCATTATCGATACAATAGATATATTTCGCTTAAGATCATTGACAAATAATCGAAAAAAATATTGCTGACCGCAAAATATTCGTGTTTTCAAAACTAAATATTTATAAAAGATGAATTTAATTTAGATTTTGTTATGCGGTAAAGTTAATATGTAAGCTTTCTTTAAAAATAAAATATTTTCCATACATCGGAACAAAATAACACGTAACCTAAAAAAGTTTTTTGTGAGCTACAGAAAATTCTTCTCTGAAATTGATTATTTTATGAATTGTGTTAATTATATATTATTTAAAATGGTATGTAGAAACTGTTTGTATTAGTCTAGACATATTTTATATTTTTTTTCTTACCCTATGTAATATCGTAATTACAACTAGTTTCTTTCAAAACCATCTCCTGCTTTCAGAAAATTCTGCCCTGAAATTGATTATTTTATAAATTATGTTGCTTAAATTTCATGTAAAATGGTATTTAGAAACTTTTTGTATTAGTCTAGACATATTTTATATTAATTTTCTCTTACCCTATGTAAGATCATAATTATAGCTAGTTTCTTTCAAAACCATCTCCTGCTTTCAGAAAATTCTGCTCTGAAATTGATTATTTTATAAATTATGTTACTTTTATTTCATGTAAAATGGCATTTAGAAACTTTTTGTATTAGTCTAGACATATTTCATATTAATTTTTTCTTTCCCTATGTAATATCATAATTACGGCTAGTTTCTTTGAAAACCATCTCCTGCTTTCAAGGAAAATTGTTATACAGAGGCTGTTCACACATTTTTTAGACGATGTATATTGTATTCACAAAACTAAATTACATAAAATTCTTGTGTTTTAAATGTTCTATTTGACATCCCT
The DNA here is from genome assembly GCA_907164885.2 of Dolomedes plantarius. Taxonomy (NCBI): domain Eukaryota; kingdom Metazoa; phylum Arthropoda; class Arachnida; order Araneae; family Dolomedidae; genus Dolomedes; species Dolomedes plantarius. Next base: position 35,173,284 of record OU015493.1, read on the forward strand.
TATTCTGAACTATCTTTCAACACCGCAATTTCCAGGATAATAATGCCTTTTGAAGTGTCAGAAGAGGTATTCTATCCCATTCCTCCTGAACAGCTTTCCAGAGTCCTGTAAGGTTTTTGGGACGACGTTTGGATAATGCAGATTTTAAAAGTCCGAAAGCACAAAAATCCATAGGTGATACATCGGGAGATTTAGTAGGGATATCAGTGAAGGGTCTGGCCTTGATACCAGTTTTTTGTTCCATTTCTTTTAGGAAATTTACAGTGGATTTTGATGTGTGACTGCTAGCTTTGTCCTAATGGAGTCTCACAGATTGATGGCACTGTGGGTAAAGCGATGGTATTTCATTCAGGAAAAATGGCGATAAAATATGTTCCTGATAGTATTTGGAGTTAATCTTGACATTTTTTCCACTCTCTTTATTTTTAACTTGCCATTATAAGAAAAACCAGCAACAATCATGAATCCCTTAGAAAAACTTTCTTTCGATTCTTTGAACCATGTACTTAAATTTTTTTCTCCCCTTTTATGATAATAAATGACTCTTTTTTTTGTTGCAATCATTTAAATAAACCCATGATTCATATATTGTGACAATTGTTTTCCATTTTTCTTTGGATAAGTGTTTCTCATATAGAATTCTGCAGCGTGTCCTGCGTTCAGCGATATGATTTGGAAGAAGACGATGCACATTGCGTTTTTTCGCTTTCTTAAGATTTAAATCAACGTTTATCATTTTTTTTACAGTGGACACCGAGCATTTTAATGATTTTGCAACTGTCCTTTGACTAGGGGGATTTTCTTTTAACATTAAACAACGTACCTTTGCAATAGTCGAAGATGTCCGTTTTTTCCTTGGATACTTGTTTGGAATTTTTGTCCCACTTGAAGCTCCAATTTGACGTTTTTTTTCTTTCTTGTTGACGATATTACCTATCGACGCTTTAGATATCACAAAACCATGACTCTCACATCGTTTTTGGATAACGGAGTATGCATATTTCTCTTCGGAAAGAGCATAAATGTAGCCTTCGAATCACTGCTTTGTTATAAACGCCATTTTATATAAAAACAAAACTTTCAAGCCGCAGATGATAATTTTGACTTTTAAAAACATAGTACAATTGCAATTATTTCTTTTGCAGCAATTGATTTTTTATTACCGCTTACCAAAATCGTCTAAAAAATGTGCGAACAGCCTCTGTATATTGATTTACTTCAAGGCATGTAAACAAATGTAACTGATTTCACGCGTATTCTTATATAAAGGGGAAACTACATAAGTGGTGTGGTTTTACGAGTTTGGTGCTTCGCTTGCATACGAGAACTAGATTCGGTTTTGAACAATTATTTTCGCACAAATAAGTATGTAACCCTATATGCAAAGTTTTAAGCCTCTAGTTGAGCGTTAAAAAAAGAATTGATAGCTTCAAGCGGGAATTAGCTAATTGCTTGTCATCATTCGACTTTGAATTTTCTTTCATATTTTTCTATGGGTTAACGTCTGGTGTACTACCAGATGTTGTTGAGATAGACAATGCGTTTCGAAAACTGCAATAATTACTTTTTAATCAAAGTTTAAAATTAGCTTTAACTAATTTTTGTTCAGTTCTGTTGAGTCAAATGTCTCTTTCAAATACAGATATTCCCGAGCCTCTGGGTACTTCTTATAATTAACTTACAAGTACCCGCCTGTTAAGTCCGTGTACTTTCTGCAGTTCATTTCAGAAGACTACGGGGACAGGCAGAACAAATTACGGATTTTCTTGTCTTCTCACCTGCAGTTAATGTTTTATAGTCACGCTACTTTTGATTTTTCCCTCATAAATTTGTTATATGCTGTCTTACACAAACGGAGAATGCTTGAGATAGAGCGAAAAATCAACCGTAATATTTGGCCTTTGAAGAACAATTTTATGAAAAAATATTTGATTAAAAGATAATTAGTGCGGTCATATTGTCATTGAAATTTACTGATTTAGATTTAAAAAAATTTAAATTAAGTTACTAGGAAAAAGTCTAGTTGTGTTGCTGTCCTGGTCATGAAATCCGTGTCATCTAATTACAAAAATATCAAATTGACCCAGAGGCTCGGATTACGAGCTTAAAGATAGAGAAAACTTTACCATTAAAAAAGATGACTTTACGGACCTAGTGCAAACAGGTGCTTTAAAGGAATTGCATTTCGGGTAGTATCAACAGGTACTGTAGGTTATTGAGTTACTTTAGTTAATAGTAATTATATATATATATATATATATATATATATATATATATATATATATATATATATATATATATATATATATATATATAATTATATGTTACCGTGAAAGACAGAAATTTGGAGAATGTCGAAGTTCACCATGCACTGATGGTGAATGTTGAATAAAAGTATTTTTGCTACGTTTTTAAACCATAATTTATTATTAAAATATATTATGTCAAAATAGGAGAAAGCGTAAGTAACAACACATGTAAATAAACTGTTGAACTTAAAGCGAACAGTACATTCTAAACGTGAAAAGAAAATAACAACAATAATAACTTCATTATGTGATTGACGTTATACAATTTTATTTATTGCAACAACTTAAACTGTTGTAACACTTTGAATTGCAGAAAAGTCCCCTGCTTTTACAACTGCCATTAGTCGTTGAATACTCTTTTTGCAATGGCAGCGTGTATAGCCTTGCTCTCCACTAATCGAATCAGTTGCATCTGCTTCTCTCCTCGACATTTCTTAAGAAGAAGTCATATCTATGGAGTGTAACTTTTCTTTACAAATTGCGAACTGATTGCGTTTATAAAGCTGCTGATAGTATCATTTTTGTTTCCTAATTTATGAAAGTTGGATTCCAGAAACAACCGCCAACACATTTCGGGCAACTGTATGACTACGGTCGACCTCAGGGACTTATATTCGTACGGTATCACAAAATTGAGCATGTGGTAATTTTCTTTTTGAGGTTCGTAACATTTTCGTTGCTTGCAGTAGAAGATTCTCTTTCGCGGCCACACTTTTACATAAATAAACTCGTGTTGTTCAGTCAAGGCTTGATATGAAGACGTGGTAGGTTGCAGCTCCTCTTCAATATTTTCCTTTAGAATATGGTTTTCGGTATAGCCAGTGCACAAATTTTCTACTAAAGTATTAAAAATTTCTTCGAGATGTTCTTCGGTTTCAATATTTGCATTTTGTTCGCCAGGCAAAGATGAAGATGCAATGTCTCTTTATGGTTTAACGCCAAACAGGGTTTCATAAGGACTTTTGCGTATTCCTTCGTGGTATGCGTTCTTCGCAAATGGAACAAAGGGCAAACCATCTGACCATTTATTTGTATCGTTATCGTTCATCCATAAATTTAACATATTTTGTATATCCTGATTGGCCCTTTCTACCAAGCCTTCTGTTTGGCTATGACGAGGCTTTCCATGAACTATCTTAACATCTTACCACATCGCGCAAAGTTCGGATATGACTTGATTACTGAATTCCCTACCATTATTTGAATGCAATATAGCTGGGGCATCAAATATTAAGAATATTTGAAGAAGATGATACGCTACTTCTCAGCTGTCTTAGTTTCATAGATCGTAGCTGGATAATCTTCGCAAAATGACCTTGATACACCATTATGAACTTAAATTCGCCATCCCTGTGAGACTGCAGGTCTATCAGACCGACTTGACAGTTTGAATTACACTCCGAACTGACAACTGGTTTCTCAACAATAACTTTATTTATGTGCATTATGTTTCATTTCACATTGATCACATAAATTTAAATACACCGTCTGTCATCTCGTCTTCTCGTTTCGACCTCCATCAAAGCATATCTGTGCTTGTCGACATACACCGGTGATGGTCCGAATGTACACGAATATAACCAAATATTCGGCCTTTCACCGACATATTTGGTATGTGTTGACATTCACCGGAGAATGTCGGCATTCTCCAGTTTCTGTCTTTCACGGTAACATTTATATATATATATATATATATATATATATATATATATATATATATATATATATATATATATATATATATATATACACTCATTATTAGCGCACCAAGAAATAATTGCGGGATCGTAACGAAACTTGCAATGAAGGTACATGTCGGGGAGATATGCAAATGATTAGAAATGCAGCGTGATTGCGCATTACGTATAGCTGGTAGAGGGCGTTGAACATCGTACTCTGTGGAGTATAAAACAGGTAACCAAAGCTTGTTTGAGTGTGCTGAATCATTTACAAAGGAAGAGCTGAGATAGACATGCCATTACGCCGTGTTCGAACACAATATAAGCAGTTGTCGCAGTTTGAGAGGGGGAGAATCGTCGGGATGATGGAAGTTAGGTGGTCAGCTAGGCGAGTAGCTCGTCAATTAGGCCGCTCTGATTGTGTTGTGGGGAGGTGTTGGGACAGTGGACCCGAGAGATGTCATGTACACGAAGACCAGGCTCAGGACGCCTTCGACAGACCAGTCGTCTAGAAGACCGCCACATCGTAAGAAATGCACGCGTACAGCCAACTGCTTCATCGGCCGCCATCCAGAAACAGGTAACACCTTCACTAGGGGCCTCTGTGTCTTCTCGAACCATACGAAGGCGCCTGGCTGAAGGACAGTTGGTATCGCGGCGCCCATTACGTGTGCTGCCCTTGACGCCCACCCATCGACGCCTCCATTTGGAGTTTTGCCGCGCACGAGGAAACTGTACTGCAGCGGAATGGAACCAGGTCGTCTTTAGCGGCGAATCCAGATTCAATCTCGGCAGTGATGACAATCGTGTTCGTGTGTGGAGAGCCCGTGGTAAACGCTTCAATCCTGTCTTTGCTGTACAGCGACACATCGCTCCCACAGCTGGTGTGATGGTATGGGGTGCCATTGCCTACAATACACGGTCACCCCTAGTATTGTTCCGTGGCACCATGACAGCCCAGCGGTATGTTCATGAAATCCTGCAACCACATGTGTTGCCAATCATGCAACGGCTCTCAGGAGCCATTTTTCAACAAGACAATGCTCGGCCTCATACGGCAAGGGTGTCACAAGACTGTCTCCGTACTGTTACTACCCTTCCTTGGCCTGCCCGATCCCCGGATTTGTCTCCAATCGAGCATATCTGGGATCATTTGGGACGACGAGTTGGGCATCCCAAGAGTTTGAACGAACTGGAGGCAAGGTTACAGCAAATATGGAACGAAATGTCTCAAGACATCATACAGAACTTGTATGACTAAATGCCCGATCGTATCGCATCGTGCATTCGCGATAGAGGGGGTCCAACGGAGTATTAACTCCTTCGTTCTTTTGCCTTTTTCTCTGAAATAATCTATCCTTTTTCTTTGATTTTCTTATAATTTACTTTTATCAAAGTAGTCATTACGTATGTAAAATTTCGTTTCATTTTGACGACTCCTTCTTGGTGCGCTAATTTTTTTTGTCCATGAGTGTATATATACATATACATATATATATATATATGTTTATATATATATATAAACACTTCGTATACTTATGTTTTGAAGCCTTGGGATAATTCTAAGATAAGTTTGGAAGCTTTAAAATAATTATAATAATTTTTAATTAATAAAAACCAACAATTTTGAAGGGTGACAACAGTAAATGGAATCTGTTACATTTCCGGTAATCACCCCTATGTGTCTCGCTAACTTGCGATTGTTTACTTTCTGAAATTTGGTAATTTGGTATATTACATATTATGTTTGTACTTCAGAATGTTTAGTATACTGAAATTTATATTTTTCTTAATTTTATAATTCACGATGTAATTTTAAAAGCATAAAAAAATAGTTTATCTTAACTAAACAGAATCAGTCTAAACTTTAAGCACAGTTTTGTGATTTGTGATTCACTCACAAAAATTAACCGTAACAGAGAATAAAGGTCACAAAAATCTAGATGTTGCTAGGTAAGTGAATGCATTTATTTATTTTTAATTTCATTTTTTGTTTTATTAAAAGTTAATTTTCTAATATTACTCCTTTCGGTTTCGTTTTTTCAATGGAAAGCAAAATAAAATTGCCGTAGCAGTTGCCATTCTTTATTATACATAAACGTCAATTCCAGTGCCTCGCACGTTAGCGTAATATATCAAGAGATAAATGAAAAATATACCCAGGCGGTGACATCAAACTTTATCTCTTTTGAATTATTCATTATTATTTTTAAATCTTTGTTGATAATGATACAATACGGTATTTTAATTTTGTGGCAACATTGATTGTTGAAAACCTTTCATTTCATTTATTCATTACCTTTCATTACATTTCATAACCTTTCATTTTAATCCGTTTTTACTGTGTTGATTCCCAGTATACGGATTACCGTTTTTTACAAGTTGCCGGTGTTCACTTTTTCTGTATTCAGTCATTTTTTGTTTAATTTAGTTCCTTTTTTGCATATTTTTTCTTTTTATGTTTCTGTCTGAAACATTTTGGAAAATTTTTTTTTATCATTCTCAAGTAGGAATTAAGCAAAATCTTAACATTTATGCTCCAAATAGTTGGACACTTAGCATTGTTAACCAGGGGTGTTTTAAAACAACTGTTAATGATGTTTGTGTTTAGCTTTCATTATTGCTATTCCGTTTTTTTTTTTAAGTATTTTTTATTGTGTTCACTTTTTGTTTATTTTCCCATCATTTTTTATATTCATACTCAAGTAGGAATTAAGCAAAATCTTAACATTTATGCTCCAAATAGTTGGACACTTAACATTGTTTACCAGCGGTGTTTTAAAACAACTGTTAGTTATGTTTGTGTTTATGTTTGCTTTGATTACTGCTATTCAATTTGCTTTTTTTTTAAGAATCCCTTTTTACTGTGTTCACTTTTTGTTTATTTTGTATTTGTGTAGTAACATTTTATTCTTTTATTTATAGCGCTTTAATTGTGACATCTTAGATCAAACAACCTTTATTGTGAATTTTTAAATAATTATGCCGAAGGATGGGAGGTATTACTTTGCTCTTGGCTGGTGACTTCTGACAGACTCTGCCTGTTATTCTACGTGGAACAAGAACTGATGAAATGCATGCATGTCTGAAATCTTCAGTTGTATGGAATCAAATTGAAACACTTGATCTTCAAACTAATTTGAGGGTTCATACGACTGGTGATGCTGATGCACATCAGTTTTTTGATACTTTACTACAACTAGGAAATGGAAACTTGATGTCTCATGGCGATGATGGACTTATATCAGTGGAAGATAATGGAAAATTAATTGAAAATCATGAAGAGTTTTTTACAAGAAGTGTTTAGCAACCTCTCTCAGCATTTTAAAGATCATAGTTGGTTACGTGAAAAAGCTATCCTTGCACCAAATAACGACAACGTTATGCTCATTAATAAGTAGCTTTTAGGTCATTTGCGTGGCACATCTCAGATTTATAAGTCTGTTGATACAGTTTGTGCTACCGATGATAGAGTATATACAACATTTCATATGCAGGAAGGGAAAGTCTCGAAGAAATAATTTAAAGCCCATACGCGGAGAGGTGGAGTGAAGAGAACTTCTCGCCGGGGGGGGGGGGATATTTTTTCTGCCTGCGACAGTTTGCAGGACGTGGGATGCCTAACCACAAAATTTAAATACCTTCATTCATTGTTTTTTAGTGATTCCACAATCTGACAATGATTTCAGAAGGGAACGGGTAGGCCGGCAAGCCGGTCGGTTTAGGGAAAAATATTTCAAATACCCTTAATATTTGAATTTTAATCAAATATTAAGAATATTTGAAGAAGTTGATACGCTACTTTTCAGCTGTCTTAGTTTTATAGATCGTAACTGGACAAACTTCGGTAAATGATCTTGATATACCATTATGAACTTATATTCGCCATCCTTGCGAGACTGCAGGTCTATCAGATCGACTTGACATCTTTAATTTAACTCCGAACTGACCTCTGGTTTCTCAACAAGACCTATTTTATGTGCATTATGCTTCATTTCACATTGATTACATAAATTTAAATACACTGTCTGTCATCTCGGCTTCTCGTTTCGACCTCCACGAAAGCATATCTGTCCTTGACATACACCGGTGATGGTCCGAATGTATAAGAATATAACCAAATATTCGGTCTTTCACCGACGTATTTGGTATATGTTTACACTCACCGGAGAATGTCGGCATTCTCCAGTTTCGGTCTTTCACGGCAACATATGTTTATATATATATATATATATATATATATATATATATGCATGAAATTAGTCATGCATATATGCATATATATATATAATATATGCATGTATATTATAATAGCATAAAATTAGTCTAACCATAACTCTTCAGTTGCATGAAGGTATGGTTTATTTTCTTATTGTGTTTGTTTAATAAAGCAAAGCGCCTCTATGTATGTATTTATGTATGTATATATCGTATACAACTCTACATTTCTTGACGAATCTGTTTGAAACTTCGTATACTTATGTTTTGAAGCTTTAGGATAATTCTAAGATCAGTTTGGAAGCTTTAAAATAATTATAATAATTTTTAATTAATAAAAAACCAACAATTTTGAAGGGTGACAACAGTAAATGGAAGCTGTTACTTTTCCGGTAATCACCCCTATCTCTGAGGGAGCATTTGATCCAATTTTTTCGATGTTGAAATTAATACCATGCAAAGATAAAAGATGTTGAAAGAGTTACAAGGAGCTAATAAAATATATTTGTCTTATATACTTCAACAATAACTAACTTTAAGAGATGCTTTTGTGCATGAACTGTGTGTCGCGATTTACAAAGGGGTCACGAAAAAAAATTGGATTTTTCAAGTTAGTTTGAAGTAAATCCATATGACATTGAATTATTTAAATAAAAATAAACTTTACATTTTTCGTAATTACATATTTAACATATTTTTATTTATTTTTTTATATGTTAAAAATTTTAAATATATTATTAGGTAAATATCAAACAGAATGTAATAACGCCATCAGCAAAAGGTCATCCTAACTTTGCATTCGTTTTCTTTTACCTGTCTCTGCGACACTGGACTCTCAAATTAAGTAGCTGTAGTAACTAAAGAAAAATTCACCAGGAATGTGACAGAAGAGTACCCTCTTAAATATTTAACCAAATTATGACCAAATCATAGTCCATGCTCCCCCTTAAATGTTTTGTTTTTCTATTTTATATTTAAATAAATAAATAAAGTGTATAATTTTCAATGTTTTAGTTTGATTCTTATAATTTTGAGTGCAATTTATAAGTGTTATTTGAAGTTAGCCTACCAAACTCAAAGTGATAATTTGACCCAAATTTTCTGATTTCTTATTTTAAAACAAATACCAGAGTAAGATTCTGAGAGAGTTGCAACGAGCTAATAAATACTCATTCTTAACACTGATTTTTGCGTCTTATTTTTTTCCCCTTTGTTCGAATACATGTTAGACAAAACTGTATTTACACATCACTACTTAGCTGAATGTTTAAAATGGTGTTTGGTTACCTTATCAGGTGATACTGCGCAGAGATTTCGGAAGAGCTAATTCAAAAAGAAATTAGTCTAACCATAACTCTTCAGTTGCATGCAGGGTTGGTTTATTTTCTTATCGTGTTTGTTTAATTAGATTACCCAAAATTAAGGAACGCGTTAAGGTAATTACAAGGAAAGAAAAATTCAGCTAATTAAAATTTGCACTCAAGCAGCAATAAATATTAAGGATCCCCCGTTATGTATTTTCTTGTAGTATATGAAATCTTGAGCTAAGTAAATATTAACATGTTCAGGCTGCTAAAGATTTATTTTGAAGATTTAATTAGGTTGCAATAAACATAATGCTTTAAAGGTTTCCTCTGCAAACAGAGTCTTATATTGAATATTCTGAGTAAATATTGTTCATGTACTAAAACGTCAAATAATTAGCAGTTCTTCGCCCAGTGACGAATAAAGGAGTTATATTTTTTAAGTTTATCACAGAAAACTTTTGTTTATTATTTCGATAGAATAATGGCTCCTTTTGGCACTATTATTAAATTATATTGTATTTCCTTATGATGAAATTCGTTTTTATCTCAAATATTTTGGTTTGACTTCCATACCAAGTTTCACATAGTTTATTTCTTTGGTCATACCTCAAATAATTGTTATCAGAAATAAGAGCCTCAGATCCCTTATTAAGTTAGTCCAGTATACAGGGTGTGTCACGGATAGGACTATAAATTTGCGTCTACATATCTCAGAAATTTGTATGATGTTGTGTTCTCCTAACCAACAAGTCAATAATCCTTTACAAGATATTGTATAGAGAATATTCAGTTTTTAATATTTCTATTGATTTTTCAACTGAAATTAGTCCCTGTATGGGAAGAGTATACATTATACATTGACGAAACAAATCATTGCCCTATGTATACTAATCACTTACAACAGTTAAATTAGGGGAAATAGCATTTTTAATTTTTAAGCAGTAGATAATTCTGTTCGAGTTGATTTATATAATGGAACGTGTTTTTCTTTTTCTTTCACCTCGAAATCATTAGTTTATATTTAATAATCATGTGTTTATTTTGAGTTGTTTCTTATGCCCCTTGGCTGGAAGTTCCAGACCAGGTCCATGTAGGCTTCGGGCTAAAATGTGCAGCTTCCTTTTAATAGCAGCACAAGGGTCGGAGTCCGTCTTAGCTAGTTGCCACCTCAATTTTCACCGAGCAACCCCAGGGGCGACATCTGAGGTGATCGTAGCCTCTCCCACCCTCTCTAACCTAATAGAGAGACTTTCCGGTCTAGGGTTTTAACGTGCCCATATCCAGCATAGGCACAGAGGTATTTAATGGCGTGTGTCGGGATTCGATCCGAGCATCCTCAGTACTGAAAGCCAGCGAGCTACAAGGCTACCTCGGGACCCGATTTGTATGCTGATTGCAATTAAATAAGAATTGCCGGAACACTTTTCTTTGCTATCGAATTTATCCCTTCTTGTGAGATGCTGGGAAAAAATTATTTGCAACTTCTTTCCATTTTTCCTGTCAGTGTAAAAGTCAGTGCAAGACTCAATTTTAACGCCCGCTAAAATTTCAACAATGGTAAGTTTTATTGATCATTGACTACCACCCGAAAATAATTATTATGGGGGACTTCAACGCTAGGTCTACAGTCTGGGGGCAGCGCCAAACTAATATAAAGGGACTTGTTGTCATTGAGATGGCAATTCAATACAACGGCATCATTAGAAATGATCCGAACAGTATCCCGACGTATGTTGGGCCGTTTGGTATTGGCTGGCCTGATGTAACCGTTACTGTCGGAATTAAAGAAGAGCATGTCAAGGATTGGAAAGTCATAGATGATTATACTTGCACAGATCATAACGCAATTAGCTTTGAAGTAGAATTGAGAGATATTACAGAGCCGAAAATTGACAACCCCAGGTGGGAGATTAAAAATTTGAGATGGATTCCATTTAGAGTGGAGTTAAGAGAGAGTTTAAAAGAGTTTAAAAGTAAAATGGCAGACTGGGATATTGATGAAAGCATTGGGAAACTAAATACAGTTATAATAGACATATGTAAGAAGTACAGTAAAAAGAATATTAGGAAAAGAGATCGCATGGCCTGTTGGTGGACAGAGGAACTGACGATAGAAAGGAGGAAAACCAGGGCGTATAGAAGACAATATCAAAAAGAAGTAGATCCTATAGAAAGAAATAAATTAAGATTGAAATTTAAGGAAATCAGAGCTAAATATAGAAAGCTGATGAGTAATGCTAAAAAGAGTAAGTTTGAGGAATTCTTGAATAGCTTAACAGTTAAGAACACCTCTGACTTAATAAAAAACATTATAAAGGAGAAAAGGCAAAATGCGCTGGAAATGATCATGGGGGAAGATGGTGTTTTAAGAGAAGAGGAAGAAGATATTGATAAGGAGTTGGCAAGGTATCACTTTATTAGAGAAGAAGAGATCGAATTGGAGGAGAGAGCTGAAGAAAGTGGGGAAATTACTGAGATAACTAAAATGGAGATCGAATATAATATAGAAAATACGGCCACTAACAAGGCGCCGGGTCATGATGGGATTACGCTTAGTATTATAAAGGAGGTACATGGAGCTGATGATGACATCTTATATAGCATTTATAATAGGTGCCTCGACGCTGGTTATTTTCCTAGAGAATGGAAGCGGGCCAGAGTATTATACTTCCCAAAGGAAGGAAAAGGTCTGAAACGCCCGAACGCATATCGGCCGATTTGCTTGTTGCCCGTAATGGGTAAGCTATTTGACAAGATACTAACCAATAGACTAGTGATTTATCTGGAAAAGGAAAAATAAGCTATCGAATGAACAGTATGGTTTTAGGAGAGGGAGGAGCACAATTAGTGCGCTGAACAGTATTATGAAGATTGTGAAGGAGAATAAAAATAATGGTCAACATACTTGTTTAATTTCGCTGGACTTTAAAAATGCTTTTAACTCCATTAGGAAAAAGAGTATAAAGGATGCCCTTAAGAATTTGAAGATAAATACGTCTTTGATAAAGATCATAATTAGTTTTTTAGATGAAAGAAAGGTGATTATGAAGAAGGGAGATCATGCCTATAATGTTGGTGTGCCACAGGGTTCGTCCATGGGGCCTGTGCTGTGGCTGATCACTATTAACGAGCTGTTAGAAATGCGAAAAGAGCAAAACCATTACCACATACAGGCCTATGCTGATGTTGTGATGATACTTATCAAGAGCACAGTTGCGTATAAGTTCACTGAATTGTCTAAAGTAGTGCTTGATAAGTGTGAAGAGTGGGCAAGGAAACACAAACTGCAGTACAGCATAGATAAGTGCTACTATACGATCGTAGCATGTAAAGGGAATATTAGCAGGAACCTGCCTATTAGGCTAGAGAATGAAAGCATTAAATATAAAAAGGAAATAAAATATCTAGGTGTCATCTTAGACTATAAATTAAATTTTCTTCAACATCTTGAGGCGGTCAAAGAGAAGTCAATTAAAATTCTGTATAAACTGGTGCACTTGGTGAAAAAGACGTGGGGATTGAAACCTGAAAACATTAAGGAAATTTACAGAATAGTCATAGAAAAAATATTATTATATGCCTCAGAAGTGTGGTTCAGAGACCAAGAGAAATTTAAAATTAAGATCAGGCAAGCGCAGAGACCCTCATTGATAGCTATTACAAAGTGCTACTCTACGGTTGCAACCGATGCCTTAAACGTACTGGCGGGCTGTGTCCCACTCGATATTAAGGCTAAAGGATATAAGCAGCTGAATGAACTATTTGAAGAAAGTAAAGAGATCATGGTTGGAAATGAGGTATTTAATAGTGCCAATTGTGATATCAGTACTAAACAGATAAAGAATATAGAACGCATAATGAAAATTAAATGGACGTTAGATGCTAAGCCGATTTCGGACCATGTTTTTTACACAGACGGATCGAAAATTCCTGACAGAGTAGGCTCGGGCGTTGTTTACTATTTTAAAGAAGATGTGATGGAAGTCTATAGAGAAAGAGTTATTGGCGGTAACTCGTATTTAGCGGAGGTGCGGGCTATTCGGAAAGTGCTGGAGATTATGAAGGACAGAAGTTTGAGGGAAAGTGACGTGTATACTGATTCTAGAAGCGCCCTGGAGGCATTAGGCACTTGTATTTATAAAGGGGCTGAGGTGGAAAAATTAAAAATATCATTAGTAGAGAAAATTTAAAATTAAACTTTCATTGGGTCAAAGCGCACGTCGGTATAAAGGGAAATGAAGAGGCAGATAAAGCCGCCAAAGGGGCTACGGAGTTGGAAGAGGCTGAAACCAATTATAAGTATAATCGGAAGTTTGTAAAAAGAAAGATAGAACACCAAGAGAATTTGGAATGGCAAGCTAACTGGGATAATTCGAGTAAGGGAAGAAGTGTATATAACATCTTTAAATATGTTAGTGAAAGCAGACTATATGGAGATTTTGTGATCAATCAAGCCATCACTGAACATGGGTGTTTTGGCGCTTACCAATAGCGCTTCCATGGGAAGGACCATAAATGCCCATGTGGGGCCATTCAAACGGTCAAGCATTGTTTATTCGAATGTGACAATTATAAAAGCATTAGAAGAAATTTACCAAGAGGATTCGAGAATTGGGATCTGTATAAGATCTTCTGTGACTACTATTGTAAGAAAGCCATTAAGTATATTGTGAGGGATCTTATGGACCAGCATATGCCATCTTCGCACGTGGTTTCTTAGCCTCTTATTGTGCTGTTTTGTCTAGTCTTTATCTGGACATTTTTTTTGCATATTATTTTGTGAACAGTATTTGTAACTAGCTGCATGTATTTGTTATAGGTATTAAAAAAAAAGATTCTGCATTAAGTGCGGATCACCTTTTAACTGTGAAAATAATCACATAGGTAATTGTATGTATTGGTAAAATGGTCTGTTTCGATGCCAATGTTATGAACATGTACATTGATCAGCTTTGTACATATTTGCCTAAATAGGTTTGTATCAATGTATATTGTTTTATAAGTTTTTTGTGAATTTAATTTCGTATTATAGCTAAGAAAATGGTATTGCATTTTTGTTTTCTATTTCGATCTTGGAAATGTGTCTATTTTTGGAACAGAATTATGTTTATGTGAAATAATTATGCGACTGCAATATGTGTAACTTGTATAATAATGCAATTTAAAATAATATTAAGTGTTGTAAAGCCAGTATAAAATATGTGAATATATAAACCGCCGTATAAGCTTTTCGCTGAGGTCGGTGTAAATTTCGAACTTATTGATCATTGATATTCAATGATCAATAAGATCAAAGATTTTTATATTTGATCTCTGAATTTTGAAACTAATAGAAAGCTTTTTTAAATGAAGAATCATAATCTAGATGATAATTACAACTGTATGTACCAGAAACTCACGGTTGGAGAATGTACTGAAAATTTGTATTGATAACTGTATATATGGAGAGAGAGAAGATTATAAAATATTGATTATTTCTTCAAGTAAAGAGGAACATTTATTATTTTTATGGATGTCATTTCCATACTATTTTATTTTTCAAGAAGATTGCATGCATTTATTATGGAACGGACACGATAAGAAAATAGATAAACCAATAAGATAGAAGTTTATGTTTAATAATAAACTGTATGTATATTTGTTTTACTCGTCGTTTAATGTGTTAAAATACATAATTTTATGCATACGATTTTAAGTATATTATTTTATATAGACAATCCTTTGCAAATCTATTCGTAGAAGAAAATAAAAATGGAATGGATGTTAAAAGAGCCGAAAAAAAGATTATGTATTTAAGTATTTTGTGATGATTGTTTTCATTTATTTTTTAATTCTTTAAACATGGCCTAGCTGCTTTACATGATAAATATTTAGTGAAAATCACTGATATTTCATTATTGTTAGGTATAAATGTGTTGTGTAACATAAAACTGATGATCTTGTGATTTCTGGTTATGTATCAGTGCTATTCTCATATTAATGATAGGACCTCAAATTTAAAAATGAAATGTAATTTATCAAAATTAGTTTTATTTAGTCTAATAAAATAGAATTATGAGATTCATATATACATATGCATACATCCAATTATTCATTCGGATCCTCAGAAGAAATTAATAGAAAACAATACACGCAATAATGAATTTCTGCTCTCCATTTGGTTCTAAACGTCTCAAATATTTACATATGGGGATCGCAAATGTACGTATGTTCCCTCAAAATTTAAATAATAAAAAATATTTATACCAACATACTTTAACCCAATAACATCTTAAGAATTTAAGGAGCTATCCTACTTCGGTTTTTATTCAAACAATTAGACCTGCCTTGATTTTTAAGAGCTTATTTTAAAAACTGGCATCATAAATAACAGGCATACATCCTCGTTTAACAGTTCTTCAGCTTAAGAGGTAAAAGTATCAAAAGACATAAATATACACTATAAATTCTATTATATCAAAATGATTATAAGAAACGATTTTAAAGAAAATCTGCTTATCAATATACTACAATACGTTACTTGGGGGGGGGGGGATATAAACAAACTATGCGCTGTCCAGTTCATGAAATTCCATGATCCCAGATCGGGGGTATTTGAATGATCGAGACTGTCTGCCAATTTTCTATTTTTCTATTAAAATGAAAATTATCCCTACACATACCGAAGGGGGATTTCTTAGTACTATAAAGATATTGGTATAGATATTACTTTTCTTCAACACAATCTTCTTTCAAAAAACCCGTCTACAGTTAATTATGCCTCCCTTAAAATAATAACAACACCTTTGATTTCAATTTAAACTATTTACCAAAAAACTTAGGAACTATCTTCTTAAATATAATCCATGAAATCAGGTACAAAGGCCTATCTAATCTCAACATATTCGACCATTCTGAGAGTTTTAAGAGCGCCAAATCCTGGTTGGTTCTCAATTTAAGAAATCTTACCATCAGCAATAATTAATTTTCTTATAAAATTCCAATTATTTGAAATTTAAAATAACAGATTCCCTGTCCTTCAGTTTTCTGCGTACCAATACTGCGTTTTTGATCTTCCTGGAGGGTATTTCTCCCCCTGAAATTCATTGAAATTGTCCTTACATCAATTACTTGCTGGACAGAATTTCAAATCCTTCTAATCATCCTCCTTGATCTAATTACTGACATGACATATATCTGAGATATTTTCCTTTTTTGGTAGGGAAGTACGAACACTGTAATTTACTCCGCATAAAAATGTTTTTTAAGGACGTCCAAGTCACAAAATTCTTCAAATTTTCGAAAAAAGTTTTACTGAAGTAAAAAACTCTGTGTTCTTTTCCGCTTAAAATGTCGCTTATATCATGTTTCTATGTTAATTAGAAAAGGAGATATTAGTTTTATTGTTTGCAACATTCTAATAGCAACCAATCTTTGTTTAAACCTGTAAGTGCGTTTTCTGCATGATGGGTTTTTCACCATTTCTCGTCTTTAAATTGTTATATATCGAGAACCATTAAAGATAAATGATTCAAACTTGAACATGTCGTTTTGAATTATATTAATTTAATTTTGATTTAGCAAATTTGAAAAAAAAATTATTTTTGAAACTATGACTTTTTGAAAACAAGTTACATTTTTTTAAAATTTTTTTTCTCTAAATATTTTTAATTAAAACAAAATTTCTATTTTTTAAAAAGTTGAATCAAACTGGAAACTTCTATTTTTCTGTTTAATTAAATGAATTTTTTTTAAATTTGACAAATAATATTAGGAGTAATTTTGATTCAGCAAATTTGAAAAAAAAAATTTACTTTTGAAAATATGACTTATTAAAAATAAGTTACATCACTGTTTTAGAAATGTTTTCTCTAAATATTTTTAATTTTTAAAGAAATTAATATTTTTAAAAAGTTGAATCACAATGAAAACTTCCAATTTTCCTGTTTAACTAAATGAAATTTTTTTGAAAATCAACAAATAATATTAGGAGTTACTACGATTCTAAATTACCCCACTTTTTAAAAAATATTTTAATTTTGAATTTTTTTTAACTTTATGAGAAGTTTATGATGTGATATTGTTTACAAATTATATGGTTAACCATCACAAAAAAATTCAAAATTTTAACTCAATAAATATTTTTTTTAAATGTGTCCCGTATCCACTTTATTAATTTTCAGTGTTCCATTTTTTTTCTTTTCATACTCTTCGCTTTCTGGTTGATCCTAGTATTGAGAACCTAAAAAAAATCTGAAAAACTATGACAATATAAGATTTTAGACCAAAATATTTATTAATCTATTAAGCTGAGTAGTGAGAGTGATAATGATGAAGAATTAGGAGAAATGATATAGTACTCAGAAAAAGCCTTATGGTAAAAGGACCGTGAGGAGTAGGCGAGAGAAGGCGTTTTGAAATGAAATAGGTTTGAACATTTTCTAGAAAAGAGTGTGATTATAGTAGAGAAAATTGAGGTCGATAACGAAAATCCATCTATTCCTTGTGCGACAGCTCCCGACGTTAATCAGAAAAAATCAAATCTCCTATGTATCCTACAATCCCAAGAACCTTTGTGAAACAAAGCAAACTTAAAGCTGTAAGTCAGTGGTTCCCAACCTTTTTCAGCTGGCGACCCACCTTTCCTTATCGGAATACCTCCACGGTCCATCGGTCCATGGTGGAGTAAAAAACCCTATTTGTATCGTTTCCCTTCCTTATGTATATATAATTTACTGTCAAATATTGCAAATATATATATATATATATATATATATATATATATATATATATGCTTTTTTGAAGATACAGATTGATTATTGATAAACAATTTGTGTTCTGATTTGAAAATGGTTGACACTATATGGTTGATAATATAAGCACTTTGTACCAAACAGTTATTTTTTTAACAATAGATATACGTTTGCAATATATGCAATATGTGCTTTCATACTAACTAACAAGTGTTCCTAGGTGAAGATTAAAAAATATAATTATAAAAGGACACAAAGACCATTTTAGTAGTTTTAGGATCGAGTCGCGACCCACTGGTTGGGAACCGCCAAAATTTTATGAAGTTTCACCTAAAACGTTGACAAGACAGTAAAAAAAGATCCTAATGTAAAAATAACTCTACCAAGTTGAAAAAAAAATATCCTTGATGAGAATTTCAATGATTACCACCCATAGTGGATAAGGCTTTAAAAGACACAGGCTGTAAATGCTGTTCATATATGAATGCCTTCTCTGGAAGTCTATCACAGAACATCGACCCAATGATACGTTACCTGTATTCAATATTTCAATTTACCTCCTGATCTCAGTTATATATATATATATATATATATATATATACAGTTGGCTCTCTGTTTAACGACTCTCCACTTAACGACGATATCTATTTAAAGACGATATTTTCCAGTCCCGGCCCCTCCGACGTTATGGGAAATGTTACATTTTAACAATTTCTGTTTAAGGACGACCACTACTTAAGGATGATTTTTCACGGTCCCTTGAAAGTCGTTAAATATAGAGCCAACTGATATATATATATATATATATATATAATATATGTGTGTATATATATATATATATATATATATATATATATATATATATATATATATATATATATATATATATATATACAGGGGAACCTCCCTTAACGGTCACTCCCGGATAGTGGACACCTCTAATTAACGGACACTTTTACGAGTCCCAGTTCTTTTATATAGAACAATCCATGTTATTCCCTCTGAATAGCGGACACTCCGAATAGCGGACAGGTAATTTGAAAAACTTTCAATTATTTTGGCAAACATTTCCAAATTAGAAACTTTTAACGCCTCAAATGGATGGATGGAAAATTCCGGACACGGCACAACATATTTTTTAAACTGATTTGTGTTGAAGAAAAATCTGTAAATTCAAATGAAGTAACAGATTGGATTGGAAAGCTTAAATATTTGTGCAAAGGATATGGTGACAGAGATATTTTCGATGCCGATGAGTCTGGCCTCTTTTGCCGTGTCCTTCCAGACAAGACCTTATGTAGTGGCGGGAAATTTCAAAAGAGCGGCTCACTTTTTTGCTGCGTTGCAACATGCTGGGAGACTTCGAAACTCCAATTGTTATTGGAAAAGCTAAGAAGCCTAGATGTTTAAATAACATTAATGTGCAAAAATTTTGCGTTTCATGGAAGTCAAACAAGAAAGCGTGAATAACCACTGAGGTAAGGAGCGATTGGTTAGTGAAGTTAGACAACAAAATAAAAAAACAAAAGAGAAAAATCATTCTGTTCATGGACAATGCTACAGCCAATTTCAGGGAATTATCTGCAGCTTTAAAATACGATACAGATATCTGCTTCTGACATATTATCTCCTGCAAATCCAGCGAAGAGTTGGCAAAATCGGTATCTGTTTTGGGTGCAATTTCCTGGACTACGTCAGCCCTTAAAAAGGTGGAAACTGGGTGCGTTGGAAGACGGGATTTTTGAGTACAAGCGAAGTGGCAACTGACAGCACTACCGAAAAAAGCAAAAATGAACTTGCGGATCTAGTAACCAATTTGGATTCAAATGTCAGCGTTGAAGAGGAAGTCAAGATAGACGACGATTTATCCATTGAGGAAGAAAACCTGCTTGTTTCCAATTCCATTCATCGGGCCACCACTGAAGCACTGGCCCTTTCTGAGGATGATGATGAGGAATCGCCAATGGAAGACTGCAAAATCAAAGATTATTTGGAAGCACTGACATACAGCGAACAATTCAAACATTTCTTTCTGAACAACGAAGATTCGGAGGGACTAGCAAAGCTAAATCCTATGAAGGTTCATCTTGAAAAACAGGTTTTTTATGTAAAAAAGAGAAATCAAACTTTGTTAAGAGATTTTTTTCAGCAGTAATTAAAATAATTTAACTACTATACATTGTATTTTGGGATTATTTAATGCAAGAATAAAGGATTAGCACACATTTAAAAAGAAAAGTAGAAAATAGTTATTCTTTTCTTGCCTAATTAATTTTTCCTTTTTAATTAAAACTGCAGCCGTAATTTTCAATGAAATGTCAAACAAAAGAGCAATTTTTTTTTATAAAAATGTTGTCCTCCCCGATAGCAGACACCTCCTAATACCGGACAAAACTTTTTTACCCGCGACTGTCCTCTTTTCGGAGGTACCACTGTGTGTATATATATATATATATATATATATATATATATATATATATAATATTATTAATAAGAATGATATAATTGTGGGTGTATGAACTATGCGGAACAAATTATACAAAATCTTAAAATATAATATATTCTCTTAATCTTGATTTAACTATGAAGTTACTTAGCTTGTAATTACTAAACTACGATCCAGTGTGCTCCATATTAAAGCTTTTTAGTGTTTAAACCTTAATATGTAATGTGTACGAAAGAAATAAATTTCTCGACTGAGAGACTTTTATCTCATTTTCTCTTTTAACTTTGGAGTAGTGCGAGTGAGATGGTTGCTCATCTAAGGACGAAGTGTCTTACCCATAATTTACGGTTTATATCTAGAAAGGAAAAAAGGCTCTGCTTTAAATGAACATTAACAAAGTCACAAGTTTATGTCACAAATCCTTTTACGTTCTTTTAAGGGAATATTTACTTCATTTGAATATGTTTAAAAATGCTTCCGTTGTAGAGAATAGAAGACGAGCGATCTTGAAAGAAAATGTTTTTATAAAAAATAAGAGAGAGATTTAAATGTTTTGATTTCAAAATGTAGTTAACACATCTAATATTTTTCTAAAAGTAAAATAATTTCACATAAGGTGGACGCAGGGATTAGATATGCATTTTTAAGAAATTTTTTCAAAACAATTTTTTCGTGATTTTTAAAACATTAAAATATTATATGGCATGACTATGTTTATATATTTTTTCAACAAAAAAATACATTTTATAATGGACAAATGAAGATTGATCTAGGACTGGAAGAAATGATCCAACTTTAGAGTTCAATGGGAAAGTAAGGGTTTAATGTCATACATAAATCTTTTGTCTTTAATATATATAATCACTCTTTTGCAGTCAAGAATTTATGCCTTTTATATTACACAAGTATACATCTATCCATTTGCCTGGCAATTAATAACCAAAAACTTGTACCCCAGTAAATATAGGTTCGTTTTTAATGCCTATTTACCACTGAGGGCATTGCCATATCTATCACATCACATCTAGGTCCGTCAACAGTTCCAACTTCCATGGTGTGACGTAAGCCCCACATTTCCCAGCCCCAGATTTGCGACAACCTAAAATACGGCCTACTGCACGAAAGTAGCTTGATTCTTTCAGTTCGGGAAGGTTTTTTCTTCTCTGTTAAAAATGCATTCAACTTTTTGCTCTCGTTTTGCTCAACCGTTTGCTCAACTTTTTGCAAATTGTCGTCAACCTTCTAGACATTTCTAGAAGCCACGGGAAATTTCTAGCTACCCTAGCTAGGGGTGCTTTGGAAGTCTATAAATGTGCCTGACATTGACTTTGTAATCCAGTCTATTCCTATCATTCGCAATGATATTATAGCTAAGTTTCCCGACTATGACTACTGCCACCGTGCTAACTGCAAACGCCCTCGGGCGTGTTTACTTAAGAGCTAACACTGACTCTTCTATCTTCCTTACTTATTCTTATTTTTAAACTCCTCCTTCTTGTATTTTTACCAACCCCCTAGAACTTTACTATAATCTCACTGCGAATATCTTCTTCATTTTTCTGTGGTAACTCTGGCACAGTGGATGCGCGTGCTCCTTGATATTTTTTCTCCCGGGTGCGATTCCCGGCGTTTGCTTTTATTTTACTATTACTTATTTTACTTGTATTATGTTTTCACTGATAAGGATCTATTTAAGATATTTAATTACATGCTGAGCAAATATATTTCTGATGCATAATGTTACAGTTGAAGATAAAGTCCTACAGACCTTGGAGGCTCCGACAAGTTGAAATACCTGAACCTGAATCTGAACCTGGAACTCGGTGTTCTTTACTGCTGAGAATTGAATGTATGAAAGCGCGCTAGACGAGTATTATATTGAAGACTCTGTTATCCTGACTTATGTTTTAGAGTTTTCTGCTGTATAGAAGACAGTTGTTACGTGTTTTCTGTATAAAATTTGCGTATGCGCCTGAAGAATTTACAGACTAATAAATTTTATATTGTGTGCACTCTCTGAAGAGAATTTGTTCAATCCCTCCGAACCCAGAAAATGGAACAATATTTATACTATAAGTAAAACTGACAATACTAATAAAATGCCTGACTATTTTTACTAATTCACTCAGGCATAAGGTAAATAGAACTTTAGTATGCTTGTTAAGACGTAAACAGACATGCTTAGTTTGTTTGTTTATTTATTAAGAATATAAGGAAAATTATTAAAAATATATTAGTATAAACTTCGCTGAAGTGCTTGATATGAATATTTTAATGAATAAATTCGTTTCTAGAAATAAGGAACAGAAAAGAAAATAATTATCACATCATTTTCCCAAATTGTAAGAGAAATAATAAAAAGAATTAAAAAAAAATTATCCGCTAAACGAACGACATCATTCCAAGCATTCCGCTTTCCAGCCCAAAATTAGAGAAGAAATCAAAATTAAAATAGGTGACTAAGTTTGTAAGATTACTTCGGCGGGGAAACAGTTCACTCAGGCAATGTTAACAAGTGCCTTTCCGAGAGCGTAATTATGAGAATAAAATTACCGATGCGAGAGGGAACTTGCGAATATTCGAAAGAAGACTTGAAAGGGCTAAATTACGTTCTTTGGTTAT